>BMAW01104236.1:934156-1044663 GCA_019974015.1 Nephila pilipes | reverse complement strand
CAATGTCTATACACATTTCAAAGGTATTTATATTCCATTATTTATGAACTTTCATATTTTTCTTCCTTTTATTTTTTAAACAGTATCAAATTTAAACATTTGGAAGTAATAATTTAAATTATTCTGAAACGAAATAATTACGAAACAATAATTACTTTAAGCAAATTTTTAAAAGCTCATGGAGCTGTTTCTGATAAACACCTATCTTGGGAAAAACATATTCTAAATTCGCGATAAAAATTAAGCCGGCTTTCACATAAAGTTTATCCTCTCATTAAACGAAATTCTAAAATGAACCTCAAGAATAAATTATTTATTTACACATCCATAATGCACTTAGTGATAAGCTATGCTTGTCCGGTATGGGCATATTGTACAAAAACTAACCTACAAATTTGGGAAAACGCTTCAGAGCTCAACAATTAGAATAATTGCAAAGACAACCAGATACATGAAAAACTCTGAAATTCTTAAAATCTTAAAAATTTCCACTTTCAAAAAACACATCTAAAATATCTCCAAAAATTTCTTTAACTCTCTCGATAACATCACATCTATTGATAACATCAACATTAAAAATCCTGAGGAATATATTATCACACCCACAACAAAATGACCCAGACAAATTATATCCGATTCTCATAATCCCCCTTAACTATTATTTTTCACGTTCAAAATTTTCGCTATTAACTTGCATTCAAATCTCATCGATCTTAAATTTTTCTCAAACACTCGGGACATGCTCCTTCCTCTTAACTTATACTCAAACTAACTACATCTCACGCAGCCAATAGCAGTCAGAGAGCAGCCTCTAGCTGCCAATGAAAATTCAGCTTCTCATCACTTTCTACTGGCATCAAAATGCATCTTAAAACTGACTTTTTCGACCAGAAGAACATCAACCACTCAGAGACCAGCATCTCTTAGCACTTCATGATTAACCAATAGAAACTCTTCTCGGAACTCGCTTTTCAGAAAGTAAAAACTCCATCTTCTCCAAAGTTTCATTGCAGATATTTAGATTCCAGCTAGATGAGCGCTCCACGCTCTCGGCGCCCGTAGAACACAACGTCAACATATGCGAAATAGAACTGAAAGGAAGGTGAAGGGATATAGAGTATAGAGACTTGCTGATAGATGTTGTAGATTGAATTGAATCATCGTAATTAAATCGTTGATATTGAAAGTAGTTGAAATGGACTCTTGATCAGAATCTCATGAGTCGAATCTGCTGTAATCTTAAAGTGCTTGAATCAGAAAGAGTGATTTAGTAAGCCTAGGCCTTATTATTTGGACATAAACTAGGATTAACTAAGTTAAGAGGGATTCGAGAAAGAGAGCAATCCTGCATATTCTTTGATAGATAATAAAGAGTGTTGGCCTTCTCTTACGCATCTTCAATTGGAGTTTTGAACTTATTAATTATTTAATTGGAATCTAAAATTACTGTGGAGCTATATATAAATAGACCCAGTTCTGTTTTTATACAAATTTCTTTAACACGATTTTGATTTAACGCTAATTAGAAAAAAAAATTAATTCTTTTTTTACACGACCTATTTTGATTTAACGCAATCGACCAAACTCTAAGCAGGAAATTTTTTTTTTAATTTTATTTCTTTAACTGCGACATTAGAGACGAGGAATGTAATGAGATTTTCCCGAATTTTATAATCTCAATATGGATTTTTGATTGCTTTGTCTGCTTTTTGAGTTTAGAGTTCAAAGTGAAAACACCTGTGCGACTTGTTTGGATTTGACTGCAATGTTTCATATATATCAAAACAAGTCTCAGAAGAAAATTATTTAAACAAACGGTTTTTCTCCTTAACCTGAAGAAAGACGAGAACGAGCGAGCCAATCATTAAATCTTTCCTTTTTCTTATTTTTTTTTTATCTTAATCTACTTTTTGGTCACATGCCCAACGAGGATAGTAATTTATATATTTATTAATTTTGAGTAAAAGTCAATCAATTGTGAGTTCTTGTTTTAAAATTTTGTTCTATTAATTATAACTGAAATATATTTCGGTAACTGTTACATAATGTCGCACATTTCACCTATAACAAAAGTGAAACGAAAACGATGTCTTTGGATATTAAAATTCAAATTTTTGATCGCCTTGCAACGTCTATGGGAAATTATTTTGGTCTACAAAAAACTACCGTAAAAACTATCAAGAAAAATGGAGCTGCTATTAGAAAGTCTGTATGTGTTCTGGAACAAAGAACATTCACAAGAAAAATGTTAAAATCCTAACAGGAGCACTCATGATTTATTGCATTATTTTTGCTGATTTCTTAAGACTGGAACACTCTTCTATTTTTCCACAGCTGCAATATATTTTTCACACGGTGTTTAAACACGCATTCTTCTCAGGAATGTATCTATCGTGTAAAAACAGATTTTGGTTTTATTAACGTCGCACAAGGAGCAACATGAGGGCTATTGGCGACGCACCTCGTAATTTTGAACCTCAGTCAAATGACGAGGACGACACCTGAGCTGGCACCCCCTCTCCTAGCTTCCACACCACACCAACGGGAGGACTTTGGGCCTCGACAGATTTAACATGCATCAGCCACATCTACACGGGGGGTCTTTAGAGGCCAAGGCTGGTAAAAACAGAATTGATTGTAACGGAGGAAATATATCATAGAAACCTAGTAGTCGTGGTTATGAAATCGTGGCAAGCATTGTTTCCATGGAGCCCTGATGCCACTAAGGACCTGTCATGTCGTGGAGCTGATGCACTTTAAACCTGTCGAGGCTATAAGTCCTCTCGTTGGCGTGGGGGGGGAAGTTTGGAGAGGGAGGTGCCAGCTCAGGTGCCGTCCTTAACACTTCAATATAACGAGGTCTATCACCAATAGCCAATTTTCTCCACTGTGCATTTTATTATTGTATACCAAGTATATATGTGTATAATTTTTATATTTTTGTCTAATATTTCATTTTTAGTTCACAAGTTTGTGGACGCTTTTTGTATTGTACATTCAACTTATTATACGTCGCCTGTTATACGTCTTATTTCTAGAAAAAAATTCATCGGTTAACTTTTTATTCCGGACTGGTTCATTTCCCACTCTGCAAACATATTGTATGATTGTATTTACCTTTCACTTTCGTAATTATGTAATATCTTATGAAATTTGTTCTAACATGTACTGTTATATCCTACCCTTTCTTGTTGAAATCTTTTCTTTGCAAATAAATGCTGAGTGCATGGGTGATTGTCTCCCGGGAGGTTGACAACAGTCCTCGTGTTGCTTCTAAGTGCGACGTTAATAAATTATCAATCAATCAGATCATTCACAAACAGAAGCTCTCAAATCCAACAAATCATGGAAAACCTCAAATGGCTAGTTGAAGAGAAATACGCGTGAGAGCCCATTACAGTAAAACAATAGAAAATCTAATAAATTATTCTTCCAAATATAAAAACGAAGTTTTTAGATCTTAGATTTTTTTTTTTTTTTTTTTTAAATAGGTATGTACGACGAAAACCTTTAAGAAAAGATTTACTGTATATCAGAGAAGATTCATATTCCAATACGCAGCTTTGCTAAATCTTGACATAAATTTAAAAATAGATAATAGAAAAATTTAAATTCTTTATTTAAAGACATCTCCTTATTCCTAGGACACATGAATTACTATTAGCAATTATATAGAGACAAAGCTATTAAAATTTAATTAAGGTCGGACAAGTAAAACTAGTCGCGCATAACAATAACTTTCTCTTCAAGAACTCTTATGATGAATAGCTTTTTTAAAGAGAAAAAATATTTCATTCTTCTCTTTTAAACAAGGCTTCATTTAAAAAACTCTGCTCTCTTTACAATTCTGAATTTCAACTTATACATATCGACACACATACTATAATCAATACATGCGAGCCAGACGCTCTCTTTTCTTTCCCTTTATTATCATCAAGATACACGCTAGGATATTATTTTATCCACCCTTTTCTCAATATTTGATGAGAATAATGATTCATCCCAAGATTTCTTTCTTCAAACATTGTTTAGGCAAGTCTCGCCGCCCTTTAGCAAGTGAAGTACCAGAAGACTAAAAAGCCCAATTGAAATCATGATGAAGTAATATTTGAGTTCCTTTGAAACACATTCAATCTATTTTTCGGATTCAAATCTGGATTTTCTAACAATATATGTTCCGAAATAATTTTATATTCAGTAAAATGCTTTTTTTCTTTTCTTTTTTTCACAGAAATTTTCTTAAAAAACTTTTTTCTTAAAAAAAAAAAAAAAAAAAAAAAAAAAAAAGATATTCTGTTATGTTTGTATCTTTTGAATATTTTGAAAATGATTTTCTAAAGATAACAATAAATAACAGCTATACTCGTACTTTGATCAACATCGTAAAAGTGCCTGATGTTACCGAGTGATCTCGGTTTCCATCGAGTCGTGGGTTTGAATCCTGGTACCACAAAAGAAATCGTCGTGTGCTAGGGTATGCACGTTAAATCCAATGAAGCTCAATATTCTCACAATAAGATAATGTGGAAGTTTGGAGATTAGGGTGCCAGTTTAGATGTCGCCCTTGTCCCTTAACGAAGGTTCAAAATTACAGCACCCATGCCCAATAACCAGCGAGCCACTTCTATTGAAATTGTGATTGTATTTTAACGTCACACTGAGAAGGAACACAAGGAGTTGCAATAATTTTGAGTGTTATAAAACAGTCTAATCAGAAAAATTAGTAGCATTCATTGTTACCATGAACGACTTATAAGAAGAATTTTGGAATTGGGAATACTTATTCTTTACTCAGAGCAAAACAAATAAATTTGAATTCTTAAAATTTCTGAATAAATATTCAAACATGGTTCCGAAGGACAAGAGATGCTAAATATATCTTTCGTAATATAAAACTATTAATGAATCTCAAAAACATTTTCTTAATATAGGCAATTTTATAGAACACGTGATTGTTTAAGATATCATATTGAGAAGCAACAAGGCTATTGGTTGCGGACTTCGTAATTTTAAACCTCGATCAAGTGATGAGGACGACACCTGAGCTGGTACCCCACTTCAGAATTTCCACACCTTACCTAAGGTCTTGAAACCTTGACAGATTTAACGTGCATCAGCTCCGCTACATGGTTAGTTTTTAGTAGCAACAATGTTCGAATCTACGACTCGAAGAAAACAACACCTGTCACGAGCCCGCGACCATGAACAGTACACTACCGCGGCCTCGTGTTCCTTCTAACCGTGACCTAAAGAAACAACAGATCGATAAATAAAAGAATAATGAGAAGAAATGGAGAAAATGATTGACTACTAAATTCATATATGAGAAAAACACTAAATATATGCTTGAAATTAATGAGATTTGTTTTACAAAGGTAGCCGCGTTAGCCTATTGGTCATGGTCGCGGGCTTGCTGCCGGTGGTTTTTGTAGTGGGTTCGAACCCTGATGCAACTGATGACTCTCTGTGTAGCGGGGCTGATGCACGTTAAATCTGTCGAGTCTCAAAAGTCATCCATTGGTGTGGTTTGGAAGTTTGGAGAGGTAAGTGCCAGCCAGGTGTCGTCCACGTCACTTGACCGAGGATTAAAATTACGATGTCACTAATAGCCCTTTTGTTGCTTCTCAGGGTGACGTTTTTAAGCAATCACGTATTTTACAAAATTGGCTTTGTTAAGTTAATTTTTTGAGATTCATTAATAGCTTTATATGACGAAAGATATATTTAGCATCCCTTGTTCTTCAGAACCAAGTTTGGATATTTATTTAGAAATTTTAAAAATTCAAATTCATATGTTTTTTTTTTTTTTAATTTTTACGTAAGAATATGTATCCCAAATTCCAAAATTTTTCTTATTAGTCATTCATGGTAAAAATGAATGCTATTTACTTTTCTGATTAGACTGTTTTATAACACTCAAAATTGTTGAAAGTAGTTTATCAGGCATAAATTGAATTTAATTAGAATTTGAACCTTTACATCTACATTTATGAGTGTGTGTTATTAAGAAATAGTGTGTGGAGGGGGGAACACCGCATTCTTTTACAACCCAAAAATGGCTCCGGATCTGCCAAAGAGATCCTATATCATAATTATCAGCGTTCTCTCTTCCAAGCGAATTTTAAACTACCTTAGGGGGTACTTATTTATTTTCTTATCCTCCACTAACACAAATACTTTGAAGAATAACACAACGAACTATGTTTGTTTATAAGGATTGGAGCTTAAACGCGGTAGAAATGACGAACAGTCTTCCGTTTCTTTGATGTGTAGTGCACATTGCCAAACACTAATCTTTCAAATTTTCTGCATATTTATGGATTTTATACCTGTAGGCTTTTCTTTATAGATCTAAATTTAAATTTACATAGCTTCTGCTTTTCCCCCCCTTGGTTTTTATACCTTAAGATATCTTCCAGAAAAACAGTCCTCCCGGCTTTATCGTTGAGAGTCAAAGCATAACTACTGTATTATATTAGATTGAGAAGGGAGAGAATGATTTGATTCACTTCTGTCCATGCTCTGATGAAGATGTTGAACATGTGTAAGGCGGCTAAAATTAAAGTATTCATTAGTCAAAGGCTTGTCTCTATTAATAGAGGGACATATTCTCTACCATGAGTTATACTACATTTCAAATTACAGGATAATTTACAATCGCTGCTCAGGACCTCCTATTGAATCCAAAATAATTCATTGTAACTGTAAGCAGGATTCTATTTGCATAAAATGATGAAATGATATGATTCGATATATTCCCTTATGCTCTTTTATGCAAAATATTTATTATTTTAACTACTAACTCATTTATATAGTTATATACATTTTGTATTATTTGGTTAATTTCATCAAAATATATAGATAAGTTAGCTAAATGTATTTATTTTCAATTCCCCGAGTTTATATAATAATGTATGTATGTACTTATAATTTGATTCGTACGTATACACGTACACCATTAATATTATATGTTATTTATTTTTCATAGAATGCTTTTGTTTAGATTATTATATGAAACAGATTTCTCCTTTCCCCCTCGTATATAAGATTTCGCTCAGTAACAGTCCGAAAGAGAGATTAAAGAAGGTATAATATTAGTTGAGTTTATGCTATTGAGTAGATGGCATGATTTCAATTAATTTTAATGACGCAGATTTCACATTTCAAACATCTTGCATTAGGCTTAGCCTTGCACGTCACATCTATTTTGAGTTGCGACTTGCACTATTTTTTGTATTTCTGTTTGTGCTATTGGTTTCTTCATGAACAGTTAAATTTTCTGTTTATCTCTCAAGCTAATAGTTAGTTAATAAATTTATATATGTACTCTAATAAAAAGTACCATTTAGTTCTCACTGTTTCTTAGAGTACTTTGCTCTCTGTCATCGATCCCTGGACTGTTGGAAATTAACCGAAGAAGCACTTCTGAGAACATTCTAATTAATAATTTTTAGCGAAATGCTAAAAATCGTAATTATTTTTGAGTTTTTTATTTAAAAAAAGTTTCCTGAAACTATTATTATATCGAAAAGTTATTGCGATTTTGTAATAATTTAAACACGAAATGTTTCGACGTTTTGAAAAGAAACTAACCAATCAAGAATAAATTTATGCCATTTTTATATGCTGGTATAAATATGCCAATATTTAGTATTTCAAGTAATCCAGTATTTAACGATACACAGAAAACTTATATCTTAGACGATGCATGGTATAATCAGTTAGTGTTTACTTAAACTCTTTTAATTACCTATTTAAAAAATCATTTGTCAAGTAATTCTCACATTTTTAACTTAACTCCTTTTTTAAAATAAATTGAGAAGTTTAATATATTGTTCATTAGAATTTAATTCATTTTCTTAAAAAACAGTTGAGAAGTATTAGGTTTAAAAATAATCAACATACTATGATAAACCAGAGAATAAAAAATAAATCAAGAACACAAATATTATCAATAAAGAAACCAAGGTATAACAGTTTTCTTCAAAATCTAATGTGAAAATTTTTCTATGTAAAATATTAAGCATGAGCTATTCGGATTTGTACATAAAGATTTTTATTTTTATCTGTATGTCCAGTAGCAAGAAACTTAGTATTTGACTAGAAGTTTCAATAATATAATGGTATGAAGAAGCGTAATATTCTTTTAAAATGCAATTTCATTCTGGAGATACTACAGATAAAATTTTTATAAGGTCTCATCAATTTTCAAATAAAGTTAACCTTAACTTCGTAATTTACAACACAAAAGAAATTTTTGCACAATTTTCAAACTTTCTATAAGATTTTAAAGAGGAGAGGGTATGAAGTCGCAAATATAAAAAATAATAAATTATCAGTAAAAAAGGCGAAATTAATTTCTATCGAGAAATGTTTCAAAAGTGAAAAATAATGGTGAAGAAAATATGATTGAAGGATTTTACCTTATATATTTTTTTTTTTTTTTTTTTTCCATTTTGAAATAAGTAATTAGTGCTCTTGGAGGATTTTGAAATAATTTTACAATGAAATATATGTTATTATGTCGAATTAACGCTCTCATATGATCAGAAATCAGTTTGTGCCTTATTTTTAGATCCTTAAAAAATTAAACAGTATAAATATTTCGGTTTTTTTTTTTAATATTTTATTTTATGTAATTAATTATATATGCAGTGAAATGATATAATTACAGTGATATGTTTCCTTTAACCGTAATGCAAGTGGTTTTTAGAATGTTAAAAATGAATGGATGGTTGAAAATTATTCTTTATTTGGAAGTTTATAAAGAATATGTTGTAACACACGTTCTTCATTACATAACTCTACTTACATCTTCCAGTCTTCTAAAAGTCAATAGCAATTGAACTCCAATTGGAGAGACACGTAAGGGCAAGATAAAATACTTTATTAATAATCACTGAAGACCAGACAAGGTCTCTCGTGCGCGAATCCCTCTTAATTCGTAAATTCTAGATTAAGCTCTAATAATGAAATCTGAACTTAACTAATCACTCTTTAGGATTCAAATATTTCTTATACAAATACACATATCTTAATACTTTAACTAGAATTTGATTAAATACGAATAGTTAATTAAGATGCTTCAATCCAAATTATAAATATCTAACAGCAAGTCGTCGTCATCTATCTCACTTCATTTTTATTCAATTCTATTTCATTTAAGTATCATTATCTGTAACACAATTCACATTACTTCTACCTTCCTCTAATTTATTTTATCACGTTTCATTTTGATTAGGATGAGTGATTGGTTGATTGATTGGTATAGGGTCGCACTAGGATCAACACGAGGGCTATTGGTGACGGACCTCGTAATTTTGAACCTCGGTCAAGTGATTGGTTGCGAAGAAATTGTAATTTTAGGTATTTCAAATAGATGAAAGTCCCCTTGTGTAATAGAGATAAAACTTAAAATATTGCAATGTCACAATGGGCCACAGGATTTTATTTCAATGAATATATTTTAACAATAAAGATAAAAAAAATATAAGTTTTTATAAATTTGAAGGATGCCGCCTATTATAAAAATTTAAATTCCTAAGATGTATCCGAGATAATCTTTAAAATGTATCTACTTTAGAACAAAGTTGCATTCTAAAAATTTGCAAGTTATTTCAGTGCTATGGAATATTTTTTGTTACAATTGAAGTTGAATAGTTTATGTAATTGAACTGCTGTCTAAAATACATCAAAGATAAATATGCTTGCTAAATTCCCTTTCCCATTCAGTTAGAAACGAGCATTTGAGAAGTAATATCGTTCTGGAATCAGAACGATTTGTTCTCTTCCAGATTAGAGAAAACTGGAAAAAGGAGGAAACAAAAACTCCTGAACTTCTTTCTTCCTAATCCCAAGAGGTATGTTCCTATTTCTTTTAATACCTGTTTGCAGTTCGGCATTCTCCTTCTTGAACGAAAATAGTTATAGACTTTACGTGACGAAAATAACTACCTGCAGTACAAAAAAGCTGCTTTCAAAATAAAATAATCTTGTTTCAGGATTTTTTTAAGTATTTCTAAAGTGTATGTAAAGCAGTAATTTTCTGAAATCAAACATTATTCGCTTAACCCTAGGTAACTAAACTTAAATCAATGTAAATAACCATTCCACTCGTGGATTACAAATTAAAAACAAGTATGTAACTTAAGAGAAATATTAGAATATTTCAATAAAAAATAAGAAAGAGGTAAATGAGAGAATTTACATTCATGGAAGATGTTTAAAGTACGCTTTCCTCAAATAGTCTTGTGACGGCTGCCCATTCCGGGTTGCCTCTTGTGCCATAGCTAAACTCAATGTTTAAACACTAAGAATCAATAAATCGATCAAAGAGACGTTAGAACAATAATTACACAATTTATTAACTACTTGTTAATATAACAACAATTACGAATGCTCTCCCGGACAAGAGCCTTATTGTCTTAACTCAATCTACCAGTAATAATCTAACTGACTCTTACCACTAAGTCTTCCTTGATTTCAAACATACATTAACCAGCCGATAACTTATAACAATTCTCGGCTCCGACTTCAACTCCGACTCTGGAACAATTGCTGAATACTGGAATCACTCAATCTCTACTTCTTGAACCATTCAACCCATCTATCGCGACTCTCAGTCTGAGTTTATATATTTCCTAACTCTCCTGCTTTACTTCATTTCTATTTGCCTTACATAATAACATTTCATTTTTGGTTGTGCAAAGGTTGTTTAGCAAAAGCAATCAATCTTTATTAAAAGTCCCCAAAGTTAGTGAAGAGAAACCGCGAATAGCCCAGTATAGGTTTAGTTTTATATTAACGTCGCACTAGAAGCAACACGAAGGCTATTGGCGACGGACCTCGTAATTTTGAACCACGGTCAAGTGACGAGGACGACACCTGAGCTGGCGACCCCCTCTCCTAACATCCACACCACGCCAACGGGAGGACTTTGGGCCCCGAACAGATTTAACGTGCATCAGCCCCGGCTACACGGCGGGTCTTTGGCGGCCAAGGATCGAACCCGCGACTGAACGAAAACCGCCAGCCGATAGTCCACGACCTTGACCACTAGGCTACCGCGGCCCCGGCGAATAGCCCAAAGTCACAGTCTTATTGCAGCAGTTGCACACGCACGTTGTCATTATGCGTTTTAAAAACGGACAGAAGTACAAATTCTGCTCTCATTTGCCGCATTTTTAGTCATCTCTTCTTGTAAGTATTAAAAAGGAAAAAAAATCGAATTCATCGTATAGAAAATAGCGTCATTTCATAATGTGCAAAATATCAGCTTTATGGATAAATTAGATTTTGATAAAAATGTACCAGAAACTTTTTAAAAAAAACATTCTGAGAAAAACTCAAATAATGAAATTTTTCACTTTAACTTTCGATATAATATCCAGCAATATGTTGCAACTAATTGGACAGAGCTACATCATCTTATCAGTTCATTTTGTGCAATTTTAAATTTTAGCTAATTTAAAAACTTTTTTTAATTACTATCTCTACTTCACAAACATAAGTCATCGATAATTCATAGCCTCTTCCAATCAAAACACCAATGTCTTATTCTTGTATCTATTAATATTTTTACTTACATTTAATGTGAAGATGGTCAAGGTCGCTGTCTCCCTGCAGGCGGTTTTCATCGAGTCGAGGGTTCGAGCCTTAATGCCACTGAAGACCCTCCATGTAGCCGGGGTTGGTGCATGTCAAATCTTTCAAAACTCAAAGTCCTCTTGTTGACACGGTGTGGAAGTTTAGAGAGGGAGGCACCAGCTCAGTTGTCGTCCTTGTCACATGACAAAAATTCAAAGCCCTCGCGTTGCTTCTTGTGCGACGTTAATAAAACCAAACAAAATCATGTATAGGAAATATTTGTATTTTATTAATTCATACAGTATATATAAAACAGATTTGAAAAAAAGTGTATACCTGAATTCTATCGTACATCCGCGAAAATTCATTTCATTAAAAAACCATTAATGAGCATATTATTTGGAATTTACAAAATATATTTAAAATAATCCAGCACTATAATCCACAAATATAGCAGAATGTGTTGGTAAATTCATAATTGCTCAAAACTATCTTCGCAACTCTGCTATCTTTTCCTATACAGCGCATGCTAAAGGTCAGTCTAATGGTTTTTGTCTTCAAATCCATTTGACATAAATGTTATTGAGATAATAGGTCCACAGAATATACACCGTAAAATTATATTAACTCATAATTCTTTTGCAAATTTCAAAATCTCTTCATGAATTACAAGTGAATCCAAATTTTTACATTTTCATTTGGGCATATTCTTTAGTAATAGGGAAATGGTATTCAGCTGAATAATAATATATTCAATACGTCGATCATCAAAGAAGAACATTTAAAATTTTTGCAGTTCTCTCTATTTTTTTTGCTTGAAGTATAGCATTATCGCTGTTGATATCTATGAATACTTCTTCATGTCCATCATTTTGTTTGGTTATAAAAAGTACTTACGATTCCGAAAAGATCTTGTACGAAGCATAATTTTAAACAAATGGTAAAAATAAGAATTGAGGAAAAACATACAAGAAAATGAAATTGCAGCATAAATTTTCAAAATGCAAATATGAATATGAACCATTAAAAACAATGCATTATTAAGTCCCCAAGGCTTAGCTGAAGGAAAATATGCAACAGAACCCCTTTATAATATTAAAAGCTGAGGGTGAAATTCTACAGAGTTATTCAAAACGATTCATACGATTTCAGAATTCCTATTTTAATAAATAAATGACACCTAATGATAAATAATACATAAATACGAAGGAAAACTGTGAAAGGGATTTTTACAGGTATTCGATGTAACTTCTTTTTGTTGCACGTATAATATTAATTAAATTTGTAAATTCCTGCCTAACACGTTGTAAAGTGTCAGTGATAATTGATTGTTTAGCAGCAGAAATACGTTGTTTAAGTTTAAATAAATTTGTGGGAGCATACATTTTACCTTCTACCCTCCCCCCTCTCCCCAAAGGTAGAAATCGAATGAGGACATATCAGGTGACTTACATGGCCAGCAGTGTAACATCAAGTTATCTAGTCAACTGCGACCGATCCAAATGCGAGGTAGCTCCCTGAAAGCTACTAAAATATCTTTCTTGAAATAAATTCGTTTAAACACACGAATCTGTTTTTCAAAATAAAAAACTATCAGTTTTCCTTTGTATTCATGTATTACTTATCATTCTCTGACGTTTATTTTTGAAAATATCGAAATTTGAAATCGGATGAATTATTTTAAATAACCCTGAATTTATCTCTCCCTACAAATTTTACAGTTGCCAATCTAACGCTTAAAATCAAATTATAAATTTTCTGACAAATTCAATTTCATCCCTTTAAAAAGAGTTTATATTAAAATTAAGAAAAAAGATCTAGAATAAACAAATTCTACAGTATTTGACAAAGTGGTATTTTAAGGCGCAAAAGCATCTATATACGAGATAAAGTCCCATATTCACTCACTCACACTCGAATACAGATAGTTTTGATACTCTTTTGATTTTCTCGAGACTTTGAAAAATTGATTTTTAACAATTTGGATCAAAAGCTTTTGCCCAGGTTCTGAATAAAATATTTCATGCTTTATGTTTAGATACTTGTTTTAAATTCATATACATAATAATTTTTTTTCAACATTTGATACAAGCAATTCTTTTCAAGGAGTTTATTCATAGTAAAATTAAATATATAAAATATATATATGCATTATAAAATATATATATGAATTATAAAATATATATATGCATTATAAAATATATATATGCATTATAATTTATATTTCCCACTATTTTTTTAATTAATTCTAGATTGACAGTATCAATATGGTTTAAATTAATTTTAAAATATAAGTGATTATTTTATGTGAAAACCCATTTCTAAGGAGTGTTTTAAGTTTTCAACTTTGTGTCGCATTATAAAAATACAAACTATCTTTGTTAAGTAATTGATTGTAAGGTATACTTGTTCTAGAAAACGAGTTATAATTATAAAATATAATATAATATAATAATAAATTAAATTTTATTACTTGTATATAATAATAAAAATTTAGAATTGCGAATTTTAAAAATATGAGAATTCGTTTCAAATTATAATGATTTGTTTTCAGATTGAGTAATATGTAATACACATAAAAAATAAAAATTCAATGATGCTTTTTAAAATTACAGCCACAGCCACAGGAGTAGGAATGTTTCTGTTGATAGTTTTGGAATACAAATTCGTACAAAATAATAAGATGCATTCAACATTCTTCACTAGAATTAATACAATTTGATGAATTATATTTACTTTTTGTAGAATCCCACTAGCATTTATCACTGAGATTTTCTCTTATCTTAGTGGCCACGGTTGCCTAATGATCATAGTCGCTGACTAGCACCTGGCTTTCCGTCGAGCTACTTAAGACTCGGAGTGTAGAGGAGCTGATACACTTTAAATCTATCGAAATACCAGATCTTCCCGTGGGTGTGGTGTGGAAGTTTAGAGAGTGAGGTACCAGCTCGGGTGTCGTCCGCGTCACTTGACCAAGGTTCAAAATTACGAGGTTCGTTGCCCATTGATCTCGTGTTGCTTCTCATTGCGATGCCAATAAGCAATCACAACTCTCTTATCTCAATGTATTCATCATAGTACTCCACTTCCATTGTATGTCATAAAGTAATTAACCGCACTTCGCTTAAAAATTATTAACCCAAATTAACTACAGTAACTATATAATATATGATTGCTGGATTAAGTAACCCGAGAAATAATTTAATGTGTCCAAATTACTAATGTTCAGTATTAATTAGTAACAAATTTGATTTATATTGCTTTTTTCATATATACCTTGGCTATATAGTTTTTGATACCTTGATTGATTTTATAGGCCTATCATCTATGCTTATTAACAACTGCAAATTTTAAGTGAGAAAAGAAAGATTTTACAACATCACCTTCAGGATCGTAAATCTCATACACGCGTATAGATAGGAAATTACTAATGACAGAATTACAAATGGAACTGCCAACTAGTCATCACAATAGAAAAATGGGAAATAATTTTTCCAAAATAAATTTCATTGACAAACTATACTATTTCTTGTACAATCGGTATTCGTTAATCTCAATGAATTCAGTATGACATTGCGCAATTCATGATTTTCTCTTCACTAACCTCCGGGACTTTTATCTGGTTGAATTGCATAAAATTACAATTTTTTCCCAACCAAAATGAACCATGGTCAGGTAAATTAGTTGAGGATATAATTGAAAGTGATTTCGATATGCAGTTAATGGAAAAGGAGGGGAGATAGAAAATTAGAACTTGTGGTTAGAGAATTACTATCGAGATTAAAATGCTTCTGTTAGTTTTGCGGATTGAAAGAAAACAGTTCCAGTAACAGAATTAATCCACGTAGTTACTGTCGAAGACAGTTATGACATTGAGAACGAGTGTACTAGTTAGATAATTTTCGTATTTAAATAATAAATTTAGATCATGTGTTAGGTTGAGCTTCTAGAGAGAACAAACCTTAGATATTTTATATAGATAATGAATAAAGAAACTCAATTGTAGCTTAGTAGTTTTTGATTAATATAATAGATTGAGATACGGCATAACAGCCGAATAATGATGTACATACGCCACAATAGAACATTTAATTCTTTTTTAAGAAAATTACGAATAATGTTATAGTGCCTCATTACTTTTCAGACTTAAAAGCTGTTGCAAGTGTTTTAGTTTATTGGTTAAAACAATGAAAGAAAACAACACGTTCTAACTTCATTTTTCCTGAATAGAGATTTATTATATCCACAATTACTTATGGCACGTGTTGAAAGGTTATTATCTTAAAATTTAATGAGTTTTCTCTTTAACGTAAAAAGTACGTGTCTATCTGGAGGTGTTATTACGAGCAAGTTATTCTTTCTCATTCCTTCTCACAGACACATTTAATTTTTAATGCGCTTTTAGGAAAATGTTTGCCTTTTAAAGAAAGACATTAAGTCTTAATTTTGCTTCACGCAATATCAGCCTCTTCATTTGTTCCTCATTAAAAAGATATTCAATACATTTTTATTTCATGGTCTTGTTTTCCCGAGCAGAATGATAAGTTAATCAAAATAATGAGTGACGTATCTGTCTTTTTAAAGAGGTTGTTAAATAGAAGAGGTCAAATGATGAGAGAGAGAGTTTTGCACTAATTTATTTTTTCTCTAATTTAATATTTTATTAATATATTTATTATACTGTTGTTCATAATTATTCAAATTTCATACGAATTTTTTTTTCTTGATATTTATTTTCATTTGAATAGTCTCACACATATTACATCAAAATAATTCTTGAGAATTTTACATTTTCTTTTAATTTGTCTTTATGTCTCTATACCAAATTCAACTACATTTTATTATGATGCTAACTTTTATATTATAATCACTTTATGAGTTTTAATTTTAAACTAGCTTTAATAATTTAAAAGAGGCTTGTATATTTACATCTTAATTGTTCAAAAACATCAACATTTTTATACTGCAGAACATTCAAGTATTCTATCATAGACAATAACAAAGAACACTTTATTATTTAATTACAATGAAAGTAAACTTTAAAAGAGTATTTTCTATACTTATTTTCTTTCTAAACCGCATTAAAAAGTTTTTATGTCAACAAATATACAACTGTAAATTTTTCATTTCCCAGAATTGTAAGACATGTATCATTAAAGAGAACAATTGATTTAAATATCATTAAGAATAATTTTTAATTCCTTAAATATTTTTCAACTGAACTCGTTGCTTTTATCGAAACACAACATAATAAACAATAAAAATAAATAAAAATGAAAAATAAAATAATGAATGATATTAATAAATAAGCACAAATGTAAAAAAATGGATATACATAATACATTAAAGTGCCAATAGTCATGGGAGATCAATATGCAAATATCCGGATGTAGGAAGTAGCATCGCATAAGAAATGTATAAATTTTCTGTTTCATTATCATGGCTTTCATTTGTACTCAGGTGATTCATATGAAAAGTTTTCTCACGTGATTATGACCGCCCGACGGGAATTAACTGACTATGAACGCGGAATTATAGTTGGAGATTAACCGAATTCTACTTCCATTTAATATTCGTTTTCCTGCCTTACATATTCGCTTATGACGCTCAATACTTAATGTTTTCTCATCAATGATCACCCGACCTTAAAATTGCAATCCTATTTCATTTCCATTGAAATATAAAGTAAAGAATGTTGAATTAGCAATAATTACAATAACTATGCAATCCAATCCCACATTATTTTAATTTAGCGTCGGTTTGCACTGCGGATAAACTAACAATTTTAAGCTCCCTGATTTAATCATGCACAAATAGAGAATTTTCACGTCTGAAAGTCTACATATTTTTCCAAATCATCACACATATATCACTTTTATAGTAAACTTTATATATATAGTAGACGTTTTATTGAAGAATAATTTTATTGCATTTCCCAAATTAAAACATGTACTATTAAAAAGAATCAGTCACGTACCCAGGGGTTGCAAAGCGGCATATGCACTCCCCCAAGAATTTTTCTGGAAATTGAAATATTTTAGGATAATTTTTTTTTCTTATACTATCATGGATGTTCTAAACTTTAAAAAGGGAACTTTTTTTACTTCTCATGCTTAAGATTTTTCATCGGTAGGAGAAAAAACGGTTTCATCTAAACCAATCCCTGAAAAAAATATTAGAAAATTCTTTGTTGTCTCTTATATACTTTCCTGGGTCAGTGTTTAAAGATGAAGAGAAGATATATCCCTATAGAAGATGCATTCATATTTGTAACTTGATAAAAATTATATCAATACTTGAACATTTTTAAATAAAAGAAATAAGTTTGATGTAGCATATTCTTTAGTTATATACCGAATGGCAATTCTAAACCAAAGAAATTACCTCTCACACGGAGAAGTAGATATGCAATCCCAAAGTTAATTTCTGGGTACACCACTGAAAAGAACAGCTGATTTAAACATCATCCTAAATATTTTTTTAAATCATGCAATACTCTTATTATGCTGTTGCTCATAATATTCAAATTTCATACAATCTTTTTTTCTTGATATTTATTTTCATATAAATACATTGTTTTTTCTGGAATTAAACATTAAAATAGAATAAAATAATAAATGATACTTTATCATATTAATAGATATAGCAGTTATAAGAAAGCTGGCTATATAGATGACCCAATGAGCAACAAAAACTATGAATTATACAAAGATATTTGCTATCAGAGTAAAAATAGACAATGTACGAACAATTCCACTATAAGCTCCTACTTTTCTCATTCTAACCAAAATTTTCTCTTCTGTCTTAGCATTACATGAGGAAATGAAATGACGAAAAATTCAAATTGATCCTAGCAAGAAAAGTAACTGCTATATGAATAGGGAGAAAAACGGATGTTTTCTCCTTGAATAATCTTTTCCTAATGCTCATGTCCTTAGGGGAATAAGAAATGATAAAGACTCTGAGAGGAAATCTTCATTCTTTTTTCTTTTTTAAGAAAGTTTTTCGTGCTTTTCCCTGCTTCATAAAATTCCCTTCGATTGGACTAGTTTTAGGAATTTGGTGCGCTTTGTGCACACTTCAGTACATGGATTTGGGGAATTTTATGCTTATGACGAAATTTGAAAAGCAGCTTAAGAATTGTTTATCGTTTATTTTATATTTTACCTTCAAATGCTTCTCTGTACTTCGTGTTAAGAAGATAAAAAAGGAGGCGTAAAAGTAACATAAAGATACATTTCCTAATATCTATTTTTAACTTTATATACCGTTTCTATAGATTAGTGTATTCGTTCATTATTTTAAAAGGGAAAAGTCCTTAAAATTTTGCAATACTTTTATTTATATTATATAAGACTTTGGCTTATCAGGACAAATAAATTTTCTGACTCTAATTGCTTTTTGAGAAATACTTTCTGAAGATAACCGTAGAGTTTTAAAGTATCTAATTTATTCAGATTGATAGAAATTATTGCAATTAACTGTAACTTGAAAAAGATACAGATTTTTATTTAAATAAAAAATTAATTATATTGACCTTTCTCAAAAATTTTAGATCCTTTTCAATGATAATTTTTTAAAGGTAACAGGACAACATTACTAATTTCCTTATATATACTTTTGAGTAATTTATTTCGAAAAAAATTTTTCAGTGATAAATTACAAAATTTGTCGTAGATACAAACATAACATTCATAATTTTCGATTTTGATCACTATATTAAAATATATCACATTTAAGTTAATTCTGTCCTCACATATATTTGATCATTTGGATAATTAACCATCAGTGATATTAATTACATAGAATAAAATACGAAGCTAATCTTTTTCATGTTTAATTTAATCATTTCTTGAAGATGTTTTTCATAGAAAACTGACTATTTTATGTCTAAAAATACAAGAATTCTTTAAAAGTTAATTAAACTTATAAAAATATTTACATTAAAAATCTTTTTTCCTGTCACTTGCATTTTCCGATACTTCCATATTTGAGTCTCTGAGAGCTGCACACTAACTAATGAGGTTAAAACTGAATTGAGGTAAAAGTGCTCTTGTGGTTTTTTTGTTGAAGTTTTCCACATCGCCAACTTGGGTCCCCACAAAGTCTCTTTAATTAAAGTCACTGCAGCCTCTCCCACTAAACGAAACTGCTTGATCCCTTTGTTGTGGCTCAATATTCTTGCGGCTCTTTTACGAGAATAATCTTCGAATCGTGATTACTTCTTGATTACGCTGTCGTCCAGCAGGTAAAATCCTCTTTTGTAATTTCATTCAATATTGCCTCATATTTGTTTAGTTAGGTTTAATCCCCTTGGAAAATTGGTAAGTCAGTTACAGAGATGAGTAGGTAAAGGGAGTAAATTATTCAAAAATACATTAAAAGTACAAAATACTTTATAAAATTTGCAATCCAGTATACGATGTCGTATTAACGGACTTTTTGTTTAACCAACCTCTCAGTTTTGTTATATATTCTATTTTCCTAAGATGATACATTGATATTCTAACTATTTTTGTTTTGGGAGAGCACAGAGGGTTTTACATTTATATACTACTTATATTCTATATATATATATATATATATATATATATATATATTTCTTATAATTTAGTTTTACAGCTCATATTGTTATTATGATAAGACTCATGAAGACTGGTTAAAAGGAATTCTACTTTTTATAAAAAGGGATCCAACTGTAAATAAAAAAAAATTAACAGAGATCTGTAATAATTATTCTCAATTGCTTCAATAATTACAATTTTAACAAACAGAAAAATCTCTTATAATTTAAAACAATTCACTTTGAGAGATATGTGAAATATTGACCACATTTTTTTTTTATATTTTTAATTCGAGTTTACAACTAATTGTGTACGCATACGACACACACATTGAAATAACTTTTTCATTTCCTCTTGAATGGAAGAAATGATGCGCTCAAAATATCGCCTCAAAAGTAAGAGTAAAAATAAATTATTTTCCGAAATTTTTTTGAAACTCTTGTACTGTTTCTTTGTATCATGCGTATATTTATATTTTATTTATGAATACCGATTTAGTGAACAATGTTTCTCAATTCTTAGAGTTGTATCCTGAATTTCAGTATAACAAAAAAGCTCCATATGGCCTTCGAGACGCGTCTTAATTTTTTGTCTCATTTCAATTGTTGAAATTGTGCTACGTATGTAGTCTTGAAAAGAAAAATAAAAGATAATAATTTGGCATTAATTTATTTTAACATTACGGCCGACATCTCAAAATATACCATACCATTCATTTGAAAGCTTTCAAAAGCACACTATCTACACTCGGTTTGATCTTCCAAAAGGACAATTTTACCGCATTAAGCCGATTCATAATGCGGGTATATATAGCACAAATCTGTCTGTTAATGAGGGTTCATATCTTGCATAGAGAAACCGTATGACGGCATAAATCTTACATTAAGCTGGAGATCAAATTGGGGCTGCCATTTCACACATATATTATATGCACAAAGGCAGTTCTACCGCCTCACGAAATAGGGAAAAGGTTTTCAATCTACATATGTCATTGCAAATATATCAAAATACCTAGTTGATGTATGTGTATTTACTCTTCGGAATGCCTCATATTCATTCGAAGGGGGAATTATATTAATTAAAGCATATCTTATTCTTCTTATAATCCCAATATAAAATGAGAGAAATAGGCAACGCATTCTAAACATTATATAATTGTATATTTAATAAAAACTCGCATGTTATGAGAGCAAATATCCTCCATAACTGAGTATAAAATGTAAATATGAAACTGAACTATAATTAATACAACTATAATGATTATCCTAAAAACTATAATGATAACGAACGAGCTGTAGAGATTATCCTTATAATCAGCGCCATAAAATGTAAGAAATAAATAATGCATCCAAAACATTGCAATAGTGTATTTAATAAAGATTCACATGTAATGACAGCAAATTCTCTTCGTAAAAATGTGTAATATATAAATCTAAAACTGAACTATAATAATATTTAATTGTAGAAATTCGCAAAAATTACTTGCTACTGACTTACTGGTTCTTACAAATTACTTGATCAAAATTTATTATGAAATTACTGTACATAATTTAGCAAATAAGAAGAAGCAAAACGACGTTTTGAAAATTTATTACAAAATTATAGCTTCTTATATAAATTCTGTTTTTTTCTTCTATAAAAACAATATCATAAATACACTTGAGTAATGGTACCCGACGAATCTCATAAGATACTTTTAAAATGTTTCGCTTAGTATATTTCGAGAATCGGGAAATTCGAGGTGAGATGAAAACAAGGTGATGAAAAATTTTGAGCTAAAAGTCTTCTATCCTGATATGGTTATAATCAAAGCATTTGAATCTGTTATTAAATTCTGTAACACTAACATTCCTAACAATTTTAATTTCATTTAGTTCCCAAAGAGTTTTACAAGTTTTGCAGAAATGGATTAAGGTAGATCTTTTAAAATAAGTTGTAAAATTACTAAGCAAAAACTATGTTAAACAAATTAGAAGTAGTCTAAACATGAATAAACCATAAGGAAGACCTACAAACAGTTAAATTATTTTAGTCAATTTTTTGCATCATAAAAAATTCTACTGAGCATTTAAAATAAATATCTAATGAAAATGAATGTACAGCACTTACTAATATTAATAAATTTTTTTGTTCTTTTTTTCAAGGTAAATATCAAAATAAATTTATTTATAAAAGCATAAACAAATAAATAGCATACAAAAAATAAATGATTAAGAAAAATTGCCATCAAATATGTTTATATGAAATAATGTTTTATGATCTCCCCACTTACGATTTTTGAAAATGACATTTTTTGGTCAAATATCATCAACCAATTTTTTTTTCTGTATTATACGTTTTGCTAAAATAAAAGTTAAAATTATTCATGGATGCATAAATATTTTAGATTATTATTATTATTTTTGATTGCATTGAATACGTTTCATTGTTTACTTTATTTCTTTTTTCCTTTGGTTGAGTTTTTATTTGTTTCCGTATTTCTCCTTAATGTTCGGGTTTATTCTGTTTTGTTATAATGTAATTCCCTGAAGTGTAATGTGTGGATCCATAATAATGGTACAAACACATATTCTCTCATTTTAGAGTATGGAACAGTATTAATTACGTTACCTTTATTTTGTGTTCTTACTGTTTCTTTTCTCTTACTTTGCGACGACTTTAACGTTATATTTGATTTTTTTTAATAGTTCGTAAATTTATTAATGGTTTATGGCTGTCCGCTTAACTATTCGGTTTTTCTTTTTATTAAGTATAATTTAATTTTTTTTGTTCTAAATAAATTTTTAAAAGGTTTTAGAATTTATAATCTGTATTTTACATGATCTTTACATATATATATATATATATAGTGTGTGTGTGTGTCACAAACATGCAACAATCTAAGAATACCTAAAATTAAAGCAAAACGGTTAAAAAAACTAAATATATAAGTAAATCACTAATACAATAAAATTGATATTCATGCAAATCAAATAAAAATTTATTTAAATAGTTAAACAATCAAAAATTTAAAATCCTAAAACCCAAAATTCAAAAAAACTATTGAAGAACCTAGCAATTTAAAATAATGAAATAGAAAAATAAAATTTAAGAAATGGGAATAATGTAATCGATACTGTTCCATACTTTGGACTAAGATAATGTGTGTTTAAACCGGTATTTACTGACCAAACCATCAAGGTTCAGTAAGTTATATTATAAAATGATGGTCAAACACATGCATAGTGTGTGTGTGTAAAATTTTCTTAGTGTAATAGATTTCTTCTCCATAGTAAAAATTATGGGATTGAAAAATTTTTTGTGATCCTTATTTAATAAAATCAAAGAATCATTCAATCAAGTAGAAAAGGTGATTAAATTAAAAAACAAACGTCATTCTCTTTCAAGAAAATAACTAACTAGATTTAAAAGAAGAGGGTATTTTTAAAAAAAAATTAAGCTTAACGCAATTAAGCGTTTTAGTGTGTCGTTTATTCCAAATTTAAAACAAATATACCTTTAAAAGTAATTTCGTTCCTTTCACATTTTTAAATTATAATTTTTTCACAGATACTCAGAGAGGATTAAAAGTGTCTATAAGTTACTGAGCATTAATTTCGTGTATCTTCGTTGTCAAACTCTTGTAGGGATTAAGGAATTTTGTCTAGCGTTTTAAAGGATCAATATGTTAATACTCTACTATTCTCCCAAGAAAAAAGAAATTTTGTTAATGAAATTCAAACTCCGTTCCCAAGAAAAAAGAAAAGGAATTAATGACACTGAGAAAAATAAGAAAATAAGGGTTCTTCGATTACTGCTTTTCAATTTAAAAGAATATAAAGGATAAAATATATATTTCTAAAGTTAGCTTAATTTAAACAGAAATGCAGAAAAGTTAGACTTAAGAAATAACTTTAAAGAAAGTGTGCCTACCCGAAACTTAGAAATTTAGTTATAAGTTCTTAACGGAGAAATTTTTGAATTTATAAGCGTGGGCCTTTGGCTAAAACTAAATTAATGCCCCTAAAATTAATTAATATAGTAATAACTTCTTCTCAGAAAGTATAAGAAATACTTTGTATTTCATAAAAATTCATTTTAAAGGCATGCTGTTGTGTAATTGGATTTTACAATGGATGATCAGAATAAGAAATATAAAATCTGAAAAATCTTATAAGAAATGTAAGGGATTCTAAATTTCGCTTTTAAAGATATCTTTATTATTGTGAACTTTATATTTTTATGTATGAGAAGCTTTCTAAAATATTTATTTGAATACATTTCCTTAATTTTCCAAGTAATTTTCTTATTTAAAGTCCTTTAAGGAAATTCTTTCTTTCTAATTTTTCCTTCCCCCTCAATTAATGGTATGCTATAATGAATTTTCAAGAGAATATATAAATGCTTTCAAAATTGAGTACACTCTTCTCACTCTATTTTGGAAGGCTTAAAATAATATTATAAAATGTTTACTTAAGTTTAATATTTAGTGGAACAATAAAATGAACGCTACAAAATGTATTACATTAAAAATATAAAATGAAGAACCGATAATATATTTTAACTAACAACATTTTTACTTCAAAGTTCCTAATTTAAGGATCACAAAAGTGAGTATGCACTCTATAAAAATTGCGATTTTTCAACCATTATTTTTGACGTGATTCATTACATGTAAGGATGAACTCTAGAATCGAAATTGATATTGAAACTCGGAAAATTGTCATTCCAGTGCCTGTGGTAGGCAACCTTCTATTGGATAATATAAATTAAATTCAAGGTAATCACGGATGAGAAAAAAATTATCCAGAAGTATAAAAAGTTTGGAAAATTTCATATAAACCTTAAAGAGGAAGAAAAGGCTCTTCAGTTCGATGACCAATATGATCATTATTCGAAATGTAAGAAAAACTCCTAAGGCGAGCACTGCAAAAGTTTTCTCATCTGCGTTTACAGCAATAGGAAAATATGTTTCTGCAAAAACAATTTGAATTGTACTTCTAAAAGCAAATTATAATGGTCCCGTACCTAGAAGAAAATCCTTCAGTTCCAAAGAAAACAGAGAAAAAAGGATTACATTTGCTAAAAATCATATTTTGAAGCTTCATTAATTTTAGAATAACATGATATTCAGTGACGAAAGTTAATTCAATGTTTTTGAAAGTGATGGTCGATTGTATTTTTGGAGGAAACTTATCTCTGAACTACTTCCCCCAAACAATATTATCACTGACAAGCAATAAAAGTACTTTGGTTCCTCTATGTTTATGTTTCTATTATGTCTGCAAAAGGCGTGGAAAAATCAGTTTTTATTGATGGTGTCATGGATAAAATGAACGACTGCGTAGTATGTTTCAACAAGATAAAAAACAAAAACATATATTTAAATTCCTGAATCATGGATGTCGCTCAATTGTGAAATGCAATTGTATACACCACCTAAATCCCATCCATCACATTGTAATAGAAAATTTGTTCAAAAGCATGACATTAGAAGTAAAGCATATATAAACAGTATTACGATAAAAATAGGCAAAAATATCCAATGTGAAACCCTATCAAATCATGCACATCGTTTAAAAGGAAATCTAAACGCAAAAGGATATGCAATGAAATATTAAATTGTGTTTTTTTTTTTTTTGAAAAAAAAATGTTAAGTAATTATAATACGCATATACTCAATTTTGAGATTTAGAAATCTATAATTTCAATGTAAAAATTATGCTAATTATAATATTATCGATTCTCCATTTTTGTTTCTTAGTATAATACATTTTGTAACGTACATTTAATTGTTCTTCATTTATAATATAATATGCGTGTGCTTAATCTAGCGAGTAAAACATGCATTAATTTTCGTATTGTGTACTCGCATTTTTATTTTTAGATCTCATTTTTATGATAACAGAAAAAGTACCCATGTTTTATAAAGGAAATGAAATATTAGAAAAAGGAAATAGGAATGGAGTAACTCACTGTAATACTGTCCTGTAATCATTTATTTTCTTCTTTGTCTAAGAAGTTAAGGGGTATAACGCTCTTCACACCCCAAAGAACCGTTGTCATAACTTTTCTAGTCAATGAGACAATCTTTGCCTTATTTGGAGTAGACTCACTCGGGTCGTGGTTACCGATGTATAATAATGGACCCAGGTCCCCTCTGTTGTGAACATTTAACATAAAATGAAGACGACAATTTGACGTGGCAGCAATCAAGTTTTGATTAGGCCACAAATGTCTGCCAAATCTACACTAACCCCTGAATCAGAATCACATTCTTTTGGTGCCATTTAACAGACGGTTGAACCAACTTACCTTAGTGTTACCATCTGTCGTAACAAAAACAGGTTACTTTTTAAACCACTTACATATATTCAAAAACCTACTGTGAATAAAGACATTCGTGGTGCAACAAGTTTAATTGTTACAACGAATATGGCTCGTCATTCTCTATCCCCTAAAATCTGAACAAAAATTTAAGGATGAAAATAATATTCTAATCATTTGAAAAAGTATTTCAACGGGAAAAAATATCAAAATTAATGTATTCCGAAGGAGGAATATCAATAAAAAGCCCACATAAAACATTTCAAATCGAGTCCAATCAATCTAAATATTGATTAATACAATAAAACAATTTTGCCAAAATAACTTTCCTTAACTATTACAAACGATCTGACTGAATTACTACCATTTCATTATAAGGCTTTGATTGGATTCAGTAATACTTCGATAAGATGCAGTTGGTAAATTGAAAATAGGCAGCTATCTAATCATACTGTCAAATGGGGTGATTCGAGGAAGATGGTTCGTTCAATTAACTACGCGTTTATTCGCTTTAGATGACTCTGAAATTATATTATCATGTATTTGTGCTAATAGCAGATTCGGACGAAAAGGCAATTTCTGGGAAAGAAATATTTCAGGTCACAGTTACTCGTGTAACAGTTATATTTTAACGCCTGCGTTAAATGTTACAATTCAGTCTTTTATAGATGAAGTATTGCATTTTATAACATTTTTCACTTCACATTCTCGGATCAAATGAGCATTTCAATAAAGGTTGCTGAATTCTCTATTTCAAATTTTTATTGATCTACGTTGCGAGTATTAAGAACGGCAACAGAAAATTCAAGTTGAGGTTTTGGATCTGGATTCCAACATTAGTCATCAGGCAAACTGATAAAGGTTGTTACTCATAAAATGAATTCAGGCTTTAAAGTTTTATTTGGGTTTATTAACGTCGCACCAGAAGCTACACGAGGGCTATTGGCCACGGACCTCTTAATTTTTGAACATCGGTAAAGTGACGAGGACGACATCTGATCTGGCACCCCTCTCCTAACTTCCACACCACTCCAATGGGAGGACTTTGGGTTCGGATGGATTAAATGTTTTTTTTAGTCACGGCTGCACGGCGGGTCAAAAATGGCATCAATGCTCGAACCCACGGCTCAACGAAATTCACTGGCTGCAAGTCCGATGCCTGAACCACAAGGCTACCGCGGCCAACTATTAAGGAGATACAGTATCTTAAGAATGACTAAAATATCGAAAATGTGAATAATCACCTTAATTTTATTGTAGGACTTTTCTCTATATATAAACATTAGAAGCGTTTATTATGACAACACCAAACAAATAATTTGTACATTTTTGAGTCTGTTGTTTTTGCGGATACTTCTGGCTCACCCCATTTTTACCTCACGAAAAGTTACTTAACTCCAAATAAAGCGTCTTGTAACTTTGAACCATGATCAGATGACGAGGTTGACACCTGTGTCACATGTACGCCATATCAGCTTGGGAACTTAGAGCTCTTACAAATTTAATACGCATCAGCCCCAAGATACTACCAGTCTGTCGTAGATTCACGAACACACAACTCTATTTAAACATTTCTGGTGGGAAACATAACTCTTCGGCTGTTGCGGCCTGTAAAAACAATTTTTAAAAAATATTTTTAAAAGAGCATAAATCAATAAACTTAATGGATAAATTATTTTCTTTTTAAATTTCCTGATTAGAAAGATTAATCGAATGATGTTGCATAAGATTTATGAATCTAAGATGCTGAATCCCTTTATCGCAATTGTCATCCTTATCACTCGATATTGGATCAATATTACGAGATGCAACTTGAATAGACTTAAAGATATGTTTGTTCAAGTTTAGTTTAGTTTAGTTTTTTTTAACGTCGCACTAGAAGCAACACGAGGGCTATTGGCGACGGACCTCGTAATTTTGAACCACGGTCAAATGACGAGGACGACACCTGAGCTGGCACCCCCCTCTCCTAACATCCACACCACGCCAACGGGAGGACTTTGGGCCCCGAACACATTTAACGTGCATCAGCCCCGGCTACACGGCGGGTCTTTGGCGACCAAGGATATATGTTTGTTCAAACTAAAACAACATCTGAAAGAAATTTGAAATTATTTGTTCTGCAATTTCTTATTCGCATCAGTAAAAATTAGAGATTGGTGAGCTCCATCCTGTTAACATAAATAGGTCGAAGTCTAAAGTGCTCCCATTGGCATGACCCATGTGGTGACCGGGAATGACAGAATAGTCCCACTGTAGTTCATGCATGTCGAAAGAGGCGACTAAAATGGGTACCAAGCGTATGGGGGGTATAGCCGGGCACCCCCCTGGGGATTATATTAGGTGACCTCGGGGACTTATCTTCTTCAGGTAAGTACGGGCATCATGACCCCGAGGCACCCTAATGATCTTTTTCTTTCCCATGGGTTTACTGTCTTTGGTAAACACGGGGGACGCGCCTCCGGGATACCCTAGAGATCCTTCTCTATTTTCGACCCTCCTTCATGTGAACCACTTGTCTTTTTTTCAACTTCACGTCTAGACTACAGTTTAATCTTTTTTGGCGCATCATAGCTATATCTGGATCTTGCATCAATAAACTTTACTTTCTCACTTGACCCTTCTTGTCGATTAACCTTTTTTCATTGTCTAGATCACAGATTTACCTTGTTTGGCGCAGTACGGCCACATCGGCTCTTGTGCCAATAAAACTTCACAATCATCATCCCATTGGCATGGTAGGCAAGTTAGGAGAGGGAGGTGCCAGCTCAGGTATTCGTCCCGTCATTTGACCGAGATTCAAAATTACGAGGTCTGTCGCCAGTAGCCCTCGTGTTGCTTCTCAGTGCGACTTTAATGAAACAAACTGTCAACGAATTGAAAGAATCTTGAGGAATGTATTTTTGCCCTTCATCTTCAAGTTTTACACTTGGGATTTATTCAAAGCATATTCATTTCGTAAGAATTCACGACAAATTTATAAATCTATTAGTAATAGATAATCTCTCTCTCGAGTATTAGAACGAAATAACCTAATGTTCTTAGAGGTGATAATTGTAATCTATAAACACTAGAATTGCTTCAACTTATTTTAGTTCCTAGATTATTATTATAAGCGTAAATTAACTTATAGAATTAGTTGAAAAATAGAGAATATATAGTAGTGTTACAAATCAACTATCCACTTTCATTAATATCGCCAATTTATAAAAAAATACCCTAGCGATCCTTCTCTATTTTCGACCCTTCTTCTTGTCACAACCAATTTTTGCCTATTTTTCATATTTTTTCAAACGTCTTAACTACAGTTACACCTTGTTTGGTGCAGTATAGCTACATATGGCTCTTGCATCATTAAAAAACCCCATCTCTCCCTCATTACCTAATTTATTAAAAGGCTTCATTGTAATCTAATAACAGGTATTTTGAAATTATATTTATTTTTAAAAAGTTCAAAAAGACATTAATGAAATCGGATAAAATGTTAAGAAACATTAAGCATATTCATAATATTTTATTTAAAAAATACAAGACATCACAATAATTTAGTGGTGTACCTACACTAATTTTGTAATGGATTGGGAGAATACGGATGTAAAAGTTTTACCATAAAACAAAGTGCTTGAATAAAATGCCAGACTTGTCAACACAATTATTTTAAAATAATATCAAATACGACATCCTATACCACTTTTGCGGAAATTTTCTCTTAGAAGTAAATTGAGGTTGAAATTTCAGAAGAAAAATTAAAAGAAAATGGCAAAAAATTGTTTCTTAAAGACACTTATCACTTTTTCGGATGTATGACTGACTTTTTTAGTCACTAAGTCAAGTGAAAATGGTCCATTTGATAGGACTTCTCCACGTCTTTTGTCGTAAATACAGTACAATTTTTCAGAGTACGATAAACTGCTTTTAAAAATCACGTTTTTGTTTCTGAAAAAAAAAAATTACTTTATACTACATGTTCGATTCTAATTTAATCATAAAAAGGCAAAATTCTGACCTTATTGAGAAATCATTATTTCGAAACTCAGACATTTAAATTGGATTATGTCTAATATGCCGAATTTTTTGAAGAAATAGTTGTTTAAAATTAAAATATATTTTTGCACACACATTTTAGAGGTCTTCCAGCCACTCGAAGGAGTTTTGTTGTTTATAAGAAAATAAGACTTTTTTAAAAGAAGGAATTCAATTTCGTGTTTTTTCCCTTAGGAAATCTTCAGAAAAATCTATCGATTATTGTAAAACTAGTTGTTGACGAAAAAGGGTTCTTGCTGCTTAGTTTGATATTTTTTTCAGATAAATAAGTACGAAAGGCAAAATTATAAATTGGTTAGCAAAGTTTTGCTTATTTTCCTTTAAATTACCGTCATAGGTCCATAGCTTTCCTTTTCAACATTTTATTAGAAATGTTTGATATTTTTCAATGTGTGGGAGGGGAACCTTTTTTAACATTTGTGTTGTTTGTGAATAACTTTCAGCTATTTTATGTTTTAATTGAAATTTAAATTAAAAACCTGTATAATAATCTTGTAAGTTTATTAAATAAAGGACAAATGAAAAGTTCTTAAAATATCTAAAAAGATCTTAAAAGATAGACAAAGTTTAAACTGAATAGAAAACACTTACTTTAGAAAAGTTCCGAAGTACGTGAAATTCTTAACTGGTAATCGTAAATAAGAAAGAAAATGAAAAAAAAAAAAAAAAAAAATTGCCGAGTTATTGAAGAAATTAAAAGCTATCAATGATAAAATTGTTAGAGCTGGGTTTTTTGTGGAAACAAAGATATTTAAGTCCTAATTTTAAAAAAGTCAGCATACTAACATATTTAGAAATTCACGATTCTTTAAGCAACTGCATTTGAAAATATAATGATTTTTTTTGAAAATAAATAATGATTTTTTTTTGCTTCAAAGCTATGAATAATACACGAATTTATTAATTAAAATACTATACTTTAATTTTTGTAAACTTCAATAAAGAGTTCGAAGAAATTTATAAATAAGTTATCCTAGTGCAATACCTTCCATTTATTTCGATATTTGTCTGTTACGTGGATCATTACTCACAAATTTCATAATAAATCATAGAAATTGATTGGATGTATTGTTGTCTGATGTATGATAAATTTTCGGATCATAAGCATGTATTTCAAAACAAGGTTTTATGTTGCAAATGGAAACATATTCGATATTTTCCAAAAATCATATATTACATTACATTAATGGTAGTCATTTAATATTTTATAGAAAGCACATAATAATCATAAAACAACCATAATTTATGATACATTTTTCCACTTATACAAGAAAATAGTATTTGAATAATGCAATAAACTTGCTTATTTATTTAATAATATAAAGTCCTTTCTTAGTCGATTTCTATCCCTGTTTCATTATTAACTAAAATTATATCTTTTAAAACGTCTGTGTCAAATTGACATTAGCTAAAAAATAAAAATTTCATAAAACCACACGCACACACACACTTGCCCTTTTTTTCCCTTCAAAAATTCTATATCTAAGATTAAGAGCACTAGAAATGATGTGATTAAAATTCTTCATCAAGAGAAAATGTTTCGTTGAAACTAAAGTGAAATTAGTGAAAGAATAACAGTTAATGAGATAATAGGGAAAAAAAACTGCAATGATTTTACGAGGGTTTAGTTAATTGATTTATTGCTCTTGTGACATCTTAATTTAAATAACTGCACAGGTTAATGCTACAGCGCAGTTCTTACTTTTAATCGAAATGGTAATGACCATAAATCTAAATTTGCTGTGAAAAACTCGTGAACTGAAAGTTTCGCTAAAATGTAAAAAAATAAAAATGCAGGATAATTTTAAGATTCTTCTCCACCTGAAAAAAAAGATGTAAGTAACCTTTTCGATTTTCGCGTAATTTATTACAAATAGGAGGAAAACGTACCATGCATTTTTCTATGTCTTGTAATCTTTCAAATTGTAAACAAAAAGAATCAACCATAATGCATTTTAGTGGCTTAAAAGGAGACGTAATGTGAAATGTGTTAGCCCGTAATGCGTTTTAGGATTGAAAATGCAGGTTGTAGTCTTGTCACGACTTGAGCTATAAATAAAATGCAATATTTCTGATGTAATAAATGTCATGAATCACGGGTTGTTTAGTAGAAAGTGTTCTGATCTTTTCGAAATCGATGTTGGAACTTGTAATGCGTAGAAAAGACTTAATTTGGAGTATTTTTTGACATTTATACCACTTATATGTATTTCCAAGGTGGCTTAATATGAACAATGTGAATTTTCTATCTTTTAGTAATGCCTTACATTTTTGTAACATTTAACATGATCTATATTTGAAATAAACTGGACATATTTTCCGTATATGATGCAGAAAGATTTTCCTATTTCGTAAATGTATCAGTTCAAATAATGTCGCTTTATTAATTTATCGGCTTTTAAAGTGTTAAGAAATTTTGTATTCAAAATGTTTGAAACTGCATTTAAATTTTCTGATAGTATCTATACAGTTGTAACGCCAGCCTGTTCTTCGCTTCCGTGATCATTAAATGTATTTTCTAGCTAAATACTTACTAAATTAAAGTCTAAACATACAACTATAACAACTATATAATGAGGAGACTGATGATTGATTCTATCAGTTTATTAATTTTTCTTATATCAAGAATATACTATCTCTTTGTCTGTTCAATCTCTACGCGTTTGTAATACGTCAATATTAAAGATCAATCTTATCCGAATACTCCAGCCCTAGGGAGTTCACTTAGGGTGACAAGGAACTCGAGTAATTTCCTTGGCTCTTACTCACTCCAAGAAATCCTGGATTCTTGTTCGATAACATTGTATGTATAAGTTCACTTACACACTACACGCTATATAAATTCACACAATCAATAATTCTAGCCACTAACCTCCAATTTCGATCTTCTAACTTTTTAACAACTCTTGTGTTAAAATTGTCTTCGTTTATAAACACATTTCTTCTATACAATTCATTAAAATTAACTAATTCAACAATTTTCATAAGTCCCGTTTTATTTGGTTAGGTTAGCTGGGTGTGAAGTTTGGAGAGGGAGAGGTGCCTACTCATATGTCATTCTCGTCACTTGACCGAGGTTTAGAATTAAGAGGTCCGTCTCCAATAGCCCTCATGTTGCTTCTAAGTGCGACGTTTTTAAATAATCTGTTAGTCAATCATTTGTTTTGTTTTACTGCAATTCATTTTTTTAAAAGTTCCTAAGGTAAGTGAAGAGAAAATAGCGGATTAGACAACATTACGCAATGCCCAACTCAGAAAATGCTTAGAAATGTATAAACATCAAAATATTCCTCTAAAATCTGTATGTAGTGATGAAGACGCCACATTTAAAAATTCGTACAGTATAAATAGTTTTCAGCTAAGATCTAGGAGGAGGTAGAATGATGATATGTGTGATTTACTCTAAAGTTGTTACTTAAGTTATTAGTGATAATTAGTGATCATACATCCCGGGGGAAAGGACACAAATCACTTATTTGTAAATAATATCACTATTGGAATAGTTTTAATTGACCAATATTCTTAAATTTTTAATCTACCATATATCCTCCTAGGACTATTTGAAAAGAAGTTGCAAAAATATCCTAACCCATATTTTCTTTAGGAAACAATTCATCTATGAATGTGTAATACGATACCCTTCACAAAGAAAATATATTCATATTAACTGGTGTAAATTGGATAGATTTATGATTATAAGGTATACTTTATACATGGAAAGAAGAAGCGAATAGGGCTTTCTAGAATGCAAGGAAATTACTTATCTTATCGTAATTTTCTTAAAGAGATCTATTTGAGAAGTTAGTGTTAGTATTGTAAATTTTATTTTTATTATTATTAGAAATATAAGAAATTCTGTACTTAATTTTTTTTTTCCATATTAAATTAATGCCAAAATAGAGGGGGGGGAAGCATGTTTTTAATTTTGCGACTTTTTGAAGAAAATAAATAAATTTTTGCATTTTTAAAAACGAAAATTCATTTGATCTAAGATATTTATTTTATTTTATTAGGCTCTTTCATGAATTTATAATTCTGAGAAAAATTTAACTAATTTATTCTCCTAAAATAGTTGTCTTTATGAAATATTTTAGTCATATTTAGGATATAAAAACTGCATCTAAATCTAAATCAGAAAAACCGATTTCAAGATTCCGTTTAACTACATTCCAGTAATGGTGTGCTAATGAGTTAGTTATTTCAATATTATCTATAGCTTTCTTATTAATTAATAACTTAGTGACACTCAATTTATTTTAAACCATGAGAATCGTGTGCTTGTACTCAGTTAAAAAAAACATCATTTATGGGAATATTTTGATGGTATAATATTCTTGTCGTCATTATCAAGAGATACATTAGTATTGTAACGGGTTCTCGTACATTTTTTTCCTTTAACTAAGCTTTTGAACTGCTTTATTACTTTAATTGAATTAATAACTTCGCCTTGTGAACGAACAATGACTAATGAAAAGGATCATTAAAATATAAGAAGTGTAGTCGTGATATTGGGCTATTCATGATTTTCTCTTCACTAACCTCGGGGACTTTATAATAATTTGAATTGCATAAAATTACAATTTATTCCCAAACAATCTGAAACGTGATTAAATAAATAGATGAAGATAGAAATGAAGGGAATTGGAGATAATGACAGGTAAATGAAATAGAATTGAAGGAAAATAGAGGATAATTTCAGAATGATAATGATTTATAGTTTGAATAGAAGAACTTTAATTAGTTTTGTTGATTGAATCGGATTCTAATTAAAGTATTGAGCAATAATGCTACTGTTGGTGAGAATTATTGAATTCAGAACGAGTGATTTGGTAAAATTTCATATTTAAATCTTAATTTAGTATATTTGAGTTATAATTGGAATTCGGGAATGAGCAAGTTTATCTATTCTTCGGTGATTATTTATAAAGTATTTTAGTTTGTTCATGTGTATTTTCAATTGGCATTCAATGGTTATTGACAAATATATTAGACTGAGATATGTCTCAAGAGCTGAGCAATGAACGACACACGTTACATAGTGAATAAAAATTATCAGTAAAGGAGATTGGAAATTTTAGAAAGAATAGAGTTAAGAGAAGTTAAAGAAAAGAAACAAGATTGATGAGCGAACAATGTAGATTCTAGAAGTTATAAAGTGACATTCTAAGAGTATATTCCTGTTTGGGATACAGGAGAACTTTATTGGACTCGACTTTATTATTCTCAACTTTACTATTTGCTGTTATTAAGATAACGAGAATTCTCAATTATAACCTTGGTTAAGAAAATACGATTAAGTCAATCTTTCCCATTCGTAATACATTTTGATTTTTGATCAATCTAAAGTTAGAATAAATTTAGCTAAAGATTACCTTGACTAACTATTTATTTATTGATTATTTATTGGACCCCTCAATGAATCTTTATGTTAATAACGACGCTCACAGAATTAACAACTACATTGAGACAAATGTAAGATAATGACTTCTATTATCAAAGGTTTTAGTAAGAAATGTAGCCGCAGTGGTTTTTAAATATCTCGTAACCATTTCGAGATTGCAGCACAGGCACCTGCGCCATTTTGATTAAAACACAACAGTTCGCTTTTCTCGGAACAAAGGTCCAAAACAATCGAACTTCGGAGAGGAAATAGAATGTCGTAGTAGAATCGGATATTCTCCAGAACTGACCTCAGTCGTGTTGCTTTAGAATTACCATCAGTTTTACTTCGAAAGTTTCAGAAACTTTTTTTGTGTAGCATGTAGGAAAGTTATTAATATTCAGATCACGCTCAAAATGGAATAAATAAAGGATAAAATCTTATCTCGAAATATTTCATAAAGATTCAAAACTGTAACCAATACATATTTTTAATTTCAGTGTATCTAATCTCATTTTGAATTTAAATGCAAATACATCAGTGAAATTCTTTAGCTTATATTGATTTCTTGTCATTGAAGCAATCAATCAATAAAATTCATAATTTAGAATCTTTAACATAAGAAAACTATGTAATGAAATTAAGAAAATAATTTTGAAATCATACATGTTTACAAATTATTTTCATTTCGCCAAATTAATTAAAATCCTTTTTTAGCAAATCCTGTTTTACAATTATTTCGCGGGCTTAAAAACATCAATACGCCACGTATTTTCTTAATTGTATAATCTCCTTAGTTTGATTAAGCTAATAAATATTATTACATAGAGAAATGTTTTAATTATAATTAAAATTTCATTTAGTATTTTTTGAAGAGTTTTGTTTTCTGTTTTGATATTTTGCTTTTACATTTAAAAAAGAAAATATGAAACAGATTTTTGAAAGCAGTTTTTATACTTTCATTGTCACTCGATTTTATGTCACTTTAATGAATAAATATTTTAAAATTTCATAATATTTTTTATTCTGTAATCGGTATACTTATTTATATTTAAATTATTTTTATTTATTTCTAAGTAAAGTTTAATTGCCTTATATTTTCTTACTGTAAGAAATCCGATTAATGCAAGGAATTAAGATATTATGATAAAATTTTGATTAATAATTTCTTACTTTCCACAATTTAAAATAAAAATAACTTTAAAGTGTTTTATAATTTAATTTAAGGCTCCCAATCTTACTTAATTTTAATATTGATAAATATCTTTCCTAAAGATCTGTTTGGTATAAATGGTAAATATCGATTTGTTTTGTTTTTATCCCATAGCAATATTTTCTCCCATTTTTTAATCAAATAGGAATAAATTTTAATACGATGAATTTTTTGTCGAATAGCAAAGCAGTCTATTCTTTAAAACTGTATTTAAAATTTGACTCTTTTTACATCACTTTTTTTTATCATTTAACGAATTCGATATTTATTATTTTTATAGATAATTATTCTAAACAATAAAAATGTAAATCAAATTTTGTATTCAAAATATATGAACGTAAACCACTATTAACTGCATTGAATTGACCAACATATATATATATATATATATATATGAGTAATTGAATCCAGTCGATTATATAACAAAATGAATATGATACCAACCGAATGGTATCGAAATGATACAGTCTATCAACATCGGTAATCGGTAAAGTGCATTAATTATAAATTTAATCTTTAAAATTGTCGAATATACACAATTTACAGTTTAGCATAAATTAAAAACCTTTTCTTTTTCTTTTTTTTTTTTTTTTTTTTACGTGATCTAGGTTTTCTTTGTTCTTATCTTCCCAAGCTAATTCTTCCTAAGTAAGTTTATACAGCAAATCAATATTTGCTGATTGGGTAGTGCCGTAAACATATTTTACTCTCCACATAACAGTGCTCTGATGTATTGCAACCATCATTAATTTTTTGACAGCTAATACGTGTCTGGGAATCTAGATCACATTTCATCTGAACTGAGTGATCAGCATTTCGATCAGGAAAATACATGATTCGTGCGGTTGCTTGTGAATTGAACAAATTAGTCTAAATATTTTTCACACGAAATTTGTCTTTCTTAACCTTACTTTGAATTTTTTTTAAAATGTAGAGCGCTTATCCAGTTATGAAATATTTTGCAATCATTAAATTTTTATTTACTTAATAAATTTAATTCTATGATTTTTTAAATATTGTTTCTATTGCAAAATAATATTTTATGAATTTCTAATTATACTAAATTGATAAGAAACTGATCATAATTCACAGAATTCCCAGATTATCATATATCGTATTTGGAATATCAATGAATAATTTAATTAAAAAATACTATTATTTCAACTTAAGTATATTTTTAAAGAGACATAAAAAGAACTGTTAAGTACCCTAAAAATGACCAAAGTATTAAAACTGATTTATTACCATATTGTAATTGTATCTAGATATATGTACAAAATTTCATAGCTCTTACTATTTTATTTAGTGAGTTATTTAATTTTTCAGGAATAGTATGCCAAATCATATCTCATTGATCTTCAAAATTTTAAACTGTTTTTTGTCTCAACTTTTTATTCGTGACAGTCATGTGCTTAAAATATTTAGGCCATTTTGTAATCAACACAAAATTTTTAAATTTTTTTTCTACTTATTTTCCACAAATTGTTTGATAATTATGTTCACAGAATAAGGAATTAGATGACAAGTTATTTTTTAAGAACCACAAAATTAGAAACAATTGAGAGATTTTTTTTATTGTTTCTTTCTAGTAAAGTTTATAAGGAAAAAAATTTTTTAATTATAAATAATACAAGTATAAACAAACCTATGCTCCGAATAGTGAGTAAAACTTGTAAATAATGTTTAAAAATATCAAAATTTGGAGAAGGATTAAGAATTTTAAAATATTGAAATGTTTTGCAAACAAAGTTAAGTTTTTAAGTAATTGCTTGTCTGAAATTGAAGCTTTTTTTAATGAACATTTAGTGTGTGCAAAATATATGGTGAATATAAAAATTTTCTTATAAATATCTAACAAAAAATTGCTCACGGGATACCATGTATTCTTAGTTTTTGTTTATTCCATGATAATTCTATGAATTTTTCGGTACAAAAATGCTTTAAAGGTTTTTCTTCAATTACGTAACAATATTTTATGAAATTCTAATTATACTGATTTGATGTTGAACTTGTCGTAATTTACTGAACTTGAAGATTATCGTAAATTGAAGATTGATAATATGAACGAAACCACTCAATAAAAGAATATCATTATTGCAATCAAGTACATTTTGAAGGGACAGTAACGTTTCTCTTAAGTACACTTTGAAACTATATAGAACAATAATTTTTTATGTTCTGGTAATACTAACATTTAATGAGAAGCTTGCCATCATTTAAGATTTGTGGGAAATCATAAATAGAAACGCATACAAGTATCAATGAAATAACTAAATAAAAGCACATTGATAAAGAGCCTAGATATATTTTTGGATATACATAAAGGTTTTTTTTTTCTCTTAAAATCAAAAACCTATTGAAAAAATATAGGCAATTAAGTTTCTATTTAAAATAGTTTAAATTTCAAATAAAGTTAAGTAATTATCTATTTTTCTCGGAATAAGAATTGGATAGTGGTACTAAAGTCATAAAATAAATGCTGACTATTTGAATTATGCTTAAAATTTTAAAACGGAAATGTCAAAACATAATAAAGAACCCAGTTCATTAAAATTGTTAGGGAAAATAATGAAAATCTATATCGGTAAATGGACTTTTTTACAGCTCTTCTGTGTTTTTTAAATAAAATTTTTCTTGCGAAATATTGATGACAAAACAAATTGCTATGTTTGGATAATATTAATAAACTAACAAAAACTATTTCTGACTTGATAGAAGTAACATATCAAAACTCTAGAAAATATTACCAAGTTTGATGTAAAACCTAGAAATCCACAATAAAAAGTAATTTCGGTTATTTATATGAAAAACTTAATATTATTTAAAATTTCTGAAAAGTAGTATTTTCTAAAAAATATAATTAAAAGCTATGTATCATAGATATTTTTGTTGAAATCTAATTATTCTAAAATTTATGAGTTGATTTCAAAACAATATAAGTAATGTACAAAAATTTGTTTAACGTATATATTTATAAAAATATCAATATTGCTTGTTGAAGTGTAATGCTCTTTATTTGTTTCAATTTTTGCAACATATTTTCCTTCACAATTACCCATATTTATGATTTATGATTTATCATATTCTAGTAATGTAATTGGCTTGTTACAGACTTGTGGTGTTGAAGAAAATAAATATAAAATCTTTCACTGAGTTTCCTATATTTTAGCATATTGTAAACAAATATAGCTTTGCATCTATAAGCCAATTTTAATACCTCTATGGAATCAATGAAGTACTGAAAATAATTTTATGCTCATGCAGCAATATTTTGTGATAGTGATATGGAATAATACTTTATCAACGCATTACTTTTAAACAATCCATAAATTTCTTTTTGCTTTAAATATAGTCATATTTCTGGGTGATAACAGAAATAAATAAAATATTGTAATAAGAAAAAAAAAATTAGCAGTAAAATTATTTTCAATATACAGACAAAACATTTAGAAAAACACTGAGACAATTGCTTTACTATAACATCAAATAAAGCGCAATTTCTTGAATTAGTCTTCTTATGACGCTTCTCAAGCGACAATTGTTTTATATATTTGTTTTATATACTGTCTCAACTAACAAAGGTCGATAAAGACTTAGAAGAATCACGCTTATAAAAGCTTTTACCCCCCCAAAAAATCAAAGTTAAAAGAGAAGATTGTTTTTCATTTATAAATGTTATTATTAGTTTACTCATAATGGTATAAATCCTAACTTTGCACAAACACACACGCATAGTAAGTCAAACATAATTATGTTACAAACTGAAGAACTGAACGACAAAAGCATCAATTTAATATTTTTATAAAATGTTTCGATGCAGAAATGCGAATTTATACACACACAAAGAAATGGGGGAATCAAGATCACTTCAAAATTATTATTCTTATGTATTATTATTATGCATAATTATTCGCTGAAAATACTCAGATACTTCATACATCCACACACAAAAACAAGAAATTATTTTTTACGAAAAAGGCCTTCCATAACGTTTAAGTTTAACAAAAATGTATAAATATATTTAAATGCCTACTGTCGTAAAATATTTAATATTTTCCAGTGTTATTTTCTCTCGAGTGACCATATTTAGTTTATAATATTGTTTAAAGTAACATAAAAGGCTCTAAGACATGAATTTCTGAAAAAAAATTTAAAAAAAGAAACTGAAGTCTATTGTTAATTAATATATTTACACAATATCTTTAAAATAAAAGAAATACTATAATTATTTTTTTAAACCTAGAACTAATTGTTATGATTAACTTTTGATGTCAATTTTAAAGTAATGCGAAACTAAAATTTCAAGATTTCTTTAAGAAACAATGCTTTAAATACAAAATTCTATTTAACTAAAATTCCTTTCTCTGATTTAAAGATGAGAACAGAGCACATGCTCCTTTTTAAACCCAAAAAAATTAGCATGTATTTTTTTTTTTAACGTAATCCACAAAATCTTGATATATCACTTTTGTTTTTCGTGAAAAATTATTTTGCCTCTGCTTGTGATTAATTTCAACATTCGCTAAATGAATAATAACAAAAGTTCCACAGTTTTCTCAAAGAAAAAAAAAATAATAATAAAGTTTGTTTCTCTGTTCTTCAAGCATATCTGCAAGAAAACCCGTTTTAACGACTGAAAGAATATGTCTTAAAACGGAAAAGAAAATTTAAAGTGTTTACTGTGACAAAATGTGGAGGGTTATCTCGAGCAGAAACTTTTCGCTCTGTTCGACGAGACTTGGCGGTAAACAACGACTTTCTTAAAGTATTTGTTAACAAAAATCTAAGGAACACTCAAATTAGAAAGTAAGTTGTAAAGTTTCGTGTGTAATTGCAGAATGCGAAGAATTGTATGATTTCATGAATTTAAATCTTCGAAATTTGCACAGAGAATTTCTGGCACGTACAGAGCGGCTGCACCAAAATTTATTAATTTTAGTTTCTATTTTTCAAATGAATAAGTTATGTGAATCAAATTCCGTTCAATAATGGTTTGAGAACCACCACTTTTAAAATGCGAGTATCGTTACAAAAAAAATGTTGAATTGTTTATTTATGCTAATACTTGAAAATGGCATGATAAATTTTTCATTTTTATTCATGATTTAATTTTTCACAATAGGTTATGAGGTTGACATATGCAACGGAATTAATTCTTACTTAGTGAATGTTTATTTTCGCACATGCGTCATGAAAAGAAAATATTTAATCAGATAATTCATGAATATGAAATTAAATTCACCTTTTTATAGACACAGAAAAAGATTTTTTTTACTGTATGATAGCTCTATTTTATTTGAAATCCTCAGAATTAAAATATACTGCAGTATAAGTGCTTCGAACTGATATTTTATTCTTAGTTCAAAATTCGATTGGCGATTTAATCGTTTTCAATAACAACAATTTTTAGGAGATGGTGTGTGTGTGTGTGTGTGTGTGTGTGTGTGTGTGTGTGTGTGTGTGTGTGTGTGTGTGTGTGTGTGTGTGAAGTGAGGGAGAATTAATTAAGAGATTAAATATATAAATTTTAAGACAAAAGAGAAAAATAGATTCAGACATATGTCAAACGTTCTAAAAAAACTTACAGGATAAGTTCATCATTTGTTACATTGATAAGGTCTCTGATAACTATATTATTAATTGGAAAAAACATTATGCTACCATGACTAATATAAGCAACTTTTTGATAATAATTCTTGTTTTGATAATATTGTTATTATTAAAATAGTTGTGAATTTATTAAATACCTCAATAATAAAAAGATTTATTCATTTTATAATTATAACTTTGAAAATTTATTTAATTCAGTAGAAAAGAATTTAATTAATGTGCGTGTGTTCCAGTTAATGTTTTAAAAAATTGAAAATCAATACTTCTAAATCTTATAAGAAATTTAAATTTATTACTAATCTTAATTTTAATAAAAATTATATTTTAATAATAAAAATATAAACAAATTAAAAGAATACTGCAGGGGTGGACAAGCTATAATAGTTTTTGCTAGTATTTACTTGCATTTTTATGAACAATTTTTTTCTTTTGTAACAACAATAAATTCATTTTGTTTTAGTATATATATTAATGATCTTATAATTTTTCAAAATATAAATTTAATCCAGCCTTTAAGCTGTATTTATCATTTTATTCTTATTTAAATCTTATTCAAACCAATAAAATTTTTTGAAACAGATTATTTAAATATTAAATGAAAAGTTCTAAATAATAGGATAATTATAAATATATTTGACAAGAGCGGAAACTATTTTTTCTGTTAATAGAGTACCTTCTTTTGATGGCAATTGCAACCTAAATATTTTTAGCGATACATTATTTAATTATATTCTTAAAAATATTAAATTGGTTACAGTGTCTTTAAATTTGAAATATAAACTGAATAAATTCTTTCATACATAAGCTAATTACATTAATAATGTTTTAAAAACAAATTTAAAATATAAAAATTATTAAATAAATATTTTTTTAAAATTATAAAATAGATTAACTTTCTTCTTTTGTGGTTTTTATATTAATTTCTATTATTTCTTAATATTCTCTTTTATTAATTTTTTTTATAATTTTTGGCAAAAATATATTTCTACCTTTATTCTGGGTGGATTTTTTATTCTTAATTTTAATTCTGTTTCTCATAGATGGTGATACGATCGTGATGTTTAATGGTTTGATTTTTTGGACGCAGAAGTTAGTCTTAGACTAAAAAGAGCCACATTAATGTTGCTTAAAGATGTGTGAGCTTTTTTTCTAGCCTTATTTCTTAACTTAATTGCGTTAAAAAGTTATAATTTTTGATGATTTAGTTTTCTTTGATTTAAAATTTAGGTTTTCTGTTACTTTTCCTTTATTTCTTCCTTTTTGTTGTTCAGGTCATGTTAGTTGATACCTTTGCTTAATGGAGCTATTACTGATTACGAAGGCTTGATAATTAAAACCTTTTTAAGCAGAATATCACTATCCTAACCAAGTGAGCAATATTACGTAGCTTTATTTATATTTTGTTTGTTTGTTTTGAAAAGATTGTATTTTTCCTTTATTTTGAGGTTTTTCTATATATATATTCTTCTTGTTATTCAATCTTAACGTGTTTCTTTTCTTATTTTGAAGATTTAATAATTTTTTAGATTTTTTTTTCTATACTTAATAAAATTATATATTACATATATATATATAGATATAGATATAATTATATATACACACACACACACACACATATATATATATATATATATATATATATATATATATATATATATATATATATATATATATAATAAAAATAGTAATTCATCGATATAAAGAAATAATTTAAATAGTTAACTAAAACTATTATAAAAATAAGAATTAAATGAAAGAAAAAATTTTAAAAAATCACAAAGAAAACTAACAGATATTTTTTAGAACATAAAAAAGTATAAGAAAATAAAATATTCTTTTAATTACGTAAAACCTGGAACAAAGTAAAAGAAAAAGACACAACAAAACAAATAAGAATTAGATCAAAATACCTGAGAGAATACTAAACTTACGAAAAATGGAAAGAAGGTAAAATTCATATCATGAATAATTCCAAATGAAGGCATGAAAAAAAAAAAAAAAAAAGGAAACCAGGAAAAGAAAGCCCGTAAAGAAATGAATTATAACATTTATAGATTATGATTCTGGTTTTGAACAGATTATCTAGTTATATAAAGTTTTACAGGTTCCTAACATTCCCAACAGAAAAATGTTATAAACCGACATGAAAATTTCTTAAATTCAGAAATAAACAAGATGTAATTAGAACAAATTGCAAAAGAAAAAATTAAGCAAAATATACCCAAGAGACAAAGAGACATACTAAATCTGTATGAAATGAAAATAAATAAAAAAAATCTAGAAAATAAAACAAGAATATTAAAAGAGATTACAAAAACTTGCGTGTAAACCCAAGCATAGCAACAACTAGTACATCATTCCCCCTCTTACAAATCAAAATTCTCCCGCTCAGTGTTTAGCAGGAAGTACAGAATGCCCTCTATCAGAAAGAAGGAGTACTAATGTAAGTAAATGTAAAAAATTTAAAACGATACTAAATATAAATTTGGAAAAAAGAAAATTAAAATAAAATTTAAAAACAGAAAAAAAATAAACTTTAGAATTATTACATTTCAAATTGCTCTTAATAAAATTCAAAAGAAATGCTGCGTTCAACAAATTCAAACACTTTTTTTTTCAAATTTATGTAAGTAGATACTGTATATTTGTCACTTGTTTAATATTACATAAAATATGATTATAAACTAAATTCCTGAATATATTCAGGCCTAAAGAATTTCCCCATATTGGCAGTTTATGGATCATAAAAAAATATCTCTTTTATCACAGATATTACTAAAAATATTATACCTTCTATTTAAAAAAAAAAAAAAACAAGTAAGCCCCTTCCTTTGTATTAACATTAGTTTGCAGTTAATTTAAATATTCTGGATTGAAAAGTAAAAGACAACTTAACACCTTCATTATTATTAATTTGAACGAAAATAGCATCATCAATATATCTAAATATCTTAAAACTTATATATTAAAAAAAATTATCTTCAAAAAATGCATAGGAATATTGGCGGCTAAGCAATTACTTGCTAGTCCACCTTATAATATACCTTTAATCTGTTTGTATATCTTGTTAATGAAAAATAAATAGTTTTCTTTTAAGATTAGCAAAACTAATTAATTAATTTGTTCATGTTCAATAACTTTATTAATATTAAATTTCTTTTAAAACTATAATAAAATCTTCTTTGTCATTAGAATTAAAAGGATCTTTAAAATCATTGCTATAAGTAGCATAAATTTGTTTATTATTAATATATTTGACTATTTCAGCTCTATGTTGCCAGTAATGCTAGTACTCTTCTATTTATTTATAACATTATGTATCATTTTTTGTAATTTTTTACCTGCGAGAGTAATAGATATGTTCAAACCATTGGTTATATTTCAGAATTTAATAGGATTTTTATAAATTTTAGTGTTAAAAATGTGAAGTATTTTAAAATTATCACTTAACACCAATTTTCTTATAAAATACAATAATTCTCCGAGACATTTCTTTTTGACTATTGCCAGTTACTCTGAAGGAATTTTTATTCTCAAGAAGATTGTTAGTTAAATTGATGTATAGTTTCTATCATATAATAGCGTAATTATTAGAAGCTTTACCTACATAAGAAAAAATAAATCTGTCCTAGAAGCTAATGATAGCACTTTTTAAGTCTTTTAAATAAATATCCCGTTTTTTAGTTTCATAATTAATACAGTCTTTTAACTGTTTAAATAATTCTAAAGGAAGATCATACTTAATTGCTAATTTAGAAATAAAATCTGAAATTAGTCCCATGTTTTATAATATCTCTTAATTTTTATCGTCTACAATATCCAAATTATCTGTAATCGCATGTTGATACTCCTTTAATGTTCTCTTTGTAACTGCTACACTTATATATTTATAGTTTTCTTTCGGTAAATATAGATATCATATTTTAATTAAAAAATAAGGAAATATAGCTAATTCTATTGAAAAAAATATAAATGCTTACTAACACTGTAACAAAACAAACAATTATAGTTCTATTATTATCGAATAAGAATTAAATCATAATGTGTTGCCAATGAACTGATGGTCAATCACAGATGGTTTAGCCATTTTACCATCAAAGTTGAAGAAATCGACTTTTAAGCTTTTTTCAATGCTAATCAAATCACCTAAAAGTTTTATCAAAGTGATTTCAATGATTCTGCAAAGTTAGAAAAGATCATTAATTTTATGTGCATTATTCTAAGATTATAATGTAAAATAAATAGTAACCAAATTCAATGAGATAAAAAAGGATTTTTAGCGAATACCTGGAAATTTAGAAGTAGCTTGGGTATGTGCATGTATCTGATTGTCCAATAAAATAACAGATAATTAAAATGCAGCAAAATGTCCATGAAAAGATTTAGATTCAAGAAATCAAGTATATATATATTGCCCCTTTTGCTGAAAAATATGTATAAATACACTTGTTCGCCTTATATTATTCATTAGAATTATTCTGTCATTAATACGTGCTCATATAAGAAAACATTCCGTGAATTTTCGCTATTGTTTGTTACAAATCGGAATTAAATTAAATATTAGAACATGCGCGATGTCTTTCTGTGTTAAATAAGCCAGAACTGCAATCCAGAATACTTGCTGAAAACATTCCTGATCATCATGTTATTACCAATTAATGACCCGCATCTGCTCCTAATTTCCCCCTAATCTTGCGACAAGAAGATTCAAATACACTAATTTATTTCCAGATTATTGAATATTTTTCTGTTTCTAATCTATCATCAGGAATAATGTTATACATTAAACGGGTAAAAACTATTTATTGTGAAAGATATTTCTCTTTCAGAACTGAAATAATATTTTTTATTTACATTTATTTTTTATTATTACAACACAAGTGTTATTGAGAAGAATGAATTAAACAAGACTGTGTTTTTATTCTTTTCAATTTAAGTCTTGTTCATTTTCAGCTATATATATATATAATCTCTTGAGATTTGATATGTTTTTTGAGTAATTTGTTTTTAATTTGGTTGTAATTTTTACTAACGATTTATATTTGCTTTGAATTAAAACTATTGTGTATAATTTGTATTTCAGTAATTTTATGGCTCTTTTTTTCGTTATAATATTTTGTACATTTTTGATTTAGGATAATATTTTAATACGATTGTGTGAGTTATTTTGATATATTTCTAATTTTTTCAATTAGTTTTGCAGTTGTAGATCTTTATTTGTAATGCATTTTAATTGGGTTTTATTTGTTATCATTTGTAATTTTAGTTTGATTTTGTATGATTTAAAATTATTTCTAATTAGCAATAATTACACACACAAACACAATGAAGGTAACTCAAAAAGTACTTGTGTTAAGAAAAAGAAATTGGGTACTCACACTGTAGTATTGTCAATTGATCGCTTTTCCTTCTCTTACATATTAGTTCACGAATATCACGCCTTTTGCATCCTAAAAAATAATTGCCATAACTTTTCTGGCCAGTAAGATCGTCTTCGCTTTTTTTGTAGCAGATTCTCTTGAATTTACCTATTGTTTTAAATGTTGCTTGGTTTCAGGTATATGATGATGAGGTGTCGTCGAATAGTGACAACTCGGCGCAAATTAATGATGACAAATTCACAGTACATTAATGAATATTTGAAATGGTAGCTATTTGCTGCCAAATCAAAACTAGACTATGAACAAATGTCTCATTTATTTGAATTTCACTTAATAGAGAGCAGTATATAATGGTAACAACAACTTGCCTCAGCAATGCCCTCTGTCGACACAAACATTTATTTTTTGAAATATTCTCGTATATGTGAATGTGTGTGGGGTGGATGTATGCATGCGTGCAAATAACAGAGAGATTATTACTATTATGAGGGTAATCTATATCATTGTTTTGTCGTATCTCCATATAATTCAATTTTCGCATTCTTAATTAATCACAAATTTTACTTTTTTTAATGTCTGAAAATGAAATATTTCGAATGTTATACTTCTTGTATATTCATAAAGTAATCTCTATGAAAAGGGCGAAGTGACAGTATTACGAAAAAGATAAATATAACTGATTAAGGCAAAATGCTATTAGTGTTTCTATTGTCTTTTATTTTGCCTTTAGAATGGTCTAAATTAAAATAGTGTCAGTTTCAAAACTTTTTAAAGTAATGAATCAACAAATGTACTGAATTAGGTATATTAACTGAAACACAATTAGAACCCTTTTCTGGGCTGCAATTTTCAATCTTTAAGAATATTAGTTTTCGTTAATGGATAAATTATCTAAGCATAATTTTCATAATGATATTTTGAGTAGATATCCGCTATTTAATCATAAAATAGCATGTTCTTCTTAAAGGCTCAATTTCTTTTTATTTTGGACATCCATTCACGTTTGTTATTTTCATTTATCAATAATAATAAAGCTCTTAGCAACTAAACTAATATTAAGTATTAATATTTCTGATTATTTCCTCTTAACTATGGAAAGCATTAACCCAGCAGTACCTACTCGCCCAATCCATTTGATTTCTTTACGGAAGTATCTCGATAAAAACAATTATGTAATAGCACCCATTTTTTCTTCTCCTGTCCATACAGAAAACATTTCTGAAAGCATCAATGAGAACCTCGATTACACCAATTGTTCTCACCTTCTCGATACAAGTGATTGATTTGTCGACTTGTTTATTATTTTTTTCTTTCGCCCTCCGTGGCGAGATATTCCTGGGATTGGCGCGGGAAACAGCGCCAAAAGCGGGCTCTAAATATATTCCTCCGAGTTGCTGCTCCCTCCGCTAGAGTCCCGAATTTGTTCTGTGAGCGCAGTGTGACGATGTACACCAATGGATATCTCCCCGAATTTGCTCTCCTGCTGCCAATCATGCCTTGACCACAGGTGAGAATTTTTTGGGGATTATTTTTGTTTATTGACCCTTTTATTGATCGGCAACTTATCGGGAGGCAAGACCTCGTTCTTATCTTTTGAACCGAAAAGAAATCGAAAGTTAGAAGTCTCACTGGGTGCTTTCTTTTCGGTTTGGCCCGTAGGATATTTCCCTCCTTAGATATCCATAGGAAGGAAGTCTAGGAGCCCGAATCTTTCGCGTCGTCTCATCTTCCTCTTCATTTTTCTCTTTCACCATCCAAATATTATTCCCTTCTGAAGAACTGCTATTTCTTCCCGCAGCTTTTAGAGGTTATGATTTCTTTTTCGTCTTCTTTCACTCTTCTTTTTTTATTTATATATTTTCGCTTCTTCTCTACACAAATTGCATTTGCGAGACTGTGCTTGTCCCAGCGCAACGACCCGGTAATGTTGCTTGGTTTCGCTTCGCGCGGGATGGGATATCGCACTTCTTTTATTAACTTACGGGACGAAATACAATAAAAGACTGTTCGGTATATACCTTTTTATAAAGTATCAAAGAAAGATAGTGCATATAAAGCTTATTTCATATTGGATGATTTATTTTATGTGCGAGGTTTGAATAGTATGTATTCATAATATATAATACAACTGAAAAACATTTATAAACATTTTTTTTTTGTTTTGATCTTACTAACTGTATTAACTGAAAGCACACGGACATTTGATTTTTAGTATTGATAATAATGACTGTAGGGAGAGTGAATGTTTTAAATTTATATAGATGGGTCCTTGTTTCCAACAAAAAAAAATTTTAATGATTATTTTGGTAAAGTTTGTTAAACTAGATATAATTTGTGCTAAAGAGTAACGAAGCTCTATATACTATTAAATATATTAACTTATTTTATAATTCTTCTCTAAGCGCTTTAAATAAAGATATTTATACTTTTAGCTTTATAAGATATTTTATTATTTTAAGAAAGCAGAATTAAATATTTAAATACTTTTAAAGAATAAAGTCCTAATTTCTATTCAAGCTTATAACTTCAAACCTTGGATGTTTTTTTAGCATAAAGTTAGTACAGAAATCGTAGTTGAAGAAAAATTATTTTCTTCCTTTTGGCAGTTTTCCTAGTTTTGAGGTTAGCATGTTAAATTGGCTGCTTTTGAAATTACCGCGCGTTTGTTGCCAATAACTCTTTCAGTATTTCTAAGATATCAGTTTAATTGCATGAGTTGACTAAAAATAATGTGAACACTTGTTACTATATATATTTTTAAAATAGTTTTATATCTTTATGTGTGATATTCATTAAATTTTCTGAAATACTTTTATTTTGCTATTTCTATATTGCTAATTTATTATTCTTCCAAAAACTATTCTCCCTTTACCTTTTTTCTTGCTTTTTATTTTAGTGTACCTTGTCTTTTATTGATATATGTTTCGTATAAGACTTAGGAGAGGTAATTCTGAATTTTCATTTAGAATCGAAGAAATGCGGATTTTATTTCTTTTAATGTGACGCTTCACTCGCATGAATATTCACATTTTAATTTTGAGAATAACTATTTCTTCAGGCATCATTCATTCCATTTTTTATAAATTATTAAAGATGTACTCTTAAGAAAGTTTTTAAAACAACGGAGAAATATACGCTGAATGAATTATTAGGTTTATTATTTTATTTCTTAGCATCGATTAATTTCTACACTAAATAATCTCTCTGGTGACGCTTTAAAAGATACGGAAAGTAGTTAAATTATTATTTAAGATATTTCTTCAGTTTTAAGTGTGATGATGTGAAATTTTTTGTATTATCAATAATAACTGAAAATTTGGGTATATTACTAAGTTGTGTTTTTATTCTGCATTTATTTTTGTAGCCTTTTCATATCAAACTACTATTATTACTCACAGTAATATTAGATGTTTTATATCCCAAACATCTAATATTACTATATTTCATAAAGCATGTATGTCTCCAATAGATTCAAAACGCCAGAAATTTCCATCTTTAATTTAAATGTTTAGTCCATATTATAATACCAACTTTTGAGCTCTTTATTATCGTGTGTTGTAATTTTACAAATTCTTCCTTACTGAAAAACGCACAGTTTATGTTATGTCTGATACAGAATGAACGAGATGAACATTTGGGTGCGTGCTCTCGACACCGTTATCCAAATTTATATATTTAATATATATATATATACTAATTCGCTTCCTTATGTTTAATTGTAGTATAAAAATCAATATGTTTACATCAACAGGATTTTAGAAGTTCACTGACGCACCTCTCCAAAATGCATCAGATATGGATAAGACTTTAAAGATTTTCTTCTTCTGTTCAAAAAATTAAGATGTCTTCATTTTTGGTGTTTATTGTCATTTATTGTATGTGTTTAACTACATAAATTACGAGAAACTTTCGAAAAGAATGAAGGAATCTCGAGTTTTTAAAAAAGAAGGAAGGCAACTCGAATTTTCGAACAGGAAATGAAGAAACCTTTCTTTAAATTTCGCCTACCTAATACTATACATGATGATTTGACTGAAGTTTCCTGTCTTTGGTAGGAAATTTGCATATGACGCTGAATCTCAAGCAAATTAGAGCTTCAGTGCACGATTAGAGATGCATTTATTAGGCAACGATGCATTTCTAACGGTTAATTAGATGTTTAATGAATATTCATTGGATGGAGAGGTGGTCTAAAATTCGGCAGGTTCCACAAAGGAATTGTAATGTAGAAAACACAGATAGAGACTAATTAACTACCCACAGAATACGACAGAAAGCTTCAATATACTTTTAAAGAAACAATACTACTAAAAAAGTTTCTTTTGCAAAGAATTTACAAAAAAAATTGAAACAAATGGAATATCGTAACGATACTTTAGTATACTAACAAATAAGTTAAAAGCCTCTTTCGAGTTTAAATATAGTTTCATCAATTGTGATTTCTGTTAACAAGGTTTTTCATCATCACAAAAAAAACTCATAAATATTATCAAACAAAGTGTGGACAAAAAAGTTAAATGAAAATTTAGTTTCTCTTAAGTTCTTATAAATACTTTGAAATATAATCAAACAAAATCAAAATTTACCATCCACTTCAAAAGATCATTCCTATTCAAACTAAATTTAATATTTCAATATTTTTTGCTTCGAGTAGAATGTAATGCAACATTGGAATATGATTCTTTGATAGTTATTTTTAACATCAAAATAGATAATCTGTTACTCTGCTTTTTATATGCAACTTGCGATGAAGATATTACAAAAGAGAAGAGTAATTCGACAATTTGGTGCCAAAAATTGTTTGACAGACTAAAAAGCATGTAGAGAGCCAAATAAGAATAATATATTTCGATGTCAAATGGAAGAGAAGTATTCAAATGAAAGAAAAATGAGCTTTATACAACTTCCATGGGATTCTGATTAAAATATTTTTTAAAATTTATTTTGTCATTTCGAATCATATTTTTCAATCATTTCTCTCAGTATCAATATATATACATAGAAAAAATACTTCATTTTCACTCCGAGTAATTAATTTCTATTGATTTTTTTTTTCATTTGTACTATACTCAATTTTCAAAGCATTTTATAACAGTTAGAATTTTCAGAATTATTTTTGAATTTCTCTTTCTCTCTTTATTACGGAAGCTAAGCATATTCATCATCGAAAAATATATTCATTGAAAAAAGTGTAAAATAGTTTCTGCTAATTCTTTTTATTTTTATATATTTTTTTTATTTTTGGTCTTGTAAAATCCGATAAAATATGATAAATTTCCATTTTATTCGACTCGTTTTCTTTACCAAAAGGAAAAGAAACATTTTCTTCAACGAAATCAATACTTTTTTTCCTGTAAAAGATGGGACCGACGTTCTTTGATAGTAAAAAAAAAAAACAATTTTTCTCCTGATTAGTTTCTCTCCTTTTTTTTTTTTTTTTTTTTTTTTTTCATTTCAAAAAATATTTTAGGTTACGTACATTTGATGTTCTTAGGAATAAGCTTGGAATTTTAAATGATTTTCAGTTTTTTTTTAAATTAACATTCCTCATTCTTACACTGGCTTTTCATCATGTCAATGTACACTGATTTGTTGTTTAAAAAAAAAACAAATTTCTAGTTAATACATTCGTTTTCTCGTGAATTTAAAAAAAGTTATTTCAGACAAAGTCTCATTTTTCTTTATTATCTTGGAAGTAAAAATATTTGTTGACTACATTTGAGGACACGCACACACACACACGCATACATACATACACACACACTTGTATATATATATATATATATATATATATATATATATATATATATTCTTGATTGTTTTTATGTTAGAGGATTTACATAAATTTCTTTGCTATTACATTTAGTCCCTAATATGATGTATTATTATAAAGTAAATATTAAATTATTACTTTCAACAACTTATATAAATAATTTAAGGTCATGAAGATATTTGAGGCTTGTCATCTTTATCATTCTCATTTTGGTTCGAGAACTAGGACTAATCTTATTCTTATTGTCTCCAAGCAGCACTGACACCAATGTTTGTCCTTGTGGAATTTATACTGGAGAGCGAATAGTGCCCATTCAACTGAAGTCAGAACTTAAAGAACAACAATCGAAACAATGGGGGCATCCAACACGACTTGCAACCACAGAGAAAACAACGGGAAACGCAAATAACTGCCTGCGAAAACGGATGAGTCTCCAGTTTTGTAATTGTGGCACCTCGAAAAGACCCTGACTTTTACCCGAAAAATCAAGGATTCTTCAGCAACCTAGGTTGAAACGGTATCGTCCGGAAACCTATCCTAAGCACATGTTTTCTAGAGGTTATTCCTCCCCCAAGAGGTGTCTTAGTGAAAAGCTAAGTGTGAACATTGACTAGAGAGGTTCTCTGAATAAAAGAATTGAAGTATGATTGGGACAAGAGAAGCCATTTTTGCTGACAATTTTTTTAAGCTTCGGAAAGGAGCCAATCATGTCAAGGCCACATTTATTTGCTTCTTCTTGGCTAATAATAATCCAGGGTGCACATTGTTTTGAGGAGGCTCGGACGTCTTCGTATTGTTTAGCCAACCCTGCTTTACTGCGAGATTTAATGCGCTGCAGATTAACTCTTTGATGATGATTTCTAATGTCAAATGGTGGCGGTGGAAAGCCTCGTTTTGAAGTATCTGGCTAGGATTCAAGGTGGGATAGCAGGGAGAAATATTCATGTCCGACGGCGCTTTCAACGAAACATGCTGAAGAAGGCTTAAAGCAAGGTGGGAGATATGTGATTTTTGGGATTAAAAGGTTTTCAAACTTTGCCAGCTCATTTTTTATTTTATTGCTCCTATTTTTTCTTTTGAAAAGAGTTTTAAAATAATACTCAAAGAATGGTTAATTACATAACTTCAAAAAGGAATGTTTATGTTTTTTCTTAGCTGTTCTTTCATAATTTTATTCTCTTTACGAGAAAAAAAAATTTTAAAAATGGGTAAACCACGCGGAAAATATCTTAAATTTTTTTACTGATCTAAATATAGAACGTCATCTCTATTTGTAAAGAATTAGGTCGTTTCCCTTTCCATCTCCTTTCTTCGAAAAAAAAAAGCATTCTAAAGGAAAGACGACACTGAAGATACAAATTGAGTAAGGAAGAGTTCAATTTTTTATGCAGTTCTCAGTTCTATACCGGCAATGTATTTATTGGAAATAACTGAAGTTTAATGAAACAGCTGTTAGAATCTATTGAAGTTTTAAAAAGTAGTATTGACAACGAATATAGTGAATGGCACTGTTTACTAGAGAGTCTTAGATATTATTTGATGAGGTGTAATGGTATTGAAAGTTTTTGAAAAGAAAGAATATGGGAAAAAATTTCCTGGGGTAAGCTTATTGATAGCATCTTCCCCAGATGTCACTATTCGCTACTTCTCTAGAGGGTTTTTATTCCAGGAGAATTCAAGTTACAATTATTCTTTGAGTACATCTAACAGCTTAAGAATAAATATTGGTAAAGAGTTTGATTATATTCCTACTTTGATTAGAATTTATTTATTTTAAGGCACTTAAGCATAATAGTAACATTTGTTTAATAGTTACTATCAGAAAAAAGTAATTTAAAACGTATTTCTAAAAATAACCACGAAATCAAAAGATTTTAATAACTTTTTTTCTCAATTCTTCATCCCAAAAACTGTCATCAAGAAAAAATATGGAGTTATTGTTGAATTACCAAAATCAAAAAAATTTTGAACCTTTGTGAATTATATGTTTTGTAATATTGTTACCTAAACATTCGCTTGTGTCCTACACATCCAATGCGAAAAAGTAGAACAATTCATAAAAATATATGAAACATTCAACTTAAGTCCAAGAAGAAAGACTGGAACACCTTTTTTCTTACGGCACGTTTATATTTACTCTGATGACAGAGAACACCCACACGGACGAATGTCTGTAAATATTAGAAGATATGAAAATATTTGAAGATTTCGTATTGGCTAGTCAAAAAGACAAGATGAGATAAGTTTTTATCTTTGCTCAATTAAATACCTCTATCGGAAAATTCGGGTACTAAAGATGAAGGGTTACAGATTGCTCTTCTTATCTGATTATTTGAGCAACTGATCAAATCAAACCTAAGAGAAAGAGCAAAAATAATTCAAAGGACTTAATCAAAGAGCATTAAACGTGTTACTCTGTAATTTTCTCTGGAAAGAAGTGGTAATGTGATGAGATGTAATAAGATTTTAAAAAAAAATGTTACCGGAAGGATAATGATGTCTGTCAAATTGAGAATCGAAAGTAAAAGTGGAAACAAAACTCCGAGTTATGAGATGGAGTAATGTCCAACTTCAGAATAATTTAAATAATATTTTGATCGATTGTGACGCTATGTTATGGATTTATGTATAAAATTCTATTTTTACTTTTGCAATGAATAAAAAAAAATTTTCTGATAACATTATGCGAAACTACAACCTCACTTGACGTCAAAGTTTATTTAAGGAACTTAATTTACCTTTTTTTATTAAAAAAAAAACTAAATCTCTAGTAATGATTGCGACTGTTATTTTAAGTCTAACATTTGTTTTTAAAGAATCGATTGAATTTTTTTTTGTGTAAGTGGGCTTCTTTATTCTTCTATTAAAGGATTTTTTCAAATAAAGAAAGATTGAAAAAAGAAAAATTAATTTCCTATACATGGGGAAAAAAATATTTTAACTGGTATAATTCGTTTTTATTGGGAGATCTAGTTTATATGGATTTTCCCAAAATAAATATTAACCAAAACCAAAATGGTTCAGACGAGAAAAAAAAAAAAGAAAACATTTTGCCTTTGTAGCTAATTGTATTACACAGACAAGCTGTCAGTTAATGTAAAAGGGATATTACTATTGGTGGTTGTCTAATACCACTAATGCAATGAACTAAATTTTCAGAGAAGCCAAACTAATTGCTTCTCTACCACAGAAAATTCCGGATTTATTTTAGTACACTCCTGTGCTATTTCTTGTTTTTTATCTATAACAATCATTGCATGATTTCTTACGTCTTCATTGTGTAATACAAAATAGTGAACAAAAGTCTGGAAAATTGTATAAACTTTGTAACGTTAGGCTATACCACTATTTTGCCTTCAACTAACACTGAGGGCTTTACTATTAGAATTATTTAAGGTAAAACCTAGCCCCAATAAAATAAAATGTGATTCATACAAGCTAGATTAAAGTTATGAAGTTTAATGTTCGTATTAGATAAATTACATATATAAGCAAAAATGAAAGGAACAATGGAAGTTAGAGAGTTGGAAGTTAGTTGGTTAGGGCTTGAACTAGAGAAAGTAAGACGTGCGACTCAAAACGTTCGTTACTTAAGAAGCGGTCAGAGAGACCAGATGAAATAGGAGATAGGTTTCAGGCTCGAACCCTCAATTCCATTTTGTTTATTCCCTCGAATCCAAGTGAGTTGGTAATGGAACGAATAAATTTGTATTCTAAACTATAATCCAGGCACGTTTTGGTAAAAATTACCACAGATAATTAAAAGGGGAAATACTTTAAATATTCCTAACTTGAATATAGAAAGAATTTCATTATTTATGATAACGAAATTCTTTTTATTTTCTTTTTCATTTGACTCTGAAGAGAATTGACTTTTTATTATTCTCGTCATTTGATTCTTGTTATGTCTTCCTCTTCATTTGACTGAGAAATTTAGTGATTACTAGTATATTATTAAACTTATAATGGAAAATGAATCCAATGATAATCAGTGGTCATTACAACTTTTAAATTGGGAATTTTGGTGATCAATTAGCGAAGGCGATATTTGGACAAATGTAAGAAACATTTTCTCCGTGAATATGTTTATGAAATTTCATGATATTTAAAAATGCTAATTCAAAATAAATAACATATGTATCGACTTTCTAATGTTCTAATTTTTAATGGATGAATCAGACTTTCTATAAAAAATACGAAGCATTTTTTTTTTTCAATTGGAAAAACTTTTTCAAATAGATATAAGAGAAGTAATTTGGTCATTAAAATATATTCATTGATATTTCAGAATGATGATGACTGGTTTCATTTATTTATCTAAAAGATGAATTCAAACATATTTCGCAGACATATCAGATCTATGAAATTTATTCTGTAAATTAAGCTTATTTCTGTTTTATATAAAGTTTCACCTCTGAACAATTATTTTTCAAGAAACTTTTTCTTCTGTGTTATTAAAAATTGTAGTAGTGCGACAAAAATGCTCTGTGTAGAAACCATAATATGGCATGAAATAAAATCTATACAAATTTACTTTTAAAAAAGGCTTAGTATGTCAGAGAATTTTTTGTTTTTGTTTATTTAAACATTAAGCTTTTCTATTAGAATTAACATAACTTCAAGAATTATTTTCTATGAGCAAATAGGGTTTTTCTTGCTACATTTCAAAGTCATTCATCAGAAATACATTAAAACCAAAGAATTTTATAATTACGAAAATAAAGAGAAAAACTGTTACACCTGCGATTGAATACAGAAAGGCCATGCATAAGCAAAAAAATAATAATGTTCAGTACGCTGAAACATTTGATTTTAAAATTGAGATAACACTTTAATAATCCCCCGGCACACATTTGCCTAAAATTTCAAAGATATTCAGCAACAGCATTAGTCAATTTCTTTATAATATGTTTATACTAATTAATTATTGGTGTATAAAAACCCAAGGATCTTCTAAAGATTGTACATAAATTTAAAAAAATGCTATTTTGAAAATGTTGCTTATACATATACGATCTAAGACGCTATCTAAGCAGTATTGCTTAAGATCCCAGCCACAATTTTATAAAGATAAAACAATTGGTGAGATATCATTTTTAAGAAATATAAAACTTTCTATCAGTTAAAAAATATCTTTTCTAACGGTAAGTTAAAAAAGACAACGGTAAGTTTAAAAAATCTCCCTGTTTCCTTTTTAGAAAATTCAGAGAAACTTTATCATAAAAATAAAAAAAGTTATTCAAAATATCCTATTATTGAATTTAAATAAATTTACCAAAAATATAAATTCTATTCATATAAATACGTGATTATTTAAATAGATACGTTATTTACATTAATATATTCATACACTTATATAAAAGGTATTCCCATTTTATTGAAGAATGCGCAACAAGTGTTTTATTCCGTTTTGTATTATTTTCGTCTTCTGTCGTAAGGAAACTTTATCACCCGCTAAATCCCAAAAAGAATTGTTGCAATAAATCTCGCAGCAATTTCTATTTTTAAAGTTTGTTATTTCCAATCAAAGATCTCCACCTTTAAGAGAAAATTTCCCACTCTTTAGGAAAGTAAGTGGTGTAAGCTCTTATTTATTTATAGATTAAAGCGATCAGGAAAACAGAGGATAAAAGGTTTAACGTAAAGCATCTGAATGCATCGTATTTGTTTGAAGAAGAATTTTATTAACGTCACAGATTCTAAACACTGAATAAGTATTCAGCTCAATGATTTTTCAGCTAGGATTTTACCTAGTGTATCAACTTGTGATACATTAGATAAAATTCTCAAAACTGAGGTAAAAATGTAAAATGTAACAAACATAGCTTGAAAAGTTTTCCGTGTTAACTTTAAATCGTCAATGAAATGCAAGAAAGTTATTTTCCCCTACTTATTTCAAGTTAACCTAATTCCAAATAAGAATTTAAATTTATCAGTTTATTGTGTTCTTTTGACGAAGTAGTGAATAGTTTTTCTCAGAAATAAAAAAAAAATCCTGTAACTGTCCTTTTGTTGTGTGTGTGTGTTTGTATGTTTTAATCCCTTAATAACTTAAAACCGCAGTCATTAGAAACACGTGGTAAAAGAATGCAAAATATCCTAAACTTTTTTTATTCTGTTGATTAAAAATAGAATCCAACTCCAAAGAAAAGGATCAGAACAATTCTAATTATTCAATTAGAATCAGAACATTTTAGTGCGAGACGTACTCGTATAAATATCCTGGTAATTGCTTACCAAATAGTTTTTTTTTTTTTTTTTTTTTTGAATTTATGTGTATTTTATTTCTTTCTAAGATTTTTTTTTTTCTTGCTTGTATATATATGTATATGTATATGCTCATATATATATATATATATATATATATGGAAATTACATAAAAGAGCTTTCACTTTCATGAAATTTTATCGCTACATAGTGAATGAAAATCTTCTGTCCTGGCAAAAAATGAAGTTTCCTTCTAAGCTTAGTTCATGGTCATTAAAGCAGTAGTAAAATAAGTACATTTTAAAAGCAGTTTGATGAAGATCTCATTTTAAACCCACCGAATTCATTCATCAGTTAGTCTATTTTCATAAAACGCGAATTACGCTACCTTAAGGCACGCAAAAAGAACATGCAACAAAACTAGTTACCATTCATTAACGTGGCACTCACAGCGTATATGATTGCTGTTTTATCGTGGTTAAAAATGAAGGTTGCATGGAACTTGGTATGTGATGATTGTAACTTTGTGTGTGTTAAAAGGTTTTCACATTTTTAACGCCTCTTTATTGCAATTTCATCGTAATCGGTCGATATCAAATAAGTACAATAAAGTGAAGATAGATTCTTGGGAAATGGATTTCTTTTTTTAGCGGACTGGGGTTCTTCCAGCATCATTCTTCTCTTCGGTCTCGCTTTGTCTCCGATTTATCTCTTTCTTTCAGGTGATGCTATTTTGGACTTGCGCTCTTGGCCTCCCTAGCATCTGGCTACATTGCTATTTAAGAATCATCACCCCCCTACCCTTCCCAACAGAAAGAGAGCGAGAGAGGTCTTTCGCTATGTGCTACCAAACGCCAACCATTTTCATACGGAACGCGAATTATAGACAAAATGTGTTCCTTAGCACTGGACGCTGTTGTTCTCTGTTTTCAACTCCGTGTGGTTTTGCAATACATTGTAGTTTTTGAAGAGCTATTGTGATTTTTTTGTTTTAAATATGCAATTAGTTGCTTGAAGAGCCAATGAAGTTTGTTGCTAGTTTTACTTTCCTCCAGTTTATTTTCTGATATAAATGAGCAAAAATTATATTTTTGAAACAAAATTTACATTTTAGTTATGTGTTGATAATTCTCATAATGTTTCCAAAATTTACCCTAGTTGTTTTTATTTTCACAATATAAGGTGATATCTTATATTATATTTATTTAAATACAGAATTCATTTGATTTTTTCGTTATATTGTAAAACAGGCAAGATTTGTATAAAGACGATTTTTTTTCTTATACCAGATATATTCTATGATTTGAACTAAGCAAAAAAAAACCCATAAATGTTTTGAAACAAAATTTAAATTTTTTCTATATAACTAGATCATTTTATTCTTATTAGAAAAATGTTTTCCTTTATGTATAAATAATATTTGTAGAGAGAGGCATATATCTGGGTTCATATATTATTTCATGAGCTAGGCATTCTGTATTCTACCCCAAAAATGTGTAATGTGTTTGTTATATTTTTTCTGATCTTAATACTTTCAATAAAAACATCTCATTTTCATCTTTTGATTGCTTGTCTCGAAGATTTTATCTAGATTTTATAAATACATAGTATAACAATTGTTTATTGCCAAAAATGTTCGAAGACATTTACACTACAAAATAATCGAAGAACTATTACAAAATAATCGCTAATATTTTTACTATGTGTTTTTCATTGAAATTTTTCAATATTTATCACTACAATGTCACAGCAAAATTTTAAACTGTCCTAATGGATATATTCCATCTACTTACAGATGCATATATTGCTAAACAACTTTTAAAGTGCAAAGGAAATTTTTATAATAATCAGAAATAGTAGGAAAATGAATATATAATTTTAAGTTTGCATAAATTAATACATTGTAATATCCTTCTCCTTTAAAAAAGTTAAACTCATATTTATGAATTAATTGTTTAGTCTGAAAACCTTCTCTTCAGTTCTCAAAAGAAGATTTTGAACTATCATAAATCTTCAATATTAAAGTTTTAAAATATAATAAGAACCCTTTTTAACTGAAATATTTACTTACGCTGTTGCCACTTTTAAATGTTGAATTCTTGAAAGCAGAGCTTATCCTAACGTGTCATATATCATAATTATAATCAATTCAAAAATTGTATTTAATTACATCTCTTTATGTGCGGATGTGTGCAAATGACTCAGCCAGTAATTTATTTAATAATATTATAGATTTAAACTCTTTTCATTAGGAAACAGTTCCAGTTACCTTTGAGATAGTTAAAGTATGTTGATTAATTTTAAGGTAAGATCTTTAATCACTAGGTTTATAATAGAACTCAATAATATGTTAAATTCTAAGTAAATTCAATTTCATCATAATTCTTAACGTTTAAAATGATTCATTAATGTATGTAGTGCTGCTAATTCATTAGTTTGTTTACTTCATGATATGAAATGTATCTATTCCCCGCTTTAAGACAAATTTTATTTTATTTCCTTTGATCTATTTTATTTCCTTGGAACTCATTTCTTGTATGTGCAGTCTTTAATCTCAAACTAATGAAGTCCATTGAAATAATTTTCAAAAGCTCAGTAATAAACTTTAAGATAATAGTCAATAAAATGTATTCAACACAATAAAGAAATTTATGCCTTATTTTTACGTTTATTTTAAAATATATGACTGTTAAGAAATGTTTTTCATTTTTTAGAGAAAAAATTATTTTTCGCTTTAAGAATACCAAAGGAATTCTATTTTTTTTAAAAAAAAAAACACATGTTACATCTTTGTTAAAAAAAAAAGAAAAGAAAACTGAAAGGTATATATTTTAAAAAACTGACAGCTAAATTACACTCTAAAGAAGACGTCTGGAGCTAAGGTTCAAAGATTTTGTGATGATTTAAATTTATACTCCTGAATAAAACATTTATTCAAACTTCTTTCTCTCTATATGATGAAAGATGATTATCGAATGTATTCCATGGTGTAAAGCCTGTTCTCCTTCAAAACTTCCCTAATCCCTCCCAAAATGTTCAGCAACAGTAAAGCCGCCTTGCCCACAAATAAGTATCGATTCCTCTTTCGTTGGCGATCACTTTGATGCCCTCCTTTCCTCTTCCTCGTAACAGACGAGGAAGCCTTGACAAACGACAATTCTAATGAAAAGTCGATTCTGACGAAAGGCTCGAAATAATGGACTTTTGGCGCCTGTCCATGATCAAAAATGAAAATTCCAGGCAAAAAATCATGAATGAAAAGCGACCGGCAGCCTCTAGTCGCATGAGATAATTTCATACTGAAGGTTCACTACAAACAACTTGTTTTTAAAGCATGACTCGAAGGTCTGCTTTTAATGCCCGACTCTTCTCTTTCGTTTTAGGAGCATCTTGGGTAAAGGGAGCAATAAAGACTGCTTCGTTTAAAGCTCTTTCAGAAGTTTTGGGGGTTTGGCGGCTAGAAATAATGAAGGTCACTTCATAAAAGGCATAAAAAGCCCATAATAAAAGCCTCAGGAAGAATTAGTTATTGATGATGAGAATAGGCAAGAGATTACAAGCTTTAAAGGAAGATAGGAAATTCTCGATTTCATGAAAAAGGCGAGATTATTTTGCCACATCAGCAGTGATTTTGAATGGAAATTTATTTAATGTTTCTGGTCAAGAATGAATTCCTACAAAATTAATGTAGACTTTATCCTTACTTTCCATTAAGTAATTGTTTTTAGTGTTTTATATGAATAAGCTTTGACTTTCTTGTAATGTTTTCGAAATATTTTAATGGATACGAAAAATTTCGATCAAGATGTGTTGTAGCATATGTTTCTATATTAGAAGAACAGTATAAATTGAACTCAACGTATTGATTTTTGCTTGATTTCTGGTGCATGATGATGAATACAAGTCGCACCTACGGTGACCACTCGACGCGGCAGCAATCAAATTTTGATTAGGCAGCAAATGACTACCAAATCAAAACTAATTTATGAATCAATATCAGATTTGTTTCGCACCATTTAACAGATGGCAGCCTCCAATGGTAACAACAATTAATCTTAATGATGCCATCTGTCTTCATATACAAGTATTTTTTAACCCCCTCGTATTATACATTACATAACATTTTATTTGTAAAATTTTTGTGGATTAAAATGATAAGATTGAACTTTCTGAGAACCTTTTCAATTCCATTCCCTAAGGAAATAAAATGTGAAGGAAAAAAAAATGCTTGAAACACATGTAAAAATTTTCTAAAATGGCTTGAAAATATTAAATGAAAGGGTTATAGAGTGGGCTTTACCGTGTTTTTCCCTTCGACAATCACCTTGTTGACTTCAAATTAATTTGGTAAATTGAATATCTCTCCCAACAGATGATACGTAACTTGTGTATATTGAATTGGACTATAAGTGAACTATAGCGAATAGATTTGATAAGTTGCATTTATAAGCAGCGAAGAATTTAACACTTAGGTTGGAAGTTAGTTAGTTGTAGAGAGGGGAGCTAAAGCTATAAACGAAGGTATACAGACCATCTTGCTAAGCGTAAGAACATCCAGGAAAGAGCTAATTAGGTTCAAGGACTTGAACCTTCCTCTTTGAACCATCTTAGGGTTCAAACCCGATCGGTTCTGTTATGTAAATACCACATTATTACTTTAAATATTAGATCAGACGGATATAGAGACTATTGTCATAGGTAGAGTAAGTTAGGAATAAAATACTGATTATTCGTTATCTGAATAAAATAACTTAGATATCATCTGAAAGTCACTTTTTTTTCCCTTTATAATTGTTTTAAATAAGATTAAAAATGGAAGATGTAGCAAGTAATAATGGGGAGTTACAAGGAAATAATTAAAATATATTTGAAAATAAATAAGCTTATGAAGCACAGATCTCTTTACTTCATGTATTTAAGTTCAGAAATAATTTAAGGAACTATCAATTTCTAAGGCAATGAGCCTATAGAAATATTATATAAATATTCTATAGAAATTGAATAATTTTGTGTTTAACTTAAATCATATGCGAAATATATTATTATCAGAATTGTTAGCCTCTAACATACAAATATTTTTTAAAAAAGTTATTTACCTAGTTTTTATATTCATTGAAATTAGCCTAGTAAGCTGCTTAATCTGAGTATGAATCGTTAATCTATTACTTGAACACCATCTTTTATTTTTAATTATGTTCCGGGTGAAAGCTGTTTAATATTAATCGTTATAATAATAATGTTTGTTGTAACATTAGTAGAATAACCCTTCCCTTATTGTTTAAAAAGTAAATATAACGTAACAGGAATGTTTCAAAAATGCAATTATATATTTGAAATGAATGCTAATTCCAGAAAATGCAGAAATTCCTAGAAAATGCAATGCTTTTAATGAGAAAAATATACTCTGAAGAAAGAGGTATGTTAATTACTATTTCTTCTTTTATGAAGACGCTAGTTATTGGTAAAGTAAGAGAGAAAATTAAAGTCATGAAATACAATTAACAAATAAATAATGCGCTATATTTCTTAAACTCCTAAGTTTCACAGAAGCATTTATTTTATTCTATATTTATTGAAATTTTGTCTTGTATTTTGGTATACGCATAGTTACAAAACCTACAAAATTATGCTTAAAATTTGCAGTCAAAAATCAATTCGTCTTATCTTTCACCTGTGTCTCTTAATTATATTAACAATGCTTAAATTGTTACATAACTAAATCTGGAAACATTTTTAACGTATGCGATTTTTTAATAAAAATAGCTTAATGTTTAAACAGTTATACATATAATATTGTTTAAAAAATACTTACTCAGAATATTGTATAATATTTTTGAAGCACTGAGTAAAAAATTGTGTATAATGAGTTAAAATGTTTAACGTAATATCTAAATACAGTAAGCGCTCTTTAATCTGGAACGTTTGAAACCACATTGTGCCGGATTAGCGATTGTTCTCTTTTATCGAGTGTTATTATAAAGTTGTTGAGGATACCAAAGTTAAATCACTCTAGATAAAAATTTAAACGATTCAAATATGTTTTAATGTGTTTACGCGCATTCTAATCTTGTGCAGATGTTTTATGTATATCTGACTAAGTATTTCTTCATTCTAACTGCAGGAATAAATTCAAACATTGAACATTAATTTAATTTATGATTCTTGTATTGTTATAAACAAATAATTGATACAATTCAACAGTAGTCAAAACAGTTGCGACGAATTACTTTAGTTAAAGACTTACGCTTATTTATTTTATTAGCTTTTGATGAACGCTGATTGAGCTACAAAGACATTTTACTGTTCAATATACTACACGTAATCAGTTGTAATGTTGTGCAAACGGAATATGTAACCCACTAGAAAAAAAAGAAACAGTTACGATAAATGCTAGGCGAAAATGTGAGCTGCGTTATGTCACAACTTGGCAGTCAAGCTCAACAAACTCTTGAATTCACACAAAAAAATTCTAAAGCGAATGGCTTGATCGTTGCCGGATTATAGAATGTGCCGAACCATCGAATGCCAGATTAAAGAGGTAAACTTTATTTAGTGTTACCTGAACGTGAATATTCATCTACTAACTTTTGAGGGATTATCAATTCACACGCAATTTAGTTTCGTGATTCTATTAACTCTTCGAAATAAATTAATTTTACCACTTCGTCCTAAAAAGTAAAAATGATAATTGCGTGAAAGGCTGCATAATTTATATGAATATCACGTAGACTATTCCATTATCGATGGCTTCTTTTCCTTCCATCATTAAAACTACTTAGTTATTTTTCTAATGCGTTTCTTATGAGAGTGAATACGATTACTTAAGAACCTCAGCTCTAAGAATTCATTAATAATTTTAGTCATAAGATGTTCTTCTTAATAGCTCCACAAAAGTTATTCATTTAATAACTTTTGTCAGGAGTTTTTCATCTAACTCAATATAGTTATGATGATAACTTTTAGGTGGGAGGGGAGAGAGATGTTTTCCTCTTTTTTAAATGTTTTTGTGCATTCAAAAAACTGAAAAAAAATTTCTCCTACTTTAATTTCTTGTACTTGATAAGATATTACGCTTTATGATATAAAGTTTTTCACTATGAAAGTGATTTCAACTCATTATAACTAGATCTCTTGAATTTAAAATTAGACTCTCCATTTTATGAATAAAGAAATTTTTGTGAAATATCACATCTCATTAGGAATCTTTTAATTGCATTAATGAAAAGCTTCTAATTAAGAGATGATTTAAAAGACAAATTAAACGAAACTAAACTTTATAAATCAGAGTTCTGAAGTGTAAATATACTCCTTCATTATCAAGAAAATATTCAAAGAATTAGAGTTTTAGCCTTAACTCAATTATATTTAAATAGGCAGAATGCTTTTCAAGAATCAAAATGTTTGGGACTATAATTTTAAATAAATAAAATTGAGAAAGTATTTATTTTTATTTTTCCGTATATTTTATCTATATTCTTTTTAAAAATTATAATGTTTTCCCCTCGAAACAGGAGCTATGAGTTCGTTATGCAACAACAAAGTTATAAATTTAATTCGTTATTGATGTATTCGTAAAATCTAAAGGAGAATAAAATGCTTTATTTCGGAATGTTTCATCTGTTTTAGTCGAAAGTTTCTTGATGTAAGCATTATAGCACTTTCATCGTACAAAATCTGCACTGCCTGTTCATAAACTATATTATACACAAATTATTTGTGAAAGAAGTTATACACACAATATAATAAAATAAGGAAAGAATATTAGAATGATTTCATTAACATTTTGAATATGTATAAATCTAGATATTTCGGTTTTATCTCTTTATTATCAAATATTTTTAGTTTTATAGACTGAGGGGTTCAAATGCCTTTGAAAAATAGGTTTAAAAACTAAACATTTTAAAACCACTGAAATTATTTAAGTTAGATTGAAGTTTTTGACAAAGAATTCCATGTTTGAACTCAAGGAACAAGTGTGCTATTAAATTTTATATTTTGTGAAATTTTAATTAAAGCACTATACTTGTGAGAACAAATGCTTTACAAATCTTCAAAATAATCGCTCTTTCTCAATAAGTGTGTTTCAGGCTTCCAAACCAGCAACCAGGTTAATGTGTGAGAGAAGAAAATAAATAAATTTTTGCTTCTTTGAAAGCCTTGACTGTAAACACCTCTTAAAGGTCTTAGGTAAGTAAAACTTTTAGTCATATATGCAGACGGTATGCCATTGCTCTGAAAGTTAGAATTATCTAAGAGAGAGAGAGAGAGTAAGTAGAATCTCATTTAATACACTTTTCCTAAAGGAATTGCCATGAAGCTAATTCAAAAGTAAGTACTCTTGGAAGAATAATCTACTTAAATGTCTTCATTAATCTTTTCCTTCAGCAACAGCTTCTCGCTGTGAATCTCAGCGTCTTCAAATGTGGCTATTATGAAAGGTTGCTTTGAAGATAAATCTTGTTAAGGTTGCATTAACTATATTTATTGAATTTTTTTTAAAAATCTATGGGGATTACAAACGAAACAAGCTCATTTAAAATTATTTGATGTCATTATAGTATAAATTGGATTGTTTCTTCACTCTATTGTGTTTGGTACGAAAATTGAAACACACACATATTTAAATTAGTTTGATGTGTAAATTAAATGTCGTCGTAGACCTTCATTTTTAGAATAAGGTCAATGGTTCACTATTAATTCCAAAGGAAAATTCTGGAAGCATTTGTGTTCCATGCTCTTTTACCGAATAAAAGTTCTATTATCAAATAATTTCTCTACTACACAAATTAAAATAATTCCATTTAAATTGAGAGAGCACAGAATTTTATTTTACACTAGTTTCAAGGTTGTAGAAGAATTGAGTCACGCCCATATCATGGATGTTATTTTATCTAGACATCTATTTTCCTTCTCGCTTACAATTGTTTTAAGCTATATATATATATATATATATATATATATATATATATATATATATATTGTATATAATTCAATGAAGCGCTCAGAAGCGCCACCTGTCATGATAATTGAATAAACTAAATATTACATAAAATAATTTTAATATGGTATTCTCGTTTTAAAAAATTGTTTCTCAAATTTGAGTGCACGGGAAGAATTATTTAAGTACTCAAATTTGCCCTATTTTATCATGTTACCTATCATAAATCTATTATACCTTCGGTATATAATTATAAATAATCGATCAAGAAATGAAAAAAAAATAGAACATGAAACTCACAAATCATTTCCAAAGTAATAACGAGCATATTTTATATGCCAAGTTTAAATATCTTATTTTTTTTAAAAAAAAATTAAAAGCAATGGAAATCATATTTTAGCTTTGATATATAGCTAATGATACTACTCCTTCGGTAGTTCTAAAATATTGAATTCAAAAACATAGTTTACATTTAAGTTGTGACACAATAAAGAAACTTTAATTATGAATTTATTAATGTTACACGAGAGGTAGGAAGATACACTAGGATTAGCTGCGGACGCAACACACGCCCACCTACTCAAGTAATTAAGAACGAAGTGATGAGGTTTTTCCCTGTTTGTTTCTCCAGGGAAGCTAAAATATGGATTATACCGATCACATGGTAATTGATGTAGGGATCTTTAGATATTTTTTAGAGAGTCTGAGTTTCTATTGTAGAATATACCTATTAATTCAGAGTGAGAGAAATGTTGGTCTAAGTTTCTGATCGTATAATTTAAAAGATTAAAAGGAATGAGATCACGAAATAACAATGAAAGTACTATTGGGTACTTGGGTAGTTAAAATATAGGATAAGTTAAGAAATTAATAAGAATGATCATGTATGTGTGTGTGTGTGTGTGTGTGTGTGTGTGTGTGTGTGTGTGTGTGTGTGTGTGTGTGTGTGTGTGTAATGATTTAATCTTTATTGCTATTAGTTTCTCACAATAATTTACTTTCCTAATTTTTCCCTTTCTCTCATTTAAAAGAAAAGCGTTCATTCTTATTTCCTGATATCAATCCTTTTTTAACTTTAATTTATGCAATCACGCGCTCTTAAAATCTGCGAAGTCAGTAGATCCCACGTTTTAGACGTAGAGATGATCCCTACCAGACTTTAGGTTTGCACTTAGATTCCCTCGAAATCCCTCTATTCATACCACATGCTTCATGACGTATTTAGGGAAATTCCCTCACTATATAACGAAAAATACAGCGAAACGCCCACTCTTGCTTTTACACTTATACTCTCACAATCTGTATCCAACGGCGGAATTGTGTATTTCCCGCCGTGTATATATATATATATATATATATATATATATATATATATATATATATATATATAATGTGTGTATCTATTTATCCAAAGAAAATCTTATTAATAAACATAAATAATTTCGTATATGCAAATAATAAATAATAGTCATTGTACATTTGTAAGTCAAGTACTTATCTTTTGGTACAGTTTGCATAAAATTTACTGCATTTATAACTTTAAGATATGCAGAGTACTTATAAAAATAACATTCTGTACACAGTATATAATTATTTCAAAATTTTAATTTAATAACTTTTTTAATTTAAAGTTTATTATTAGAATTTTCTGTAAGTTTTATACAAATAGTGTATCATACTTAAATTTTGTAAGTGTTTACTAGAAATAATTATATTAACTGTATTGAAAATAACCTCATTTTATAATATATATAGATAAATCAGCACTATGCATTAGGTCGATTTTGAGGAAAGTGTACTTAAAATCCAAAAATAAAACACATTTTGAGAAAAAAAAAAAAAATGTAGATATTTCTCAGTATGGCAGCAAATGTAGATAGTTTTCTCTATAGCGTAGTATGTGTGTTTACTATTATAAAATTCATCTTTCGCTAGCGTTTTCTATTTATCAAATTCTCTTAAATAATAAGTCTTCGAAATCAGCGAAACGCCCTCTATTTTTTAACAGAAAAATGAGAAAATGCAAAATTAGTATTTTATTTTATTTATTTTTATTTTAAGTATTTTAGTGCATCAGTTACCTATTTTTTAAGACAAACAAAAAAATATAATTTGAAGTATTTTAATGTCTTAGTTACCTCAATTTATTAAACGTTTTGAGCCATTGTTCTAATTTTATAAGCTTTCTTTTTCAGAAGTACTTGCAAAAAATCGATTTTAATATACATATATTTCAATTTTAATTCTGATAGTAACTATGTTTTTATAACTACATTTATTTCTACTTTACACATTTTACACATTTTATTTCTACTTTACAAACTTTTAAATTAGTTAATGGATGTGAAAGATTTTACAGAATACATAAAAGGTTTTTAACAGAAAGCTTTGAGTGGGTTTGTTGAGAAACATGACGTCACTTTACATGACGAATTCGCTAAAAGAACAGACATCGAACTTTTCCATGAGTGACTTACAGCTTACTGGCAAACACTTTCGATTCTCAAATTTTAAGATTTGTCTGGGAAATCTAGGTTAAAAGTCTTAACTGAATGAAATAGTTTTTTGGAAATGGCAGTCTTTTTAATTATACTAGTTTCGTGTGTATTTCTTAAGTTCTTACAAAATATATTTTGATACATTATTCACGGATTTTTTTTTAAAATAAAAATTAAACTTTTTAAAGCATTTTCGGTTTTGGTCTAAACTCTTATGATTCAATTTTTAATTCGCAACCAGAAATCAGAGCTAACTCATTTCTTGATTGTGATAATCTTTCTGCAGTTATTCCAACATCAAAAAGTAAAACCATATAAATTCAACAAAATGATTAAAAGTATGATTTTATATTCTATTATGCGATACCTTATTCCTTTAAAAAGTGTTTACACCTACATTCTATTGTTTTTGCTACTAAACATAGTTTTTCTTCGTATTTTAGAATTTATATCCCTACTTATGTCGATTTTATTAATAAAACAAGCTCTCTTGAATGAAAAGGATTGTACTGGAATAGTTCATTGTATTTTTGACAGTAATATCTCATAACAGATTGTTAACGGGAAAAACAACGAATCAAGAATGACTAAATGTACCCAATAACTGCTGCTGTTAAAGTATGTGTTTTCTTTGAAAAAATTAATCTACGTGAGACGTCGAGAATAATTTCAGTTTTAAGCAAATAAATATGAGTGATTTCCGAATATTTGGATTAAGAACATTAGCTTTATAGAAATTCAGTTTCAATTTTGGGTTAGATCATAACTTACTAATAGAATTAGAACTATCTAAAATATTAAAATGTAGAGTAGTGGCAAATATGTAGAAAAAAATACTGTTGTTCGTAGTCCAATGGAATCCTCAGAATATTAATTACTAATTACCCGAAAATCTCTTGTTATTTTTTTTTTTTTTTTTTGGGGGGGGGGGAATCTGCAAGTGCAAGGTTCAAATAACAACTTTTTTAAAATATCAATGATCTACAATTTGAGCTACTGATAGCATTCAGATTTGTATTCTATTCAGGCGAAGTTTCTTCAAAAGTAATCAATGATCGGACAATTATCAAAACTTCTTCACTTATTTGTAATTAAATGAATTTGCTTAACAATTCATTTGTGATTGAATATGAAAAATTCGAAATTATTAAATGCATTCTTCATAAATTGTTATCTCAAAGGGAACGAATGTTTTGACAAACAATATCCGTCAATATTTTACAAATATCCGTCATTCGGTAAACCAATGCCTTTTTTAAAATAACTACAAAATAAATACAAAAAAACTAGAAAAATTAAGAAAAACTTTTAGATAAATGAGGTTTATAATTTTATTCAAAAAGGACAATTTAAGAACTTCACGCTTTAAAGATAATTATCCAGTCTCAAGCACATTAAACGACACTTACACTTCAAATCCCCTAAGACCGATCTGAATACCAGTGCCGGAGATATGTTTGGGAATTAGCTAGATATGAATAAAATCCTCTTTTGTTTCCTATTCATGAAATGAGTAAAACAAAGGAGAAATCAGCCTATTTCCGTACAATTCTCGTAATCGGGCGATTTATCCCAACCCATTTGTGGGCACTGCGATCGTTAAGAAAGGAAAAGCTTCATTAAAGAGTTCCCGCCTGCACAAGGAGTACAAAAGGGTCGGCAGCCTTCTGCGATCAATTGCTCAAGAAGCCATCTCGAAGGCGATATCTTTCTAAGATCACTGATTCGACTCAAATGAACGGGATAGCTTTATGTGTTTTAAGGAATATGTTTTTTTATCAGAGAGAAAAGAGTTCTTATATCGGAAATTCTTCGTTGTGCTCAGGAGGGTGCAAAAAATATTGGTTCTCAGCTTCGGAATTAATATGCCAAGACAGTATCGTTAAACAATAAACTATCACGTTTTAAGAGATTCTTTGTTAAGATATATATCTCCTATTTTATCTCAGTTTGTGCAGTGTCCAGAATAGCATCACTTAATAATCGCTATTTATATGGATTATTTAACATATTAATGCTTGACACTTAGTGTAGTATGGTTTATAACTCATTTAAAATTTTGTTGAGAATATTACTTTTTAGTAGAAATGGTGTTTTATGAAGTGATTAAAAGAAGCGCTTCAACGTAAATGTCTAATATTTCATGTGCATAAATGACTATAGGAAATGAGATTTTAAGTTTTAGTTTAGTAAAAATGCACATCTTAATAGAAATTTTTTTCCCTAAAATATATGTGTAAAATTTATTAACAAGCATAGTATGCAAATATATATGACAACCCTGTGTCATTCATTCAGAGAATTAAAATAATTGTTACTTCACATGAAGTCTTTTTTTGGCAGTAAACGTAAAGTTTTCATTCATAGTTTCAATGTCATTGACTTTAAATAATTGATTCCGTTTTTATTAAAAGGTATTTTTTATTCATATAGCGGCATTGGCAAAAACAAATAAATGTTCTAAAGCTTTATTAGTAGAATACATCTCCCGTTATGAGTTTGAAAGAATTGTTAATTAGTAAATGTTTATTAACTTGTGGTACGGTTTTATCTTCCTACTTAGACAGTTAATGTACTACTCTCTCTCTCTCTCTTTTACGGAACTCTCTTATGTATTTAAATTATTACATCACCGTATAATGAATCAAAATGTTTATTTGACTCTGTTCATAATTTGAGTTAATTCTTAAGAACAATATGCTATTTAATGGAACGTATATAATTATATAATGCACCTTTGGATATATTGGATGAGCTATCCTCATTATCTTATGAAATAGGCTTGAGAATTCACTTACATTAATGTGTTAATTAAAGTTAATTAGAGTAATTTTTTCTACAACTAGCTCACACGAATTGTTTGTATTTGTGGGAATTGCTTAAAAATTTAGTAAATGAAAGAGGAAATGTATAAACTATTAGGAGAAAAGTTTCTGCTGATGAGTCAGTATTCAGAATTAAAATTTTCCAAAATATGACGTCAGATCCATAATCTGGACGGAAAATGAATAATTGTCTAATGATCAAAAAACACTCAAAACATAATCAAAGGAAGGGTATGACACTCAAATGATGCATGTTTGTTGTACTTAAGTATACAACTATTAAAACATATAGTTTGGTACTTAAGTATGACCATCAGCATAGCTTATATATAAAAAATTTTCAACAGATATGCTGTTATTTAAAGTGGATGGGATGGAACATTATGCGACTTTAAGTATACCAACTTATAAAAAAAATTTGAACATAAGTAAATGACTCTGTTATTCTAACCTAATCAATAAAATGTTTAGAATAGTAGATTTATTTTACGCATAACTTGATCTTTGAGCATAAATTTTGTTACACTTTTTGCAAAGCAAACTGATTACAAACAATATCTCACTACTAATTTAAATTTAAAATTTATCCATTCTTGGTGATTAAGCTTTTCTTTTTTTATATTTCCCGATAATTTTATAAAAATCAGGAAAATTTGTTCATCTACATGAGGCAAAAGCTATATGTCAGTTCCCTATTACGATTCTGCGCCTGCATTTTTTCAACTAGGTACAATAATTATGTCATAACATCCATTTTATTTACATGATTTCGCTAAAATATTTTTTTTCTCTTCCCCATCGATGTACTTATCTTATTACAACAATATTTGAAATAAACTCCGTTATAAATATGAAATTTGTGAAATATTAGCAAATACAGATATTTGATTGATTTTCGAGCGAAGATCATTTCGAAAATAAAAATAACATGGTTACTATTTATTACCATCATTTATTTTCGACTTATATTCTACTTAATTAATTATCACTTTGTATTAATTATCACATTCAGAATCGAATTTAGATAAAAGAAAACTATCCCTACGATAGATCCATTTTTAGAGAAATTATGCGTTCAAATATTGTTAGAGAAAAGCGATTAACCAACTTTAAATGGAACATTACAGGAAAAATGATGGCAGCAGTGTGTCTTCTAACAAGAGATTTTAATGATTTGGAACAACTCAGTTCAGCTTCGTTATAACATGCCTCAGCAGTTGCGCGACATTCGCCAATGTGATTGTCGGAAGTGAGATATCATTCAATATTTTCTAGGTTCCCAGCGGGATGCATCATCTTTCAAATTTAATTACGTTTCTACTCTAACTAGGGTAGAAATAATGATTTTTCTGTTTAAGCATTTATTAAGCGGGTTGATAAATAATGTTTTGGTGGAGAAATTTCATTTATAAACTTATAAAATATGTTGCAAGATATTGTTATCAATTTCTACATGAATACTTCTTTTAAAGTTATGTAGCAGAATACAAATAATATAAAGTATTCTTCCTTGCATCTCTAAGTGATCTATTTTAGCATTTAAATCACATTTTATGTAAGAAAATTTAATTTATTCTATCCTATAAATATTCTGAATGATTTACATTACCACAGAACAGTTACAAGCCAGTTTATTATGAAAGAAATATTTTTGTGATAAATTTAAGAAATTGATTTTCTAAAAGTGTTAAAAAATGAAAACTTTCCCTAGTTTAAGCTCCAACTAAAATATTTGCGATAAAAGATTGTTTCTTCCTTAAAAGCTGTTTGTTTTATCGAATTTTGCGGATTGAAATAAGCTGTTGTAAAATATTTCAAAGCTATTGCGTTTTATTTTGTTTGAATTTCATTTAAAGGTATTTCAAGAAGCGACGGAACCAATATATCGTGCAGTAATTCATAATAGATTTAATGCAATTCTAACTCAAATGGAAAAAATACATGTAAATTTACACAATCACATATGTCTATAATTTTTAAGCCTTATATTATTTTTTATTCAAGCAAAATTTCTCGACAAGTTCTCTTGATCCTTTTACATATTAATCAGCATTGTATAATTAAATGAGGCATTGGCTCGAATACTGAAATTAGACAACAGATGCTGATTTTGGTTTTCTCATGAAGCTGTAATTGTCTCATTAGGCCCAAGTAATACCAGTCTCCTAAGAGTAAACATGAAACACTGTAAAGAAAGGAAACTCGCGTGTCGAACGTCGAAATTTACATAATAAAACTCGTGTTGCAAAAGGAATTCTATCAAACATCATTAGCAATCCCTAAAACTAAAATCAGGAAAGTGTTTCTTAAAAAGTTAAAATTCATTCAAATTGCGAATTTATCAACATCACTTTGCAATTTCCTTTTCTTTTCCCTTATTTCAGAAATTTGTGATTTTCAAAACTTAACAATGACTTAGGAGACTATTTTTAAAAAATTGAAATTTAGGACATATTTATAAGGAAAAATATTAAGAGAGCGTTTAATTAAAACTAATGAAACATTTATTATAATAGTAACAGTACCCCTTTTTTTTGTGTGTATATTGACTAAAATTGAATGAAACGGAAATTAAAATGATATATTGATAAGACATACGTAATTAAAAAATTCTACCTATACAAGTTTAGTACCGTAACATTTCACTAATTGTTTTTTTTTTTTAAATTCTGTATCTTCTGTTGAATGAAATGATTTTAGTTACAATTTATTTTGTTTGATGTTTTGATAAACTTCAACATTTTACACATTCAACTTCACTGTTGTAGTTGTTGACCTTTGCTTTAATAAATGGATATTTCAATTTCAACTCATCTTAAAAACGCATTTTCGACACTCAAATGACATAGCAAATAAAATTGCTACTTTTTATTTGAAAAATATCTTCTATTTCATTATCATACGTGACAGATGGAAGAACATCGTCTATATCTGCCGAGTGGGAGCGTCTGAACAATACTAGAGATATTGTTTTTAAATCAATATTGTTTGGAGTTGATTAGAGATTGCTTTTTCAGAAATCAAATATTTTACATGGTGAAAAACTAAATTGTTTTTGTCTTCCCACTCTAGTATATCTATATAAATTACTTGTGTTATGATTAGTCAGAACAAACTAAAAATCAGTACTGTAGTGATAGAACCCGTACGAATGTTCACCATTTTAGAACAATCTGTATTTTGAAATATTTAGGACTCAGTTTGTTTCATATATATCAACAATCCATTCAAATGTGAAATGTAAGGAACTATTGTATAAAATAAATTAAAGCAATAATTACATCATAAAACTGTTATCGTGAAGTAATTTTATGCAGAAATCTCTCTATTAATATAAAAAAACGTGTACTGCTTTCAGTAATTTCAATATTGAGTAATCAAATTAACCATTTTTTGTCTCTCAAAGAAATTATTTTTGTGTTGGATGCTTAGAGTGATTTTTAAGGAGAATGTTACAAATCCAATTTTAAATTATATTTGATTTTTTTTAAAAAGCTCACAACTACATATGGAAGAAAAATAGAGGGAAAAGTAAATATACGTGCTTTCATGTGTCGCATATTTGTAATTATTGTTTATTACAATTACTATTAGCTTTAAATTAGAAACATTCAAACAGTACTTTTGAGAAATCTAAAACCTAACTTCTCGTTCTAACTTATTAAAGAATGTTTCACAAACGAACTAAATTTACTTCAGTTAGTTACAGAATTTTCAAATTCCTTTAAAATTATTGTCTGTCATAGAAAGATATATTCCCAAATCTGTTAATTGTCTCTCTGTTTTCTTAAGTAATTATTGGCGCAAAATAGTTTACATATGAAAATAAAATTGGTCACTTAATTGTGGCTTCGGTTGCCTAGTGGTTATGGTCGAGAACTCGCGGCCGGCATTGTTTTCATCGAATTGTAGTCTCGAGTCCTGATGCACTTACGACACGCCATGTAGAAGGGATGGTGCACATTAAATCTATCAAGACTCTAAGTCCATTCATTGTCATGGTGTGGAATTTTGGAAAGGGAGTCGCCTGCTCTGATGTCGTACTCGTTACTTGATCGAGGTTCAAAATTACTAGGTCCGTCGCCAATAGGCCTCACGTTGCTTCTAAGTGTGACGTTTATAAACTATCAATCAATGGGCACTAAATTTCTAATAATACCAGAATTATTCTCTTTCCCTCAATAGAGATTCCTGAAAAACTACTAGCCATAGTACTTGTCTTATAGTTCAATAGAGAACAATAAATTGAGTTTTGCAAGAAATTCATCAATTCTCATTAAATCACCTTATGTGTCGATTTCGTTAGTTTTTACAATTGGGATTGTCCAATATATTTATCTAAATGCAACAATACAGTAAAATAAATAATAAAATAATGAACAATAAAATAAATATTATAATAATGAATAATATAATAAATAGTCACACAAAAAAAGAAATAAAATATCAATAAAAATGTATTTCACCATCGGATTAGATATTAGCATTAATTAACTTGTAAAAGTCTATTATTAGGAAATTAAAGAGCAAAAAAAAAAAAAAAAAAGAACATACAGCTTCTAGAACAGGAAAGACAAACTTATTTCCAGTCACGGGTCAATTTCTAACAAGTAATATATGTAGTAACGGGGTGGTAGTTTCTCTTTTCTTAATTTATCTTCGTAGCAGAAGTATTGTCCCTTGTGATTTGTATCATTGTGTTTATGTTGCTCATGGGGTGAAGTATTATGTTATATAACTTTGGGACAGTAATAGCAATATTATATTTCAAGATGATTGTTTGTTTTTTAATCTTTTTCGCCATAGAAAAAATATTCCAAATCGCACTTTTCTTGGAAATACCGATATTCAACTCAAATTTTCGTGTAGTTTTACTGCCATCTTGTTTCGGTAAAGACATACCGAATGAAACAGTTAAGTAATTGTTGACTTAAAATAATAAAAAATATTTAATAAAAATCAAGAATTTTTTTAATTATTGACTTACCCAACCCCCTTCCTCCCCTCTAAAAAACTACATAAATTAATAAGTGTAATGAAAAGAAACTTCTTTCTCTTCTTCTCTGAAAGAGAAATATTGAATGTTAGGCATACCAAGCAAGACTGTAGAAGACTAATTGCGTAGTCGGTGTTATTTTATTATCGGCTGATAAAATATTCAAGGGAGAAAAGATACTTTGAGTTAACAAAATTAGTAACAGTTCATTGGAGAATGTTTCTGTTCGTTATTGATAATTATGTTCAGTTAAACATTTTTAAGAAATTATGCTATGAAACTCTTAGTAAAATTTCTGTTGCATGCTTCTATATTAGCTTGGCCGTAAAAATATTCGTTGTGGCCACTGGTTTTACATATTTGTTCTAGAACACTGTTTGCCTAATTTATTGTTTAAATGCAAATGCAATGTTTTTACTTCGTAATTAATACTTCACTGAGGAAAAAATGAGTCGCTTGTATCATTGATCCTAAGAATTTAATTATAACATTAGAAATAAGAGAAACAGACCACTGAGAGTGAAGAACTTTTTTTTCCTTTTATTTCCCTCAACTGTAAAAAATTCTAAGCTTCACTTTTTTTACATAAATATTTTGCCTACTTCCCTCGAATTCCATTTTTTTTTTTTTTTTTTTTTTTTTTGGTAACAAGACAATGAAGGACCGTCTTTTATATCGTGTTAACTCCTATAACTAATCAATTCACTTTCTTCTGAAGCCGATATAGAAGTCTAGACAGATAAAAGATAAAATAAAACAACAAAATTAACTGCAAGAAAATGATTTAATATGAGTAGAATATTTCAGTATATATATTATACATAAGGTAAAAAATTACTAAAAAACAAACGAGACAGGAGTTGTTAATTTTGACATGAATCAATTTTCAGTGAATTAATAAGATCTATAACATCCTTGAAAATTTGATTAGACGTGAACAAAATGACTTTTTCTTTGCGTCTGGTAACTAAATAGAAAAAATATTTTATGCTATATAGGATTCATATTACGAGATAAATTAAAATGATGCCTTACAATTTTGTTGGAAGAATAAGAAATAATTATCTCTTTACCGATCTAGGAAGCCTTTTAAAAAGTCTATTCAAGCAACTCTTTGATTTATTCCTATATACGAGGAGAGGTATATTAAGGTTTTAATAATTACTAAGAAATAGCCGAGATTTCTAGATAAAATATATTCTGATATTAATTGATTCTTATTTGCACAATATTGTAAATTAGAACCCTTAATGATGAACTGATTGGTTTCAGGAAGCCATGGATTGAATTAACTCGCAGTATCGTAACATTTTAATATTTACTAAAAATAAAAATAAAAATCGAGATAGAAACTCAATTTCTATTTATTATTCTTAAAATTTTTCTACATAGTCATTAATCAGATCTATATATTTCTCCCAGCTTTTCTTGACGTTTCGAAAGGCCTTATTGTAGCACTTAGGTGATTGAGCTTTATCTTCTCCATACTACCGATTACTTCAATCTACTGCTTTCTGAAACCAAACAAATCAGCATTAATAGCTGTAATTAACAACATTATGTATATAAGGATGAATTAATACTCAGAATAAATTTTATTTCTTAGTAATAATTAAGACTTTACGATACCTATTATTTTCTAAAACCACATTATATGAACACATTCTCAGAAAAAGGATTATATATGATAGCATTTGATTCTTCAGTAATAATTGTTAATTTCTACAAATCGAGCGACGCTTATCAAGCGAGTAGGTCTTCTGAATTAACGAAGTAACTCATTTACATGAGTAATCTCTTAGGGGAAAACATGATGCGAGTCTACTGTGTTTCAGAGCGATATCGCGACATTATATCTTATGATTTGACCACTACTAAATCACAGGATAACTGTCCCACGTCCCACTCTCCATAAACGACTTCCGAAGTACTAGGCGGTTGGATCGTAAAACGTTTGCTGTATTTCCATCAATCTTGTTCTAATATCTCCAATCCAATCAAATGCTGTAGTCACATCATTATATTTCTCCCTCTGATGTGTGTTCGGATTGTTAAGGGAGAACTGAGCATAAAATCACATCAATTCCAATCCCATGTATTAAGAGTTATTGTAATTTCCTTCAGAAATGTATTCTAGTCTTTAATTATTTGACACGCTTCTGATACATAGTTATCAGTTACGAGACAATTTGAATTATCTAGTCACTCAATCTTTCTTCATGACTGACATCTGAATCAATTTTATTTGCTATCGTACAAACTCTTGTTAGTAAAATATTCTCATGCAGTATAATAAGAATCCGTTTCGTAAATTTTCTACCCAATATTATATATTAAATGCCTTTTTTTCTTTTATTTAACTTATAATATAGATGAATAATTATAAATCAAAATATGCACGAATTATAAGATGTACAGGTTTTCATGTACATGTTAATAGCGTATCTCTTTACATGTATTATAGCAGTATTTATCGCACATATGCAAATTTAAAAATATTTCAATTCTAATTAAATACATCTTTAATATATTCTGAATATTCCTCTGTTGTATTTTGTATTAGAATAATTCAATATGCGTCTCTTAATTGAACTTTTTAAAATTCCAAGCTATAGTTTATATAAAATTATTCTCATTATGAGGCTATGTTGCTTTATTTCCTCTAGTTTATTATTAAGTGTATTAATTTATTCTCATTGTTTTATTTTAGCTACCCATAAATTGGTTTGCTATTTTCAAGAGGTAACTGTTTGAAAATTACAAATAGTATTATTTGAATGCGAAGGAATAACTTTACTTATTTTTAAAATAGGTTTTTGACCGAATCTGTATTTACTGAAACTCAATTGTTATACGCTATTTATCCAATATAATCTCAGTCACATTCCTTCAGGACGAAATTCCTGCAAGCGCTCAATCTTGATTCGTCTAAATATGACGCACAGAAATGGAGGCAGTTTTTCCGAGAATGGTACATAGGGTCAATAAAGAAAACAATATTGCTTTAAATTGTTAAACTGTTCTGAAATGGACAAGATATAAGTAGAATTATTTTTAAAAGATTAAAATAATGACCAGCCAGTTTCTGAAACTCAATTATTATATGTTAATTATCTAACAGTCTTATTTGCATACCTTCAGGGCAAAATTCCAACAAGCGCTCAATCTTGATTTGTCTAAATATTACGAACAGAATTGGAGACGGTTTACCCGAGAATGGTACGATCGATAAACAAAATAATATAGCTTGAAAATATTTTAAATTATACTTAAACTGGCAAAATATAAGTAGAATTATTTTTAAGAAAATTAAAGTATTGATCAATTGTATTTATTTAGATTAGAAAAAAATATGCTCTTCAAACGACACATGTAACATCTGTTATTAATACTTTACGTGCCTCAATAGTTTGCTTATTGTTTTCATTGAAGGTTGCAGAGGAAAATTATAAATACTTCTGCTTGAATAGGTGTGTATATATATTCACTTGAAACAGCAACTAACGGCTATAAGAAGCTCACATTTTTAAAACGGAATGACTCTCACTATACCAAACTGGTTATCAAATCAGTAATGCATGTCACAGCTTCATAATTAAGAGAAAGTTATCCACTAAGAGTACGGTTTTACTCGTTCATTTATTTATTTAAGGATATATTTAGGCACAATGCCATGGCACACATACAGCCTTCTCTTCCATTCTTTTGTCTTACTTGTTCCCCAAGCAAGAATCCTACACATGCTGCTTGCTGCTACAATTGATGACGTTCCCCACTTCTATTTTACGTCTGAGTTTTTAAATATCGAGTCAGATTCGTGGTAGGTCCAATTTCTCTACAGAAGGCAGAGAACCATTACATCACTCTGCTTTTTTTTATATTTCAGATTCATAATTTTTCTATCAATAGATTATTCAATTATTTTATGTATAGACAGATATATTTCGAATATGGGAGTAATTATCGTTTATAATTTTACTGTTTTCATTCCATTTCATTCCTATTTTAGTACTAAATATGAACGCATTGATAAGGAAATACAGCGAGTTAATAAATCAACTACTAACAGATGCAGTGTACAAAGGAATGTATTAAACAATTCGCACGAACTTTGTAAAATAACAAAATTTGATTAAATATTCAAGCAATTATAAATACTATCGTACAATTAATTATAGTAATGAATTAATTTTGTGAAATGTATAAAAAAGGAAGGTTTGTTATTCGTACTAGCACATACACAACATTACAATAAAAAAATGGCATGAAGAACTTGATTTCGGAATACACTTGGGATTTGGTTTTATAAATTTTGATACATTTTACCTAGTGTCCTTTGTATATAAACGTTATAGATAAGATATAATTCTATCCAACTTGAAAAATTTATTTAAAAAATTGTAGAATCAAATTGAAACATATATATGATGAAATTCTTAAACGAAACTAACTAAAAAGTTTATGCATTGACTAATCAACTTCCCTAATTCGAATTTTTTGTACGGATAATATATTATAATTTACTTAAGAATTTAGTATGCAATTTAAAATAAGTTATTTTCACCTTTTATTTAATACTACGAAACAAATTATTTTGCGTTATAAATTTGTTTAATATGACAAATTATTAGCTCACTCAAAGTATGATTATTTTTAGCGATAAAAAAACAAACTATTTTGTATATTATTATTCACGTTTGCGTAGTAAATAAAAATATTCTACAAGGTATTTGAATTTAAAAAAATAACGGTATCAATAATTCAACTGGAAACTTGATATTTGAACTCATTAGTATTGCCGGAATTCGGAACTCTTTTCTATGACTCCATACTTCTTCATGTCGACCGGTCTTGAGTATGCAGTATGCATCCTCTTGAATATGCAGTATGTGGCTTGCAAAAATTTGTTTTTCTTGAAGATTATACACAAAATCAGAATGTAATCATAAAAAATGCAGCAAAAAAAAAAGTTGCACCAAATTTTACATTTTCCCTTGTAGCGCTCATTATGTGGAACAAAATCGCCAATATTAGATAGACAAAATCAATTCTGTCCAAGTTTGTGATGCGTTGAAATTCATTTTCTGGTTCCAAATAACTCTGAGTATTTCCAGAGACGAACCTACAGTTATCAAGGCCTTGGGTGGATCTGGTGCCCTCTTTATTGGACTGATCCCCATACAAAATGTCAGCACAAATATATAAGAAACATTTGTTTAATAAAAAATTAAACAATTGAAATGATTAGGAAAACAAAAATTCATAAGCTTGAAGAAAAATGATACTTGGTAAATAAATATATTTTTTAAAAAAACCTAATTAATGCACCATTTTTGATATTTAAAAAAGATTTTTCAGTCAATAAAAAAGCTATACTTGTTATTTTGCGAGCTTTGACTTATCTTTTAAATTATAGCATCAACATTTTTAACATAAACACGGATCATTTATACGTAGTCATCCGCCTAAAATATAGTATCCTTTTTTTATATTCCTACATATTGATACATATACTTAAAAACTTAAAGCCCTTCCGAGGCACCCCTGTTTAAAGGCCCGGGATGATCAGTACCCCATTCGGTAGGCCATTGAGTATATCTCATTTCATTCAGTTAGGAGGTGAAACTCTATTTAATAATTCCGAGTCTCGTTAAGTAGAGGACCTTTTAAGTCAAATTGTCCCTGTTTAAGTTTGTGTTGTCCCTGTTTGTCGCATTTGTATTGAATGCGTTGTTCATTCTGCTATTTTGCAGCTTTCACAAATATAGGAAGCGACAAGAGGTTGTAAAGTTAAATCATCTCTCTATATAATCATTGATTTTTCCAACTGCCTTATTCAAGTGTAAATTTATTTAAATATGAAATCTCTCTTCTTTGAAAGTTTGAAGGGGATTTTGATAAATTGAAACTCCCGCTGATTTTTATCTTCCCTTGTCATTAATAATTTTATTTAAAACGAGTACTAAAGAGTTTAAAGAAGAGAGAGATCACTAGAGGCACTAATGAATTTATTACTATTCACTTTTTTGAATGTTTAAATTTCGTAATTAGTATCAATTTCTTTGTAGTTAAACTTCCTTAACGCATTTGAACTAACGTTTATGATTTCAATTTATATATCATAAACGTTAGGGTTAAACGATATCAAGTTATGATATCAACTCTTACCAACTCACTCGGGGTCATGTGATTATATTAACTGTAATTAAGAATATCAAGAATCTTCGATCCTTAAACTCTCTTTCAAACTTCGTTTAAGATTCTATTAATCGTATCTTAAAATAAAAACAAAGGGATCCGATGTTACTTGTATACACTGTCACTCTCATTTTTTCTACCACCAACTAACTAACTTCCAAATCTCTAACTAACTAACTTCCAAATCTCTAATTCCTCGTTATTTATTTCATTGCTACTAATAAATGTAATTTATACAATCTATCCACTACACTTCACGATTTCAATCTAATAAACAAAAGTCACGTTTCATTTTATTGGAAGGGATTTCATTTTAAACAATGCGAATTGAATAGTCCCCTAGGTTATTGAAGGAAAAGTCACGGTGTAACCTAACAAGACAATAAAATTTCTTAGTAACCAGTTTCAAAACTGTTTAGAAAACATTTTCTCACATGCTTGTAAAATAGTTTGCTTTTTAACATATTTAGAAGAAACAACGAAATCACAATGCTATTTCTCTATATTCATACATTTATATTTTCTGAGCTTTTAAAAAAACATTTCTAAAAGAGTAATAGCCTATAAGACTTGCTTGTAAATATGATCATTTAGATTTAAAAGGAGAAACAATTCGAAAAACGTCTAGACAAATTGTTATATTATAAAAAAAAACATAAAATAAACCATATCTAACTTCAAGAGCCTCATCGTTCATTTTAAACAAATTTATTTAAAGATTCAAAAGTTGATTTTTTTTTTTACACATTTGACACAAAATTCGTCACATTTCTTATAACAGATGAGGTGCTCAAAGGATTAAACACCAAAAATAAACGTAGTAATTGAGCGTTTAATTACAACACGAGTTCACCTTTCCAAATGCACATTTAAGAGTCATTTTTAGTTATAATCGCATGAGGAGGGTGAATAAATTTCTTTTTATTTTTTAAATTTTAATAAAAAAAAATTCAAGTTTCCTTTAGATTCATTAAAAGACTGTTCCTATTATTAAGAAGTTCAGTGCTTCTAGAGAAAAAAAAATTATAAAACTTTGCATTCAATCTTTCTTTGAAACCAATCAACCAGACACATCCACTTCAATAGGTAAATTTTAATTAGATGAAACTTATGTATGGAGTTAGAGTAAAAAAGAATTATCTTGTCACAATTAATTCTAATTGGGCTACTTTATTCATTGAGAAGCATGAAAGATTCCTAGCAATATGCATTTGCTACTGAAAGCGAAGGACATGCTTTAATACATCAAAACGGGGGGGAAAACTAACAATTAGTTCAGGAAACCAAAAGCGCTTATAAACAACAGCAAAAAAAAATCACCAGTCGGAAAACAATAAAAGAAGTATGTACAAAAAATGCACTTAAATCCTTAATTCTGTAAGGGAAAATATTATTCTGGATACGAAAGAAATCTTAATCTCCAAAAGTCTTGGGAAAAAAGATGGCATAAAAAATGCTTGTAATGAAAGTAAGATGTAAAAATAATATTTTTTTTTTCTGCAGTTGTTTCCTTTGAAATAGTTGTAGTTGAACCGTGTTTCTTTCTTCATGCATAGCTGATTATATCAATTAAGGCTTCAAAAACAACAATACTGTAGCTTTTATTGCTATACTGTTTTACTTACAAACACGAACAAGATATGTTTTCTTTTTCATATTTTTTTTTTTTTTTTTTTTTTTTTAATTTCCAAGAGTTTGCCGTTGAAGTTGAATACTCATTTCATTACAAGATTCTTTAAAAGAAAAAAAACTAAAAATAATATTTATAAGATAGCCCAAGATTTTGAATTTTTTTCATCCCTCCGGTTTTTGGCGGTAAATAATTTATTCTATATTATTACGCATTTTCAAGAATATGTAATATACATATGCTTATTATAGAAAGCTGAACAATATGTAATTAACTTTGGTGCATGGAAACTCAGTTCTATTGTCTCTCTCTGAGGTGTTTTAAAATCTCAATGCCCAGTGATTCTTGATTTAACTTTTAACAGTATTTTTTTTTTAACTTTCTCATTCTATATAAGAGTGTGATTCAAAAAGTACCAGATTTCGAAGACAGATGGCTTTGCTAAGACAAGTTGGTGTTACCATTGTGTGTTTCCATCTGTTAAATGGCATCAAAACAAATTTCAAACTAATTCATTGGTTAATTTTTATTTGAAAGCCCTTTACTGCCAAATCAAAATTTGATTGGTATCGCCTCGATTTGATTTGGTTATTTTGCTTCGAATCGTCAAATCGATGAGACTTTGATTCATCATTAAACGCCGGAAATACAACAACAATCAAAACAGTGGTTTGTTTCCTATGAATCTTCCTCAAAGAAGGCGAAGAGGGTCTCATTGTCTGGAAAAGCTGTGACGACGATTTTTTGGAGTACTGAGGGTATCAATTCATAGACTTCTTAGAAAAATGGAAAACGATAATGGGACAATACTTTTTGAATACATGTATTCTTTAATCTGCTTTAAAGTATCACATCGAGAAATTAATGCATTTGTTTAATTTTTAAGAAACATCTTATCTGATTTTATTTATACAATTGGTCAGCTAAAAATATTTATACTACTCTGTCCCAATTAGTGCTAAATAACGATATAAATGTACTTATGAAATTTAAATACACTTTGTCGTATTAAAAAAATCTATGTTTATAAGTTTTAGGATAAGAATTAACTCATTCTGACGTAAAGAACTAAAAATAAAAAATCTCATTGAAATTTTTAATTGTCATTTTTACTGTTCAAAAAAACTGTTATTTGGGAAGCGTGTAGCTGGTACAAGATTTTGGCTTAATCTAGTATGACAAATGACGATTTTTAAGTATACTAAAAATAAAAAAAAAGTCTTCGTCCAGACTATTTTTTTATAAAAAAGATCGTTGCCTTTAATATGTTCTCATCGCCAACACAAGAAATATCTTTGAGAATAAAAATAAAAACTTTCATCAATATTATCGCTTTATGGGACCTTTCCAGAAATATTGAACCGCCTTAGAGGTGTGCAAGGCTATTTCGGAGGCTTACATCATCTTTTTTCATTATTATATGTTCACTCATTGGATCCTTTCTTCGTTTGTTCTATAAATAATGTTTCCGAGCTCTACTGTAATTGTCTGAGATATGTCTGCACAGACGTTAGCTGCTCTCCGTTGACGCCGTCAAGGAAGGCGACCTTTGCTTTCGGTCGACGTGGCAAACCTGAAAGCAATTTTATCTGAAGATTCATCGCTCGCTCGCCGTAAGAGCTTTGTATAATGGAATTAAATTTATTTATTTACTAAGGAATACTTACTAAGGATTAATTTTAAAAATCTCCTTATCTCATACCCTTTATAATTAAGATCAAATAACCGCATTCTAAATGTCTGGATTCTTTTACTTTCAGACCAATATTATATTTATTTATGTGTTTACTATATATATATATATATATATATTCAATTACAATTCTAGAAAAAGAAATATTCAATTATAATTAAAGAGGAAAATATTGCTTTGTACTTATCTACAAAAAGAGACAAAATGAATTAAAAAAATTATATATATATATATATATATATATATATATATATATATATATATATCTGTTGTACATCAACTTCACATTCAAATGTTGATGCTACATTGTATAACTAATTAGAATACAGAAATAAAAGTTTAATATGTACGGAAATTAGAATGAATTTTAAATTAATCAGAACTTCAAGTGAATTTTCAAAAGTTCATTTGAAGTCTATGTGAGGAAGTTTTGAATTCAATTATATTTAAAAACTATTAAAAAACCTGAAATTAGTGTAATTAATATTATACATCGCAGTATCACAATAATAGCCACTATTAATATCTAAAAACAATGGTTTAACATGAAAACATTGTTTTAATTAATAAAAATAGTTTTTTTTTTTTCTAAAAATCCAATTTAACTATGAATCATTAAGGTACGCTTGAAAAGTATGTCTTTTAATTCAGCTATCGAAAAATACGCGTTATTTTTTTTTTTTTTTTTCCGAAATACCAGATCTCTTACTAATAATTTTTCCTTTCAAATTTCTGAAGCTAACTTTTGCTTTTATAATTACCCATTCTATCTTTCTTGAAGGAAATAAATTATCTTACATCAAAGTACTAACATTAACATACCTTTTGAACGTCGAAACGAAAACTTTTCTATGTTCTTTTAAAACAAGCTATAAGAGAGAGAATAAATAATTAATATTCGAAATGCTTACAATTTTGTACTTTCTTTTATGTAAATTTTGATCAACTCTTGGTGATATCATCACAATAAGGCAAATCATTCGCATATTTAAGAAACGAAGTGAATAAAATATCAACACAAATCCTGCAATTGGTAAAACAAATAAATAAAAATATTTTTAATCTTCCATATTGTTATTTCTCGTCGTTTTATATCCATACGTGAGAGAATATTCTTTTATCTCGAAAACTCGCGGTATTTCTGTTTAATCTTTTATACATTTTTTTGCTCCTGAGTTTTTCAAAACTTTCGAAACTCTCCATCTTTCCTAAAATGCCATAAAGGCAGTAGATAATATTCCCCGTCATTTCTACAACCGCATATAAGCATAAATAAATACATAGCTCTAACTCTACAAGCATCTATCATGATGCTCTGATGCTTCAACTATTCACAGTAAATAAAATAATGTTGCTAAGCAACGGACGACCTCGAACGCTTTCTTTACATTCATCTGTCAATTATTTTTAGTATATTTTCTCGTCTGTGCGAAATGTTTTATAAACCTATCAGTCTATCTATCAATTTATATGTTTGTATTCAGTAAGCCTTTTATGATAAGTTATTTTATTATATAATCAATATTTAAAATTGTGGAAAATATTAAAATAAAACATTTATTCCAAGGATTTTTTTTGTCGTCATGGGATTGGGTGTTTCAAAGGTTGTTGAACAGATATTCTTCAATTTTCAACAATTATAGCATACAGACCTTATAAAAAATATTACTCAAAAATTGGAAACAAATTCAGTATAAAAAAATTTCTTTTTATTTTATTTTTAGGCTGTATGCATTCTTGAAAAGATAAATAACCCCACTGGATTCCTTGATTATTTAAATGATGCTATTATAATAAGACTGAATCACATCAATCACCACGGGGTAAGTGGTTTTTCACATGTCCATCTATCTACCCTATAAATATAGCGAATGAAAAATCCCTTAGAATTAAGCTTCAATTACCAGTAACTGTATCGGCAAAGAATAGTTATTGATGGTTGAACTTCTTTGATATTTCAGTAACGTTCTTTTTTTTATCCAAAAACAAGAATGTTGCTGAGCTGCCATTCAGATACTTTTTCAAATATAAAATCGCGAACGTATTAAAAATTTCCTATTTAATTTTTTTGGAACAGTTGTATTTTTTAAAAATTAATTGAGATATTTAATAGTGGAACGAAGTAATTAAGAAACTCGAAAAGTTATTGAATACTTCAGAAGGAAATAAATATATATAAAAAATTAAATCGTCATCAATCATTTTATATCCCATTTTTCTTATTAAGAGCCTATTTTTGAAAAGGACTTTGAATATTCACGATAATGCATCAAAGAATGTCCAAATTGTATTTTTTCCTATAATCGAAATTTATAATTAGATGTGATGATGAAAAAAGAAAAAACGATTCCTGTTTTAAGGATAAGTAAAATAACTGCCACGAATAGTTTTATGTTATTTTCGTTCACTACATTTATAAAGCCCTCAGGGGGCTCATCTCTTTTAGATGAGCACGAGCATCTCTCACCCGAAAGACCCAGTGATCTTTTTGCCCCCATGTTCCTTCCCTCTTTAATTTTCCTTTGTCATGTGTTATGTTTTGGATTTTTTTTTTTTTTTTTTTTTGTTTGCTTATGGTTTCTGTGTGTAAACGGTACACAATACATTATCTAATATATTGTTCGGTTTCACTATTTTGTTCCAGCTTTGTTTTGACTGTTTGTTTTCATATATGTATGCGTAAAATAAAATTATAAAATTTTAATAAAATAAAAAAAAAATGAGATTTCCAGCCTAACAGACTAACAGGCCGGCTGCGTATCAATACCGATCTCCTGTATGCCTGGCTCTGACCATAAGGGGTCCCAGTAGTCTCTCTTTTCGTGGAACAAAGAGAAAAATCACTTGGGAAGGGGAAACCGCCAGGCTAGGGAAGGGTTTATGGTAGAAGAGTTGCGTACGCCGTCGGTGACAGATTTTGAACGTTTTTCAGAAAACGTTCTCAGAGGTTGAGGGCCTTGGTTACGGATATCTAGACGATGGGTACAATCTCCCATTTCGATAAATCCTCTTCGGCTTCAACCTTGGAACCTGTGTTTCTGCCTAGGCACGTGATGGTGGAACTGCCCATCGTCTTGCTTTGCAGAATTCTCCAGCGGTTTCCCATTGGCATGTCAAAAAAGACGATGGACAGCATTGGGGTTTGGTGGGAGGCCCGATCGAACTAGAATTAACCAGTGTTTTTAATAAGACAATATGGTGACAATCAAGGAGAATATTGATTTACTTCCTGAGGTAAATGCTTCATGGGCAGAACGTTCTCCATCTTTGCAACTACACAAGTTCCTCAAATTTCTTTGCTCTCTGACAGTAATCAATCTATCAAAAAGATAAAAATTTCTGACTTTCAGTTTCTTGATACTATGCAGATTTTTTGCTATTAAAAAACTTAAGGCTCATTAAAGAAACTCTCTGCAATCTTCACACACAAAACTATTTAGGGAATGGTATATTAGGTTAAAAACATTTAAAAAATAGACATTGGTGATATTCTGATTGAAATGGCAACTACACAACAATCCTCAAACATTTTAAAATTAAAAACAATAGAATTTTAATAACACCTCATTAATTAACAAATGAAATTTTAATAACACCCTATTATTCATTAAATATTTCATGTGGCGTAATATCAGAAACCAAAATGTATTATGATACAAATGATATTTCAGAAGCCCTCAAGTATCAAATTGTTTGTTATCCGTCGTATAACAATACGTCATGATGGCAAAATGCTACATACTAAACACTTAATAATTACTTTCAATAGTTCCACACTCCCCAAATCTATAAAAATAGCTTACCTGAACTGTCCAATTCGTCCGTACATATCCAATCATTTGCATTGTTTTAAATGCTAAAGGTCTGGCCGTTTTGTTCTTGCCAGTCGTGATCAACAAACCTATGCCCAATGCTGTAATGTTGAACACGATAATAGTAAATTTAATTCTGAATCAATCATTCTGAATTACAAAGATGAACACCCAGCTTATTCCAAAAATTGTCTCCGCTGGATCTCGGAAAAAAAGATCCAAACATAAAAATTACACAAAATATTTCTTTTCCTCAGGTCTGAAAAATAGTTGATGAACGTATTTCTTATGAATTTCTTTTGGAAAATTTCTGCTCGGTTTCTAGTGTCCCTAATTCTTCCACGGTAAAAAATACATACGAGAACTCAAAGATTGACGAATGAAGTAAAAACTTCGACTCACGCAACTTCTTAGACTGTAACTTCTTTATCTACAACCTCTACTAGCAAAATTCAAACTTCAAAAAAACTCTATTGTCACCTTCCACAGGCACAAACTCAAACTGTACCCAAGCAAAACCTTCCTCACAAATAAGTAAAAGAGTTCCATTAGTTATTCCACATCTAATGTACAAGTCCTCCTAGATAACAAATGAATACACCATAAGCAAATAATTGATCAAAAAAGCTACAAAACACCAGAAACAAATCCCCAATGAAATTCAATACTGCCTTTTTAAAATCTTAATAAGAAGTCTAATATTGATGATGATGCTCTGAAGGTGTACACTTTAGAGCGAAGATCAAATATCGACAGATGATATTTCTTTATCATCTTCGATCTAGAATTTCCTCCTCCCCTATTTTTTTACCGTGGCTTTCGTGATTTCCTGGAATTGTCAAGGATATAGAAGTAAGATAACTGAATATAATAAACAAATATTATCCAATTCCAGTAGTAATCCAAGGAGAATATATTTATCAGATAAAGACATAACTTATATTCACCGGTACAGAATATTCAGAAATGACAATATCATCCAGAAAGCGAGGGGAGGTGTCACTTTGTTCACATCCTATGTTTCTCCAATCTCTTCACATGAATTTACAAATCACGCTTCAAGCCATTGCTGTCAAGATTCATATTCAAACTCTAAAACCATTATATACGTTACACCTGCTCCAAACACTCAAATTAGCACCATGCATATAAATGACCTCATCGACCAGTTCTCTGTTCTTTTTATATTGCTCGAGGGTTTGAATGACATCGTACTCTTTGGGACAATAGAAAAATAACCAAAGAGAAACACAAATAGAAAAGTTCACTTCAGACAATAACCTGTGCCTTTTAAGCAATAACCAGCCGACTTACTTCCATTCACCAGCAAGGATTATTATAACCTTTTCCTTCCATAGATTTGGTAAGTTGTTCTTCCATTTTGCTTTTATTTGACTTTTAAAACGGGTCTTTTTTATACGATAGTGATTACTTCCCAATTGTATTCGATCTTGCAAATCATATTCAACAAAACTACACATACTGCAATAGATACATTTATGAAACAGCTAACTGGCCATTCTTTCCATCCCTTGCCAATATTTCCGATGAAATAGTAAATTCTCATAGCATTGAAGATGTTGTAGAGGACATCACTAACATATTAACTGAAAGCGTAAATGCATCCATAAAAGCATCTAACAGACAAAACAATAAAAGTCAAAACTATAGTGGAATGAAGATAGTCGCTAAGCATAAAAGTACTGATAGGGTCATGTAATGGTTTTAAAAGATATCTTACCCTCACAAATTTTGTGTCGTATTAAAGACATAACGCAATTCTTAGAAAAATATAACGACGAACCCAAAAAAAGTATTGTACAGATCATATTGAAAACATAAATCGTAGTACTAGTCGTAAACAGTAGGGGAATAGAGTGAAACGCATTTCTAGAGTTTATAAAACAAATTCCAATTTTGGAATACTATAACCAAACCTTTTGATCTCCGAAAGATATTTCAGATACAACAGCTTTATTTCTTTCGTACACATATAGTTTCGGTAATTACTGCGATAGTTTCAAAAGAATAAAAGCTTCAGCTGAAAAGAGGAAAATTAATTTTATCTTCGGATGAAATCCGACTTACAAGGATGACTTTACTTTTCATGAATTAGAATATGCTCTTTCTCATGCACGTAATTCATCTCCAGGAACCGATAATATCACGTACAGTCTCAAAAACCATTTGTCACAAAATTGTTTACAAAACCTTTTAATACTTTTAACAAAATCTGGAGAGATTATATCTTTCCCTCATTCATGGAAATATGCAATTATTATTCCTATTTTAGAACCAAACAAAATTTCAGCAGATCCTACTAATTATTGACCCATAGCCCTTACGAGTTGCCTGTGTAAAGTCCTGGAAAAATGGTGAACACCAGCCTTATGTACGTTTCATAGTACAAAGCTAATTTTTCTCCCTTTCAAAGCGGCTTCTAGCAAAATAGATCGACTATGGATAACCTAGTCCATTTAGAAATACAGGTAAGAGATACCTTCATACAGAATTAACATCTGGTTTCAATTTTTTTTCGGCATTGAGAAGTCATACAATTGCACTTGAAGGTATGGAATTTTCAAAGATATATCCGATTAGGATTTAAGGGGTAACTTGCCAATTTTTATTAAAAACTTTTGAGCACAAGATTTTAAACTTAATGCAGACTCAACTTTATCGAATGATTCTATTGAAGAAGAAGGGGTACTTCAAGGGAGTGTTTTAAGAGTTACATTATTCATTATAGCATTGACAAATTTGAATAACATTATTTCAAACATCCCACAATATTTAAAATCTCTTATATATATAGACAACGAGCAAATTTCATGCATGATAAAAGGAATGAATATCATCGACAGACAATTTCAACAGGCTATTAATAAGGTTACAAATTGGATAAATGAAAACGATATGAATTTCTGTGTGACAAAAATTGCCCGTATGCATTTGTAGACAACGGAGGCTCCATCCAGAAATTTGTTGTAATAATATTTTAATACTTATATTTGACAAGAAACTGACCTTTCACTCTCATATTTTACATCTTCGCAAACGTTGTGAAAAATCACTGAATATTTTAAAGGTTTTACCACGTATATCATGCGGTTATGTTCCTCTTTGTTTATTACGGATATATCATACCTCATACCATCGAAATAGGACTACGGTTGCGTGACATATGGCTCAGCCAAAAAGTTTGTTTAAAGTAAATTGAACACTGTGCGCCATATCGCACTTCAATTTTATTCTAGAGCCTTCCGGATATCCCCTGTCGCAAGTTTATTCGTGGACTGTCTAGAATTTTCCTTAGACTTAAGGCGACAACTTTAGTCCCTTCAATACCATCAGTGTCTTCATCAAAATTTCTGTTATTTTCAAATAAAAGTTCATTCTTACACAGACTTTATAGGGCAAAAAAATAAATAAATAAAACTGTCCATGTCTCCGTTTTATAGAAGAGTACAAATAATAATCGAAGGCTGTGGGCTATCTAATGTATCTATCATGAAAGCAGATAAAGATTTTTCACACAGGAACGAATAGAATTTCGATTTTAAAATCCTTTAAATTAAAAAATTTTGTTATTTTTGAAAAATCAGACAGTGTGCAAAATGTTTTACTTAACTTTTTAATCACTTTACAGAGAAATATCCTGACTTAATTCACATCTACACTGACGATTGTAGGTCATCAAATCATGTCGCTGCCTCATTTTGAATTGATAATTCACTTAACGATTTTCAACTACTTCTTTCATTGTCTATTTTTACAACGAATATTTTCGCATTTCATAAAGTGTTAGAAAGTGTCTCAAGTCGACCCAATGAAACTTTTATTTTCCTCACTGATTCCATGAGTGCACTGGTATTTATAAATCATCTTGATCATTCTTCATACCTATTGGAATAAATGCAGAATTACAAGTCAAACAAAATTCCAATCGATTTTAGTTGAATACGCTCTCAAGTGGGTCTCAAGGGAAATGAAGTTGTCGATATATTGCTACTAAATCTACGCAAGTGATATATCTCCACCGTTCAATATTGCGATATCACGCTATTCATAATCCGCTATTCATAATCATTGGCAAGATCACTGAAATCTTGAAAAAATAATGTAAATTAAATTATATTAATCTTATTATTTCGCATTCAAAACCATTTTCATGTAGAAGACAGAACGTAATTTTTACACGTTTGCGTATCGGACACGCGAGACTCACACATAAACATTTCTTACTAGGGAGGATCCTACAATGTGTATCCATTGCGCTAGTCCTCTGTCTGTAAGATACATTTTAACTGAATGATTTGCTTTTAACTCAGTTCGTTTTAAACATTTTAAGTCTTTTACTTTACCTTTAAGTTATTGGAGAAACCCCCAGCCAGGTATCTTTAATTTCTTATAAGACATTGGTTTTACTCTATACATATAATTTTATTCAACTTTACTCTCTTTCCTGAGGTTGAACGTTAAATTGTTTTAAGTAGAAAAAAATTTGTATCTTAACCTTGTGTTTGGCACAATATATCCCATGAGGGTTCAGTGCCAGAAAAATTTATGAAACCAACCAACCTACAATTATAAAAAATTATACATCGGAACAATTTGAACTCTATGGGATTCTACATAATCCGTATTTTCTAGTACTTTAGTATAAATTATTTTTCTTGAGTGATTGTTAAGTTCTTAAGAGATTTAGTTTTATGAAAAATTTATATATCTTCAAAATTTAATCTTTTTAAATTTTAATTGAGAGATTGAGCAATTTCGTTAATTTATCCTATTTTTGAAATTATGAATAAAATGCCATAAAAAGAGAAAACACAACATGAAAGTGGAATTATGACAAACAAGACGCAATAGTTTAAGAACTGTGCTCAAAAGTTAATGTACAAATTTAAATACTTATCCTTAACATTAATGAATTAATGTACTGCTTAAGTAAGAATTTTAAGTAAATAATCATCTATCTGGTAATAAAACCATGGAAACCATTTTCTTAAAATTATGCTCAATCTTACTCATGTTAAACTAGTGTAATTAAATATTTACTTATCTATCAAAATGAAGCATAAAAATGATAGATTTGGGCTTTGATGTGGTAAATACAGTAGAGCTCTCGCAACTAATATCAAGTTACATTGCAAATTGCATTTATGTTAAATATTATACATATATATATATATATATATATATATATATATATATATCATTAAAGAGCTAAGAAATGTAACAAATCTAAGATAGTTTAATATGTTTCTCAATATAATCCTTCCAGCTTCTCAATACATTTCTGCTCTTTCATATCGATAATACAAAGTAATATAAAAGTCCATTACTTACCATATCATTTCAAGTAGCTCATACGTTTTTAAAATAAGCTTAAAGTGTTATCTGTGCTTTTAAATTATATGGTTTGACTCATTAAGATCTTAATGCATAAATGGTAGCATTTTACCTTAATGTGTCATTAAGTAAATTTCTGAAACAACCAGTCTTTTATGTATTTTATTTAAGTTACGCTTTAGTAATTTAGAGACATTTAGCTGAAGTTTCGTGTGTGAAAATAACAACAGTGACAACAGCTTTTTTACTATGGATAAAATCCACATTGTTTCATTTGTTCTTTATTTTTTAAAAGAAAGGAAGAAAAAGCGGCAAATGAACTCTATTTTAATTCATGAGAAGGGATTAATTATGCTTTTTTATACTTTTTTTTTGTTTGTTAGTCTGCGATTCAAGAAAGACATTTGGCTGCATATCAAATCTGATCATTAGCCCTTTTTTTACGATAGAAGGAATGGATATGAAGAAAAAAACACTTATCTCAAAATATCAGGTTTATCGTAAAAAACCATGAATCACTCGTGTTACGAACTACTTAAAAATCTGAAAAGAAACTTGAGTTGAACTTTTGAAAAATGATGGGAATACTTTGTAGAAACATTTACGAAATAAGTACACAATTCTGTGATAAATAGCATGTCAAAATATGAAAATTCAGTACTATATTTTGGTTTGTTTCGGGGATCATTTCACAATATGTATTATAAAAGAAAATATGTTTATATTACTGAATAAATAAATATGCGTATTTATGTCCTTTACTTTATAAAAAAAAACAAGACATATTGTTTCTAATATTTTTTTCCTAGTAAAAATTGTAAAAAAAATAAATACTTTTCTAACTGGATTCCTCACTTTAAAATTATTTTAGTTCTATCATTATATAAATACTGTAATAGAGACAACATAATATAAAAGCTACCATTTTAATTCTTCTTTAAATTCTATATTTTCTTAAGCACTTTAAAACTTCTTAATAAACAATTAATTACTAAACAAATTCTTGATGATCATTTTACGTTTACAAGCCACATAATCTCAGGAATAAAATAACCTAATTGGAAACAAGTATAGTATAGATACTTACATTCATGAATTAATTAAAATCAAAATAGCTCTTTCATTAACTATGTTACGATATTTATTAATTTCTTTTCTTTCAATATCTTTTGAATAATAAGTTGTTGTTTTTTAAATCTGAGATGAATAACATTTCTATTACTAAGAGACTACATTAATATTTTAAATTCATTCACATTAAAACCTTTAATAAGAATGATTTGCAATTTTTTCGAATTTTTTTTTCTCGTTGTTGTTAAAAGAATAGAACAAATCATAATACATCACTATTCAGTGAGCTATATTTCTCTCTTCAAGTTTATTTTGTGTAAATATTAAACAATTCTTATTTTACATATAAATTCCAATTAGTTAATCTAAATATTAATTAAAACCAATTTTCCATTGCTAATAAAATCCTTCTATCCTAATTCAAGCTAGTTATTATCTTAAATAATTAAGCCTTACACGCAATATTTCTTAGAGTTTTCCGACTATTAACACTAAATAAATAATTATTTTCAAAAACTTAAATAAGCAGTTATTTAAAAATTTAATTCATGGAAGCTTGACTCTTTGATTAAAATTATTAAATTCATTTTAGGAGATACTCGATTTTCCTATCAAACTATAGCCAGAAATGTGTACCGAAGTAGAGAATTGTAAAAAGATGCTAAACTGTGTTTTTAAAACATTAATATGTAGTATTAACAATTAGATAAATTACGCTTTATTTATTAGATCTGGTATATTCTAAATAATGGTATAAAGACATAAGTAATTTGTACTCTTTATTTTTTTTCTTTTCTTGATAAAGAGTCTTTAACACTTTCGGTCTTTTTTCATCATATTTCGTTTATAAGTTATACGTTCTCCACTGGGATCTCATTCTTCCATAATGGTCAAAAGTTTGTCAAAATGCATAAATATTACATTGAGATTCTAGATTATTAGACTGTTTGTGATGATAAAGCGATACATATCAGTTAAAACTTTATTTTTTAAATACATTGAGAAACAACTAAATGTTAGAAGATAAAAATAACGAAAATCGAAGTAAAAACGCATGTATTGAAAAAACTTATGACCCCAGTCTATATCTCGATTTTCCGTTCTCTAACCTAGGGGATTTTCGAATTGTTTAAAATGAAATTCCTTCCAATAAAATAAAACGTGATTTATGCTCATTAGACTGAAATTATGTAGTGAACAGATTACATAAATTACATTTATTAACAGCAGTTAAATGAATATTAGTGAGTTAGAGAGTTGGAAGTTAGTGGTTAAACTAGTGAGAGTGGTAGTGAATCGAAGTGAATAATCGGATTTCGTTTTTCTTAATACAAGAAGCTGTCTGAGGAATCCAAGAAGAGCTCGAAAAAGGGCTCAAGGATCAAACCTCCAATTCCATTTCGTCTATTCACTCAAACGCGTGTGAGTTGGTAAGAGTTGAATTAATTTAGTACTACAAGCGTTTTTTTAAGTTCGTTTTAAAAGTTTACTTCAGAGAAAACAAAATTAACTATTAAATTTGTAACATAGGCTATTAGCGATTTTTTTTTTTCGACTAACATCTGGAATTTCTTTCTAACTTTATATTTAAGTTCCTAGCTTCCTCCAAATCGAATGAAATGTGATGCAAATTGGGCAGACTTTGGATTTAGAATAAACAGATATAATTAACTCATATAAAAGCGACAGAAAATTGAATGGGGCATTATTAAGGTTATGTTAATAAGATGATGTGAGCGGGAGTATTCTGGCAGAAAAAGTTGATTTGGTGAGATTAAGACTCAACGCTGTAGGAGCAATTGAGGGAGGTACTTGCAACGTATTCCGGTAAGCGTATTCTTTGACTGTTTATAGAACTTGTTAGTGTTCTCGAAGAGAGAAAGCAAATTGTTTGAGATCATGCCCTCATTATATGATCAATAAAAACTATATTTTAGATATAATTGACAAAATTTTATTTACTTGGTCTGTGCTTGAACTTATGTTGAGATTTAGATATTATAGCTAGAAATGCATTTAAAATGACGGACGATTTGGGCAATATGATGTCGCCACAAACTTTAAGTAATCAACAAAGTGCATAATAAAATTGGTTATCACCTTAATTGAATTTGACTCTCCTTTCTTTTGACTGTGTAATTTAGTGACTATATTACTGTATTTATAATGAAAATTGAATCAAATAATGATCAGCGAGCGTTACAAACTTTTTAAAGGAAAAAGTTTTTTTTTCCTTCTCGCTGGAAACTAAAATCATTAGGACAATTATACTTTCTTCATGTCTATAAAATAAAATTTTATGAAATTCTTTTCATTATTCTTGAAGACTGTTGTTTTTAAACTTAACCCGTTTAAGCTTTTGATAAAAAAAAATTATGAGTAGTTTTTTTCCTTTTCTGTATTATCTCCTTTGAAACAAAAATAATCGGACCCCATTAACGCACAATTCAGTAACATTCGAGTCTGCTTTACACTCGGTTTTACTGTGCCTACTTCCTTAAGCAATCGCTTGTGGTACCACTCCTAGATGTTGTGGCATCAAATTAATGCCATTTTTATTTCTATTTTATGTATATGGCTCACCAATTTATTCATATGAGAAAAACGGAAACAAAATTGGAAGTAACCAGGCACGTTCCACTGTTTTGTTTAAGTATGGTCAGTTTGATATTGATCAGTCAGTAGTAGGTACAAAAACAGAGATGTTAAAGATGTCTTAGGTAAAGGGGTATCAGATAATGAGGAATATATATCAAAACAGACTCCAATAACAAATTCTATGGCCCTCAAAGTAACAGAGCTATTATTAAGTTGTTTTGAGCAACAAGGATCTCGGATTAGGGCACAGCAAATAAGATCTACAATGCAAGAGATCAATAACAAAATGCCAGTAAAAAGCAATCACCATTAAGTATTTGTCGATAAAACAATAAACACAGTTTTCTTTAATTATTTTAAGTGTTTATTATTATTATTATTTTAGATATTGGTGGCAGGCAATTAATTTATGTATTGTAAAATTAACATAGATCACCACAAATTTATTTTCTCGAATTTACGAGCTAATCTGTAATTTAACGCTAATACTTGTAATGCAGAAAATTCATTTTGATTTTGAACTCATATTTTCCTCAATTTATATTGATACTATAACTAGCGGTTCAATTAACCGTGGCTTAGAAGCCATAGATCCGGTAACTGTTTGTTAATGGGGGTCAGACTGAACTTCGGTTATGACAACTCAGTGACAGCTTGAATGACAACACAATAAATTATACTTTCTCAAAATATCAATTTTTCGTAAGCCAAACACGGAATAATTTTAAATATTAACAAATATTTTCCCTCTTCATATTAATTAAATTGTCCAATTCAATTCATGCAAATTCATGCAAGTTTCCTCAAACGATTAAACTTCGCTCGGAAAGTTTTCTTGGAAACATCCGATTATGCATATTAAGAAAATAATTATTTTTAGCCAAACGAGAATGGGTAATTATTTCGAAACTTTTATCCATTAATTGCGGTGACTAAATCCACTTTTTAAGGAAACCATTCGCCTGGAGAAAGAAATCAGTTGATTTCCACTGGAGTTGAAAGAGTTTTTAATCAACTGCCTTCACATTGATGACATTTCATTTTCTCTCCTCTTTTCCGCTGCTTTCTTTTTCACCCAGATACTGTTCGCTGTAAATTAAGCTGCTGTCATTCTCCCAACTTTGAGGAAAATGATCACAGTTCGGGGTTTTCCTGGGGGAATAGTGGGGGTTGGGGAAGGATTTTATCCGACTTCGAATCGATCCGGGGGACATTTTCCTTCAGTTTGCTTTTCCTGAAATTTTCTCCCTCTATCTGTGGAGGAAACGACATAACGAAAGATAATATTTTACTTTCTTTCACTCTTTTTCGTTTTCAAAGAAAAGGAGACCCCAAATTGCACGGTGTAGTTCAGGAGAAAATGAAAGGCCTTTTTAAGGAACTAAAACGGTTTGTAAAATACAATACAATTTCGCCCAACGTATTCCGTGTCATCTATTCTATTGTGATAGGCCTTACTTAAGTAAAGGAGAAAAGGAAAAAAAAAACGAAAAAAAGTAAATCGGGATTTAAAAAGCCGAACGGAAACATTGTCATGCGTTTCAGATATATCATTTATGAAAAGAATAACTGAAAGAAGGTTTTTTTTATTCAATTCGTATTTTTTCCCATCTTCTTTTTTTTACTTCTTATGAGGGATGCATTACAAAAAAAAATAACAAAAGTTTTCCGAGATGAAAAAATGTTACTTTGACAGTAGCTGTGATTGAAAAATGTCATATAATAAATACCATGATGTCAAAAAAATCAAGGAAATCACTTCGAATTCTTTTCTACATACAGTTTAACTTATCATATTTGTGTAATATGAAATGCTTCATTTTACTAAAAATATATAAAAGGAATGTAAAATTTGAGATAAATTTTGCTACTAATACATTTAAAAATTTTATGTTTGTTTCGATCGAAAATGAATGGAAAATATATTTTTTATGTATTCCTTCCCTACATTTTTGGGTGTGTTGCATTAATTTAGAAAAATGTATAAATTTTGAATGTAATTTTCAAAGCGTCATTAATGATGTGAGTTAAACAATCCTCTGTGGTTATATTTACAATACATGATAGTGTAGAAGTGATTTTAGGTGTTTTTAATTATTTTTTAATATACCTGAAACGTATACAATTCTTTTTTTTAGGAACACTGTCAAAAACTTTCATTTACAAGCGACCAATCAAATACGGCGTAAAAATAATACTGACACTTTCTTATCTAGACAGGATGTGCAATCACCACTGACAAAATCTGCCACCGGCATTAATTAATCAATTCTTCTCCTCATGGATCAGTGCTTTTAATTAAAATTGCATGGGACTTATTTAAAATCCCAAATATCCCGGATATTTCCCGGATCATTCGCGAAAAGCCAATACTCTGAGTTGTACACACAAAATACCTCACTTCTTATCTCATAAATTCGTAAATACCTTCCATTAAATATATATATATTGGTCTTCAATTTTCAAATATGTCTTATAGCATTCATATTAAGTCACTCTCTTTCATTTTAACTTTTTTTTCAGTTCTAATAACTTTATTAGCTTATGTCTGCTACATGCCACTCCGCGAAGTTCTATCGTAACATATACTCTTATGATTTCGAATTTTAGCCATTATATGTATATATATAGAGAGAGATGGTTGAATTTTAAAATTTATTTATTATTACGTGCGTGACATAAGACATTTATCTCTCTGAAAAAGTAATTTTGCTCAAAATGTTCAGGAGTCCATGCAAATATGCATGATTTCATTTCACATATACTCTTCTTTTGTAGTTTGTTTAATTTAATATAAGAAATGTGGATGGATAAAAGAAAAAGCAAATTTGCTAAATTTTACTGGTTTCATAGTAATCAAAGTTTGAGCTATAATTGATCGGAGAAATTTAATTACTACTTAATAGTTTAGTATACGTGCGTGTATTTATATTGTTTCTTATGTTAAAATCCCTTCATTCTGTATTATCAAAACAATTTGTCTCGCATTCCAGTTATTATTTTCCTTGAAAGAAGATGCATAAATACCTTAAGCGAGAGTTTTCGCAATGTTTTCAAAGCATTTTACGTTTAGTTTTAATTATATTTAGGGATATACTTAAATGACATATTTTAACTTCTTACGATGATGATTTCCTTGGTGATCTAAATCAGGAGTCGACCTATATCAGTTCAATTGTTAAACGCAATTACAAATATTGTGAAATACAAAACATCATCTTTTCTAAATACTCAAAATCTAGTGAACATTTCGCAATCAAAACTAAATAGTTTTGCAAGTACAGATAGTTTAATAAGTCGAATTAGAATTGAATGTGATTTTAAGTCCAGTGCGTATAGTATTATTTTTTAAATGCATTTCCGTCTCTAAAATTCCAGACTATGCTAATTTTTTCAGGAGTCATACACATTCACTTGCCAAAGTTATATAATAATTATTTTTTTTTGTTGTAAAGGGGAAAGAAACTGATTATATATTTTCCTGAATTTTCTGTTGATAGGATTTTAAAAGACAGCACAGAAAGAACAGTTGTAAGAAACTAAACAACAAAATACGCATGATATTTTAGATTCAATTTTCATAATGGATGCAAATAGTTGAAATAAAACATATATAATATTGGCTATAAAAATGTGCAATTCCTGGTGAGTGAACATTGAGTGAATAATAAATTCAAAAAATTCTGTCCAGTAGCAACAACTAAACTTTTGATTTTTTTTCGGGAAAGGGGAGTTGGTACAGTTCAGGGGCACGAAAGGAAATCTAACTTAAAGTATTTTGAATAAAAATGTGTACGTTTTGAAAACAGTTCCAAAACACATTGAAAAGCTTAATGTTCCAAAATATCAAAAAAAAAAGTTGTGCTTATGATTCAGTGTTTTTAACTGATTTTTCTCATTTAAATTACTTTCCTATAACGAGATTATATGAAAGTACCAAAATTAATAACCTATGTGAAAATATTTCTCTCTTTTTGATTTAAATTGCAATACAAAAAGGAGGATTAATTATTTATTAGGTGGCTTTAGAAAGTACAGCAATAACTGGAATTATTTCATTCTATATGGTCATTAGAACACTTCATGTGCATGTACTTGTACATAACCTCATGAACTTGTATATACATCTTTCTTTAAAAGACGTGCATTATTAATTCGTTTTCAGGCATTCTGAAAGTTATAAGTATAACTTCCTTGGAAACTTGCTAGCGATAATCATATGTTTTCCCATTAAATGAACCATGTTTCCTGTTGTAATAACATTCCAGACATTTATTCATTCTGTGAAAACGAAAATTATTCATGAAGCATCCAAAAGAGAAATAGAAAATAATACTGTAGCTAGATGAAAGCAAATTTTACGTAACAAATATAGTTACATGCGCATAATTTTCCATGAATCCATTACTGCTGAATGATCTTAAAATGAAATTCTGTCATTTTTGTGGGATCAGAATTTCTATTTATGCATGAAGATACATATTTCTTACAAAATTTTTGTTTCGAGAATATATTTAAATTAAAATTGTATCTTGTTGGAGATACCAAAAAAGTTTTAAAACTTCAAAATAATTTAGCATCTGTCAGATAAAATGACAAGAAAACTTTAAAATTTATTAATGTTTAAAAAAAAGAATAATTTCAAAAATCTATTTAGATTTATTAATTTTTCGCCGCTGAATGAATAAATTTTCCTTCATAAACGCTGCTACGCCATTTTTTGTATCAATTTATTATAAGTGACAGGAAAACATGAAAAAGCTACGCGGTTTTCAAAAAGGTTTTTGCATAAGCATTCTGTTATTTCTTTTTGAATTATCAGTTTATTTATGATTTTCTAAAAGGTTTCATTTTATTTTAAAGTATATTATAAATTAAATATTGCAATAAACTTTTCTATATAACACATCGATCAATAACTCCCGAGACTAACCCAGAGATGGCGCTCGTAGTAAACCAGTAACCAGGTCTTTCTAGAGTACTAACCTTTGCTTGAAACGTGTCAAAATTTTAAGTCGATCGGACCAGGAAAAAGGTTTTTGAAGTGAAGTGAAAAAGGTTTTTTCCAAGTGGGTGCCGCGATTGCTTTCGATGGAACAAAAACAGCAACGAGTCGATGATTCAGAAAGCTGTTTATCGCTATTTACTCGCAACAAAAATGATTTTTTTGGTGAGAAAAAAAAAAAATTGGGGAATGTTGATGGAAAAGGTTAACGATTGTATCAACTTTGCAAGGGTGATTACCAAAAAGGTGTTATGTTGATGAATAAAAAAAAAAATTGCAAAAATGTTTGTTTCAATGTTAGACTCGGGAGTTATTGATCGATGTGTTATATGTTTTTTAAAAAAATTATGATCGCATGCTCTCAAGTTTTGTGTTCGTAATTCATTTTTGCTTAAAAATGTAAAGCAGGAAATTTAAACTAATGTATAAGAGCCCTATTTGATTACAAGATCAAATTCGTTTCAATGATCTAAAAGTTAGAAAGATCGTAACGAAATTCACAAATAACATTCATGGAAAACTTTAAGAAATAGTAATATGAAAAATTCGCGTATTAATTCATGAATTGTATAAGAAATACGACGGTCATACTTTACTTCTCATTAAACTACACAGAAATAATATTTATTATTAGTAGTAGTATAACTCAAAATTAAGCTTGACTCTGTTATTGCTAACATTAAAAATTACTTCAGACAATTCAGTTTAACAATCAACTAAATAGTATTCTATCATATATCATTCATTTGATGAAATACAATCTACAACAGCTTCCAAAGATTAAAAAAATATCAGAAAAATTGGGACTGGAAATGTTTTATTCATTGTAAAATAAATGAAGTTCCGAAAAACATGAAGCAAACTGTTCTACACAAATTAGTCACACGATAAGGACAATAGATTAAGTTTCTGTACTGAAAATACACAGAATGGAAACATACCAAATACACATTATCTGCGCTCTATGTGCGAGCTTCTACACAGATATTGTCGCGTACAGAACTAAAAAAGAGTCATGAACGCGCCAACTGAGCGAGAATCTTACCGAAGTGGAGATAGTAACGTTTTGTATCTTTATCTTTTTTGCAAGTAATGTAATGCCAGGACTCTCGAAGGAACTCTCCGGGAATGCAGACTTATTTGATATGGTCGCAAAGGAAGCAACGGAAGTCAAAGGAACTTCCCAATTGGTGAATACAAACGTATTCGATCATGTCGCGAAGACGACATGAGAATGTAAAAACAATCACATAAAATAACTATCTGTAATTTCGTAAATTAACGTTATTTCAATATATCATATTTTACTCTTATTCAGCTGAGTCTTCCTACTTTATTAAGAGTATTGTCTGATTTTAACACTGAACCGCACGAAATACTTTTAGGGTTGCCTCTTTTAGTGGATTACACAATATATATAAACATGTTGAAATAAAGGAATTCGTTGTGATGTCCCATGCTCCAAATGATGGTGTTTATTAATTCAGTTGACATCAAAGCTCACTGATTTTTCAAGGCAGTTCAAAGAGTTAAAAGGGTTTGGTAGAGTGAAGTGATACATCTCTCTAAGATTAAAGACTTTCTTTGACTTAAACTCCAATTGACACTTGTAAATTAAAGGACACAATAAACCTAAAAATCACCAAAATATGGGGAGAAATTTTATCACTTTATTCTCAATGTATAACTTTTCTAAATATTTGTACTAAATTCCACAGCTCTAGCTATGTTATTTAAATTTTCTTTTAACAGAGGGCCAAATCATTTGATTGATCTTCAAAACTTTAAGCTGCCTTTTCTGGGCTTTTTATTTTAAATGTCGATCATATACTTAAAATGCTAGGGCTTTTTTAAAATAAATATAAATCTTTGAACTTTTTTTCTGTTGTTTTGCTTGTTATGTTTGATAATTTTGGGCATAATTCAAAGATTTAGATAAATAGTTATTTTTTTAAGAATCCACAAAATTCCATACAGCTCTTTTTTACTGTTTTTCGTTTAGTCTGATGGAAAAAAATTTGCAAAACTGTAAATAATACAATACAACTAAACCCATGCTCACAATTGGGAAAAACTCTTCTAAGATATTGAGCAAAAAAAATTTTGAAAATAATAAAATTTGTTGAATAAGTAGAAATTTTAAAATATTTAAGTATTTTGAAAAAATAATTATTTCATGTAATTGGTTGTTTAAAAATAAAATCCTTTTTCTGAAAAGCCCATTTTATGTGTGTTCAAATATAGTTAATAAAAACTTTTTCTTTTCAATATCTAATTTTTAAAAGTTGCTCAATGGAACTATGTCCCTTTAAACCTTTAAAACCTTTACTCATTTAAACATTTCATTTCGATTGCTCGGAGTGAAGCGTACACACAATCCTGGACGTCTTGCCAACAATCCTCCTGCAAAAAGCCTTAAGTGCACATTTAATCTGGATACCAGCCTTCCAAGTGGCTGTAAAGAGACAAGGGATCAGGCAGATTAATGTAGCTGTTCTGTGCTTCCTTACAATCTTATCTGCAAATAGTGGTCATCTGTGGCCTTTAAATTTTTCGTCTTTCTCAGCTGTATGTTCTAGAAGCTAATTCTGTTCTTGAAAATGCAATGTACAGTCTATGAATTTCAAGAGGGCTCACATTCAACTATTTTACTACATTTGACAGATCGTCATCTAACCGCCCAACTGCCCTCAATCATAATTTTTCAGAGAAATGATGTTCGTGAATTCATATAAAAAAATGTCAATCTCGAAGTTTGAGAGTAGAAAAGCATTTTTATTAGTCCTTGAAGCTCCAATAATGATAAACGACCACAGTTAATATCACATATTCTGAACAGAATTACTTTTTACGTATACTGCGTAATTTGCATAAAAATATACTTAATTTGTGACGGAATATGTGATAGCACTTTTTTTCTAACTTTATTTTGAATTCTGAAAATTTGTGTATTTCGTAATTGCCTTTTCTTATGTGGGTGTAAATGTATGCCAAGCATAAATAAAAAAAAAACCGTAGATGTTTTCCGAGTGAATGACTATTATTAGCTTGTGAATATTAAATAATGATTGATAATCAGGAATCATTGGGAATTCTTTGAACAGAAGCAACGTTAGGAGGCTAAATCATTATTAGACTATAATTTCACATGAAGGAAAAACTGCAAACGAAAAGTAGAGAAGATTAGCAGAGGGATGGCTAATCGATATCGGTTTTGTTTCAAATAATATATCCTATCCTATGCCTCAGAAACACTTCTGCGTGTCACACGCGATACTTGATTCGAATACTCCTTCAAGTTCCGTTGTAATTAAGGCATGGTATTTTATACAATTTCCTTTTCAACTTTGAAAGGAAATAGAACGGAACACGAACAATGGAAGAATTTTATACGAAAGCTTAGCAACCTTTACTAAAAGTTGTCGTTGATAGTGCACCAGAACTTGTGACAGATAAAATATATGCTTTTGAACATTGGAACAATATTATGTAACTGAATTCATTTGTTAAGTATGATGTATGTGTTTTTTGCACTTTCAGTATTTATAACTAACAGATATAAGAGTGTTTCAGGAACTGAATGATTTTTTTCTCTCATTGTAATATTTTGTACTTTTTTTAACTTAGGATAATAATATTTTTAATTTGAATTTTATGTTAGTTTGATAATTCACTGATTTTTTTCAAGTAGCTCTGAAGTATTTAAATTCTGATAAAAATTTTAAATAAGGTATTAGTGGTTATAATTTGTAATTTAGTATGATTATATATATATATATATATATATATATATATATATATATATATATATATATATATATATA
>BMAW01104236.1:853421-927955 GCA_019974015.1 Nephila pilipes | reverse complement strand
TTTTCTCTTTATATAAAATACACGAGACAGAAATTGTTGTCCCAATGGTAACATTCCCTTATGAATTCATTGGAAGAATCGATTTTCTGTAAGTCAGCTCAATTTCATCGTGGATTCTAAGGACAAGTCTATTCCCATCGATTAAATTTTGAGTCTACTAACTCATTCCTGTAGGGTTGATGAGATTTTAATGAAGCACCTCACTTATCCGAAATTTTCCGTAGCAAGCTGTTGTGAAGGAATAATTTAAAGCATTCGTGTCACCGTTTTCATAAATTAGTCGGCTGGCCATGCATAATTTCGAAACGGCATTGGATTTTGTTATAGATACATTACTTCTGTCGGGGAAAATGTTTCAAAATGTTTTGTGATGGAAGTTGAAAAATTACTTGTTGCTCACAAAAGGATTTTCAAATGCCACATCAGAATTTACGGGTAATTGAAGATTTGAAATATTTTAAGAGAAAAACTCTTTATTCAAAATTGTTGAGATTGCATTTTTAATTTTAATATTACTGTATTTTTAATTTGGTCACACGTTTACTCACACGTTTAGCATAATCCTTCGGAGGTAGTAAAATTTACTTAGCAAATGCCCAAAAATACTTACATACTTGTTTCTATTTGTTTTTTCTGGAATTCATTCAATTTTAGAGAGATTTTCACTTTTTTCTGGATATTTTCTTATTCAATTCTCTTAAACTAGTCACACTTTTATACCATACGTGCAACTACAATTTAATTCATTTTTAGTCAGTTATTTATTAAGAAAAAATATGCAAAAAATATAATTCGCTCATGAAATTTCTTCGTTGACAAAATAATTTTTTCAAATAATTTTTTCAGTTTGTTGTGAAGTCTGAGTACTTATTCTAACTAAATAATCACATATTTAGTAGGATTCTAAGAAATTTGGCAACACATTAGAAAAAAATTATATTTACTTTTGACCTGATATAATAAAGTATTTCTTTCTGCTTCCTTATTTATACTAAAGCACCAGAATGCTTAAAGAGAATTTTTTTTTTTTTTTTGTAGTTTAACACAACTCTCAAAAAAGTGTATAATTTTCTAGAAACTAATTTTGTTTTAGTTTCCATTACATATCGAATTCTATTCACATTTAAGAAGATTTCTTTTCACTTTTCCCTTTAAATAGAGCTTTGAGTTGAGAAAAAAAAGTACTTCATTACATCAAGTCAAGATGCCATGTATATGAAATGCTGCTCTAATACATTTTTTTTCCTTATTTACTAACGCATTAGAAAGCTTAAAGAGAATATTTTTGCATTTTAGTTCAACTCTCAAAAAGTTTTTAGAAATTAAATTATTTTTAAAAATTAATTTTTTTTTTACTTCCTTAAATAAATCGAGTTTTATTTCATTTACACACACTTTTTTTTACCTATGAATAGAACTTTGAACTACGGAAGAAAAATTTCATCACATCAAGTCAAGGTCCAAAATACTACTCTAATTCATTTCTCATTTGATTTCCATGCCTACTAACACATTAGGACGCTTAAAATGAAAATTTTACATTTTAACTCTGTTCTCAAAATGTTTTTAGCTCCATAAAAATTAATTTTCTTTGAGTTTCCTAAACAAAATGAATTCTTTTCAAATTACGTAGATTTTTTTTTTTTCCCTTTTGAATAGCTCTTTGAATGGTAATGAAAAATTTCATCACAGGTCGCCAAAGTCCCATTTATATTAAATGTTACTTTCAGAAAATAGAATTTTAAGCCTTTTGAGATCAACTCTTAAGTTCTCATCTTATGTTAAATAATTTTCATTGTTCATAATACAATGGAATTTAAGCCTGCAAGCATGCTTCTTGACAATACATCAGTTTCGCGTACATTTATCTATCTTCGTTCTCTACAGACTCATTTGAAATCTTCAAAGTCTAATGAAAGGTGTGACGAGGTTCATGAAGCGCGTATAGTAAAATACGGGAAAATTTATTAAACACGGGGATCTAAAATGAAATTCTTGAAATATCTCTACTTCATCTCTTTCATATACATTACATGAGGGAAAGAAAGTGTTTTAAGATGAAAGGTTTCAATGAGTTTCTTGTAATCTAATCACATAATACGAAATTTTTTGTACGTGATAAGATCGCATTCTAGACATTATAGTTTGTTTGTTCGTGCGTGTATTTTCTTTGTCTCAGCGCTTGTGCCTGCTTTTATCAGTAGTGAACTTCTTTTTTTTTTCCAAAAATGTCTTTTGTCAATGAAAAACTTCTCCATAATGTCTTATTAGATTAAAGTAAAAATTAAGTATTTTTTTGCTTATCTATGAACAAGTTACTTTAATTTATCATTGTTTATGAATGCTTTCATTAGTAATGAACTTAATTTTCAAAAATATATTTTGACAGTGAAAAACTCCTCTTAAAATTTCTTATTGAACTAAAATAAAAATTATATGAAAACTCAGTAGTTTTCATACCTGTCGATTGACACATTGCGTTTATTTATATTTAAAAGGAAATCCGTAAAATGATATAAATTAGGATCAAAAATTATTAGATTGAAAGACAATGTGATGTCGCTATTTTTCTCTCTATAATTTCAGACTATTTCATCTTAATTTTAGTCTTCCTTCTTGGAATGTTTTGAGGAAGACCTGAAAATGTTTCATGTTAGACCTTTTCTGGATAGTCCTGGAAAATATTTTTCTTTACTGAATAAATTTGTGATATTAACCTTAATTAAGTACTTTAACTCTATGTTAGGAGCGCTAAATGCTTTCATCTTATCTGAATTCAAAATAAAGTAGAACTTATATTTAATTATTATTAATTATAATTAGGATCTCTAATTAGTAATTTATTGCAACATTTACTGTAAATATTTGATTAATTAATAATTATTTTTGGATATATACATATTTTAATCGCAGAAAAAAATTACGAAAAAATAACATTCAATTCTTACACAACGTCAAATATTTCAGCTTATATATATATATATACTGAAAATTTATGAAACAATAATTTAAAATATTTAAAAAGACAAAAATCCAGAAAGAAATGTATGTAACAATGAAAGAAAAATAAATGAAAATATGGAACCCAGCAAGTCAAAAAGCAATATCGGGCTGAGGACCGATTAAGCGGGGTTAAACTAGTTTAATGGTACCAACCTTCCCCCTTTGCGACTTGGTAGGCTGAATTGGGAAATCCAAATTGCAAAAGAGTTCATGATTAAAAGATGCAAAAAAATTCAGCGATAAAATCTACAAAAATAAAATCTGTAATTCTTGGTAGGCTGAATTGGGAAATCTAAATTACATAAGAGTTCAATGATTAAAAAATGCAAAACATTTTTCAAAGATAAAATTTACAAAAATAAAATCTATAATTCTAAAAATTATCAACAAATCAAAATATAAAAATTACTTACAAAATTCAAAGAAATGAAGATTCAAATATGTGAGTAATAAGACGGAATTTTCTGTAAGCTTCAAGATGTATATCACATACTCAAAATGAAAAAAATATAACACATCATCACCATATAATTATGATGTGTTATATATATATATATATATATATATATATATATATATATATATATATATATAAGTGTATACTGTTTTTTTTTAAAAAGCTTTCAACTACTCTAGTTAATTTATAAATTAGTACTATTTCATTCCAATCTGTCTTGAATTAATCATACTACCAATCAAATTATCAGAAGAATATTTATCCACATTTAGAACAATATCATTAAAGTAGAGAATATCTAAATACAAACAGTACATATGAAATATAATATCAAATTAAATATTTAGATTTTACGAAAAAATTAAACTGTAGTTTACAACCAGACTTTTTGTTATTTTACTTGTAAATCAAAAATGTACAAAAACACATTAACGAAAATTATGAGAATTTCGTTCTTAGTTTAGTAACTTCATTTACAATTATTTTATTCTGTTCTACCAATTTTACTTTTTCAAATAAACCTACTTTTCATTTCAAGAAGCTGTAAATATAAATATGCTACAAACAAAATTGAATCATACTTTTCATTTTTTGTGTACTAGGTTATTAGATATAGCCCAGAGGAAAACTATTCCTCTTAGAGGAGAGATTAAAATGCTGTAAATTGCCCTTTCTTTTATAGTCAAACATCACTAACCACCATAGTAGCTGACGCGAATTTAAACTCAGGTTTTATTTCTGACATCATGAGTTCTTAGCTGCAATTTTTCTTTTTCTTCTTATTCTGTCAAATTACTTTATTCTCAAATCTAGGCTCCCTGTTGTTATTCCTCGTAAGCTCAAAGTCTGAGCGATTTAATTAAATTAAAAGAGCTATTTTTGGTTCATATCCCATCTTATATTAGAATCTGGCTTCTGCGAACTCTCTTACTGCTTCAATTAATTTGAAAAATATCTAAACCTCATAGCTAAACTGCATACCGTATATTTCCGAATATAAGCGGATCCGTATATAAATTGAGAGAGCGCATTTTTTTTCCTTTAAAAATCTATCTAAATTTTAGCCAAAATGAAATAAATTTCCTGTTACGTCCGAATATGTTGCTAGGAGAACGAAAATGTTGCCAATCAGGTATAACGGGTGGAATGTTAAATGTTTTCAAATAAATCATTTTAAAATAAAACTCCAAACGCCAATGGATATATATATATATATATATATATATATATATATATATATATATATATATATATAACTCTTACAACTCTATCTAAAACTAGCGCACTGTTACTGTACAGTTGTTGTCTTCCATACGATATGTGGTATCTAAGTTTCTCTTTTTTTTTCCTGTCCCTTCAAACTTTTTGTCTAAACGATTAGCGGAGATAGAAAATCACATACGGCAAATTTCAAAATATTAGTGATTGTGCAAACATCAGATTTTTCGTTTTGTGATGACTCTATAAACCAGTAATACGTATAACACTTCCGTACGTATACACTTCAGTAATACGTATAACACTTCCGTACGTATACACTTCAGTAATACGTATAACACTTCCAGTCTCGTATAACACTTCCAGTCTCGTATAACACTTCCGAAAATTATAAGCACTTAATTAGATCATTGAACAAATATATACTACTTTCCAGGTAAGTTAATTGTTTCTTAATAAAATGAGATCTATAGATATTTCTGACTGAAGTCATCTTATCAAATGCTCTCGCGAATATTTTATCACATTAACTTGTTAAATTGGTTTGATTCTTTCCCGAGTTATCACAGATTAGTGAGGCCATGAAGGTATAAAAAGGTAGAAAAGTTCATGTAAGTTTACCAACGCTATCAATATCTTATCAGCCTGATTTGGTTGTATTTTATCAGAAGGGTAACCAATGATATTTTTGCGGTTATTGTCAAATATTAAAGCGATACACTCTGAAATGTATCAATGAAATTCTATGTAAATTCCTAGTTGTCTGAGAGAAAAGACTATCGATATGTATCGCAAATATTTATGCTTTGTTTCGCTTATGAAACCATGTCCTTTTGATGATGAGTATATCTGATACGTGTAGTAAGGTTTTCCAAAATTACGAAGAGTAAATTAAAGAAGTAAGTAGAGTTAATGTTAAGTAATAAAATGTTATTTTAATAATTTTAAGTAATTTATTTGTAAAGCGCTTGATTCGTCAGATTATCATTCAAACAAGAGCAAGGGAGTAAAATATTTTTAAAAATTTAGCCTTGAAGAAATCGTTTAATAGCGAAAGCTTCAATTAATAAAAAGTTTTTGAGATTCGTGAAGTTTCTATACATTTTTTAGAGTCTTACGGTGAATGGCAAAATATATTCGCAACTGCATAGTTTCAGTCTAACCGTTGTAATTTGCATGTCTCTGAAGAAAACGTGAACTCTAATATTGTGCCTCTTTTCATTTAATGCAAAGAAGGGCACAAATGAAAAATATTTTAGCTTAGATATTTTCAGTGATTGCGTAAAAAAAAAAATTCTGTTATATAATCCAATATATAAATGTGAATAAAAAGCTTTCTTTGAGTATCTTTCTTTTCATTCATATTTTTACTGAAGTAATTACAATTGAGAATTGTAATAAGGAAGAGCTCAATAATATAATTTAAAAAAATGTCAAAGCTTAACTATCCTTTAAATTATAGATCCCTATAAAACATGACACTTTCCTCTAATTTTTGTCAGTTGAGTCATTTTGATTTTTATATTATCAACACCGAACAAATGTTTATAATTTCACAGATCTCCTCAAAAATGAAAATCGTGTGAGGAATGTAAAATGTGTGATTTGTGTTTCAAAATTATTTCATATTCCCCCTCCATGCCCCCCCCCTTTTATCATGGGGAAAAAAAATTTTTTTTGAATGTATTTAAACGGGTTTCTTTTTTTAAAATTTGTTCATTTTTCACTAACTCCCGAAATTAGGGAAATCAATTTTCTGTCCATCTGATTTAAAACTCCTTGCTAATCTTATTTATTTAAACCCGCAATATTTGAAGGAATTCAATAATTTCTTATGTTAAAAGAAAATACTGAACGTCCTCGAAATTTTAATTCAGACATTTCCAATTAAAACTTCACGATGCAAAAAAAAAACAGATTTTTTTTTTTATTTCGTATATGAACTTTTTAAAAGTCTCTTAACCGAACTTTGCTTTTATCATCAGTCTTCACTCCCAATTCCTTCAATATTCATCCAATAGGCCGGATTCTTTCTTACAATACCACATATAAAATATGCTTCCTCATGCTTAAAGTAAATAATTCTAGAAATTTAACAAGAAATGAATTATTATGAATAGAAATATTTCATTATTTTAATGGAAACATACTGATTTATCCTAAGATAATTCATTATCAATTGATACTCAAAAGTTATTCTTTCGAATAGACGAAAATGATATAGGAAAAAATTTATACAAAGGGGGGGGGGGAAATCTCAAGAGAAAAAAATAATGAAGCTACATTGACAATTTGTTTTGGATGAAAACAGTAACATTTTATATCCTTTAAAACTATATATATTTAAATAAACAAACTTCTAAAATGCAGGTGGTTCTAAATGGCTCTGCATAAAACAAAATATATTATTTTAGGAGAAATGTCGGACTAAAATTTTTTGAAAACTTATTTTTCTTCTTGTGAAATAATTTTTCTACAACTGTAACCTAATAACAAAAGATGTAATCTTCTATGAAATCCATGCATTTATGCAATGATTGCTCACTCTTATCTACTTCAAATGTTCAAGCAGAAAGCAAGATTTTAAAATGTTGTGCTGCCATCTAGTGGTACGATTATGAACTGTGACATAAATTTCATAATTAGGAATTTATCATTATTTTATTTTCTACCTGTAGTTTCACTTGATGGAGTAAGAAAAAAAATTGTCTTTTATGGTATGTTATCAAAATAATCACTTTTCATCTTTGCCTCAGAATATTATTTTCTCCTGTAATTTTCGATTCAAAGACACATTGTAACTCTAAATGTAATATATAGTGCTTTAATTTACTTTGGATTTTGTGAAACATTTACACCATAAATTCGTTATAATTTATATTTATTTAAATACGTTTTAATTCTTGACTGGTACTGCTGACATTATTCATATTATTGATAAAAAGGTTATAATTTGTATTAGCAAAAAAAACCCTGTAAAAATTCCGTATGCCAGAAAAATGTCTGTACTATTACTGTGAGAGTAATTGTGCAACATAAAAAATTTCAATGTTCCTAGTTCCATATTAGTTTTCTCTAAACTAAATTTGTTACAAAAATTCTACGAAAAAAATTTTTAATTCAATGCCGCTTAACCATAAGAAATTTCACTTAAAACAGAGATGTTTAGAGCAAATAAGTTTCATTGCCATTATGAGGGTCAAATTGTTTTTGAATTTAAAAATAGTAAAAGAGATGAAATATAATTATAATTATGTGTAAGAAATTTTATATACACTACAAATTACTAATTCTTAGAATTCATTAATTAAATTTTATATTCCCGATTTTTTGTAAAATTCTCCATATGAAATAAAATGATTTCTTGTAGAGCCTTAAGATTCTTCATTCCATTGAGGTATAATTAAATCAAGACATTCCAAAATTAAATGTAACATAATATCACTTAACATTTTATTAGATATTTCAAGAACATCTAAGAAAAACTTTCAAGAGGTTTTTAATTTAAAAATATGCAAAATAGATTCATTTTTTTTAAGAACACTTGAATATTATCAAAATCTTTTGTACAAAATCTGAATTTATGCAATAGATTTCATAATTAATTTTGTCACAACAATGCAGAAAGTATTATATATATATATATATATATATATATATATATATATATATATATATATATATATATATATATATATATATATATATATATTTGTATGTGTGTCTCATACTAAAAGTAAAGTTTCTTCAATTATTGATTTTAAGTATTTAAAATGAATTATTCAAACAATGCGTAAAAAAAAAAACATCTAACAATATATATCTAACGTAATGTTTCAATCAGTAACCATCTGCAATCATACGATAATTTTTTTTCCTGAATAGTTACTATGTTGTTCTTTCTTGGAATAATATATTACGAAGACGGTTTAAAAAAACTCTCTGTGTGAGAAATGGGAAATGGATAGCTCATTGTAGTATTATCCAGTGATCTCTTCTCCATCTTCCAAGAAATCTATGATTGTGACGCAATTCGCAATCTTAAAAATCGCCTCCATAACTTTTCCGAACGATGAGACCATCTTCGCTTTCTTTGGGGAGATTCACCAGAATCAATCCATTCTTTTGATAGTTGTTCGATTTCCAGTATGTAATGATGAAACCAAGGCTCATCGATGGGGACAAATCGACTCAAAATGACGACTATAACTCGACGCGTCAGTAATCACATTCCGATTTGGCAGCAAATGGCTTGCAAATCGAAATTAACCAATGAATCATTGTCAAATTCAGTTTTGCGCCGTTTAACTTATGACAGCGTACAATAGTAGCACCTTGCCACGCTATCAACTTGCGGCAGAAACACCATTCAAAAATTGATACTTTTTGAACCACTCTCGTATTATTTGCGTTAGAGTAGCCTTAATTTTATAATGATATAGTTAATCTTAAAATAGGGGGAAATTAAAAGTTGGAATAAAAATTGTAAATTTTTCTTACTAATTTTCTTTGATATGATAATGTAATTGAGATTTAATATTCATTGTAGAAATTTTATTTATTTATTTATTTATTTTACTTTTCTTAATTATATGTATGTGTATTTGAGTGTATTTGATTAGAAAAAAGAAGAAGAAAACATTCTAACATCTTACAAAACTACGATTATACCTACATTTACAAGCTTATTCCAAATTAGAACTTGTCCGAAAATTAAACTTTGTGATAAAACATAAATGAATAATAATAACACGGTTAAATTATTTCTAAGTCAAAATTAGGTCTGAGAATATCTGTAACATGACAACATAAGCGTAAATGATAATTAGTACCTCAAAGAAAACCAATGATTTAAGAACACATAAGCCCATGCTCTGAAAATGTTATCAGTTTTTACTGAGGTATATAATATCCTAATATATATTTTTTCACGCAATATGAAGTTTCTTTTATGTCATGGAAATGTGCAGAGTTAAATTATGGAAAACTGGAAGAAAAAAGTATATATAAATGTTATTGTGAAAAAAGGGAAATCTACTGAAGTTATGACTTACACAAAAATAATACTCACAAGCGCATTAGTTATTAAAAAATAAATCGAAGTTAATCTAGGAGAAAATAAAAAGCAGTTATAAAGGTAAAGATTTTATTTGTTGGTAATTTATTTACATAGAAGATAAAAATAATCGTTAGGTTATGCGTATGCATGCCCTGAGTCTATTATTTATTTTCTTGAAATATTGAGATATTCTTTACGCTTCATTTTTGAAGTTTAAGTGCATCCAAATAAAATTTAATAACTAATAAAAAAAATAATAAACCCTCTCATTTATCACAAGAAAAGAAGGAGAAAACTCGGGAATTTCACTTTTGTTAGAAAACTTTGATCGAGATTTTTCGGGGAAAGATTTCAAGTACCGGAAAGTGATTGAAAATCCAGAGACATAACTAGCCAAGTTTTTTCCCCCTATTTCGTCTTTTGTTTGCATTCCAAACAATTTAGAGTATATAAAGCATACATTTATCTTCTTTTATTTTATTTTCTTCAATCCACAATCACTTTTTCTCTTTCTTCTTTTTAGAGTTCTTGTGTTATTTCATTCATTGGCAGAAAGGTTTTGAATTTACTGTTCCATTTAATTCCCCTTGAGAGAAAGCTAACTGCGATTTTCACCATGTTTGCTTAACTGAATTGATATATCCCTTTTGATTCAAACCCGAGTGGATTGGATTTGCTCTCTCCACTCACTTTAAAAGATATATTTTTGTGATGGTAAAATATATTTTATGACCTTATTTATATTTTCTTCTTTTTTCTGTACGTATTTGTGTTGATTACAACAATTTCCACTATTTAATTTAATTCTTGAAATACCTGTTATATTCGTGACTGCTTGCTAATCTGTTAAGAATGTGTGTGTGTGTGTGTGTGTGTGTGTGTGTGTGTGTTAAAAATTGAATAGCAAATATATATGTCTAATTACTCTAACAATTTAAACTCTAAAAATGTAAAAGCAGAAGTATTCGAATAATTCTTGCTTTTTAAAAAAAAAAATGCATAAAATTATTTATTCTATCTTATGATCTTCAAATTTCAAATGGCCGTGGTAGCACCGTGATCGTGGTCGTAGACTCGAGGCCGGCGTTGTTTCCACCGAATCGAGGATCGAGTCTTGATGCCATTAAAGGTCGAGTCTTGATGCCCACCGTGTAGCTGGGCTGTTTCACGCTGAATCTCATGAATCTGCAAATCCTCCCGATGGCATGGTGTGGAAATTTGGAGACGAATATTTCAGCTCAGAAGTCGTCCTCAAACATTTGACAGAGGCTCGAAATTAAGGTCCATCGCCAATAGCCCTAGTGTTGCCTCTAAGTGCGAGGTTAATAAAACTATCAATTAAGCTTCAAATGAGTTTTTAAAAAATTAATAGAAAATAATTGTCAGCAGCAGGACAATATTTATATGAAATGAAATAAAATTAGACGTCATATCTATTTTATTTATAACTAAATTTTTATTACGTAAGATTTAATTAAATATAATATTACTGCATATTAAATTATGCTAATTACTCTTCAAGAAAGGTTCTCGATTCACATGGAAATTGAATGTTCGTTTCTTATCAAAAATATTTCTGTAAGTTTTATCATCTATAATTTCTAATTTAATATCGAAATATTCAGTTGCCGTAATATTATTATTAATTTGAGTTAAATTTAAATAACAAAAATAAATTAGATTTAACTTCAGGGTTATAATTATTATAAAAATAATAAACGTCATTTATAAATCTAAGCAAAATAAAATTTTATTATATATATAAAACGCTAAACTATGTCCAAAACATAATGTTATACTGTAATAAAATGAGAACAAAATATTTTGACTGTTTATTGAAATATAATTTACATATATTATATAGCTAAACATTTTAAATTTTCTCCCTCCCAGAAATACTTTTTTCCGTTTAAAGTTTCAACTGATAATTCGTTTTATGATGCTGCGACTTTGTGATAGAAGATTTGGTCAAAGCATTTTAATTTATTTAATCATGTTTTGAATGTATTATTTTTTTATAAAAAATTTCGGCCATGTTTCTTGATAAAAAAAATCTCCTGTTTGAGGCTTAAGTGTTATAATTTCCAATATTGCAGGAAAAACAACAAAATCAAAAAAATATTTTTATTTTCAAAAATTAAGACTTCAAAACTGTAATAAAGTGAAGGAATTTGGTCCAACATTGAGGAGCATGTTTCAAAACTTTCGTGTTAATACACCATTTAAAGTTTTCCGTCATAACTTTTACAAATTAGATTTATAAAGATTTATTTTATTTTACCGTTAAAGAGACTTCTTTTCAACTTTTAACATTTTATCTCTTACTTATTTCATCTTTTTCCAATTCCATGAAAGGTATGTCCCGATTACAAAAGCACTTTTTTCTCCAAGAATACCTTTGGTATTCTTGGAGTAAATGTGTGATGACCAGATGTTTTTTTTTTTTTTTTTTTTTTTTTTTTTTTTGTTTACGGATGAATCTTTGTTTCAAATGTCAGGTGAACGAATGCTATATTTATTCCTAATTAGTAATTTATTCTAAGCTGAGATATTACTGTTAATCTACTTTCCTGGTCATTAAAAATACTGTATTTGGAAGGAAAGCAAATAGCAGGATCTTGTTTCTTTTTTTGTGCATATTCAGGATAACGGAATGAAGACATGATTAAATTAACATGCGCTTCGGGGTGCACTTTGTACAGAGTTCAGTTCCAAAAACTTCTGTCTCTGAGAGCAATAACGGCTCTAAGTCAGTTCGTGAATCAAGTCGAACTGATTTTGGATGACAGATACAGATTCATCAATCCATGCAAATTCTGTTCTATTCCAATGTTCATCGATCCGTTGTGGCTTGCAAATAAAGAACTCTCGACATATCATGACCAGATGTTTTCATAACAGATCTGGAGAATGTGTTGACCAAGGTAACAATTTATCATTGTCTGTATCGAGGACGTTTAGAATAGCACGGCCAATATGTATGAAGTATTATCTTGTAGAAAAATAACAACACGGGGGTAACGAAGATAGGGCACACCCACGGACCTTAACACGTTTGAAATGTAACGGCTGTTTTCCAAAATACCGCCTATGCAAACAAGAGAGGAGTAGGATGTATAGCTAATGGCCTTCACATCCTCCTCTCTGGATACTGGACCCATATGCCAATGACGAATGTAAGCTGGAAATGTTCGTTCTTCTCGGTGCATCCACACAAAGATATATTCATCATGACACTAGTCGCTCTTCAAATAAGCTAAGTTTTTCTGACGCATAGAATCTGATGTAGTGGTACAATTTCACAAGGCAGTGTAGACAATATGTCTTTCCTCTAAGACGTTAGTGGCCAGAGAACGCTGAGATCCTTCAGGGCCTCCTGCTTGATCCACCTGGACAGATCGTTTTCTTATTTGCTACAGCCGTGTATCACAATAAAAGAGCACATGAATATCGAGGAACGATCCCAATAAGACACGAACCTTCCAAGGTCAAATTCCTACATATACTGGTAGAATACCCTCCTTCCACGAGGCCTAACAACACGTCCTGTACACAAACAACATTCGTATAAGACTTTCGAATGAGAAACCGTCAAACATATACAAACTATAGAGGGTGTTACTCCTACCTTCTTTGTTCAAATGTGTTGAAATAATAATGGTTTTCCCAGCACGCTATACCTTACGTTCCAAGTTTACTGTACCGACATTTGTAGTGAGCTCTCTTAATAGTGTAGCAAATTAAGTGGCCAGACGCGTAAAAATAAATTTCGTCATTGCTAATCGAATTTTGTATTAAAATTAGTTTATATGGACTTCATAGTTGTATTTATTTTACTATATTATATACAAGGAAAAACTTTTGAATTCTTAGTTTCTTTGTAGATAACATTTAATGAAGACTAGAATTCAAAGATTTTCACTATTTTGTTCTTTCAACGAAGCCGCATATTTCTGAACTATATAAGACAAAAAAAAATCGAAATTATTTGACTAAATAAGTTTCGCTATTATTTCGCTCGTGAGTAATTCTTTATTCATAAAAAAAGTATTTACGATGGGCAATTTATTCAGTTTTAGTATTCTGTTTCCATTTTTCCCCACGTTTTCTTATTTCTCCATAGCGCTACTTTATATGCTAATTAGTATTTCTGAAACCATGCATTTTATTTGTATCGATTTACATTTAGAATCAAAAGCATAAACTCAAATGCTTAACCGTAGTTTCGTTAATATGTATCATGAGTTTGTGCGTGTTTCGTGAATTGCTGCTTTATAGAAACTGAAACAAGTTTAAAGGATACTTTAAAATTAATGTTGCATATTAACTTAGCTGAAATATTCGAACTTCGAGAACACATCCAATGGTGAAAAATATCTTTCTTATTCTACACTCACGTTTTCAGGACTTTAGATATAAGACTTGGATAGCAACTGGCTAAAGTTTCTTCCAACCATTTTATTAGCCTGCAGGAACAGCTGGTCAAGAATTCTACTAACTATTATATTAGAAAATAGCAATCTGATCTTGAGTATGAATTCTGGTCTAGATGTATGTTACGTTATTCCAATTATTAGTTGTTGTTGTTGTTTTCAATAATGCAGTGCATACCGAATAAATCTAATCTCAAATGCAAGGAAGAAAATTGCTGCAATAAATATACAAATAAAAACAGTCTTCTGATTATTGCAACTAACCTATATTTCGTTTTCCAAAACAACAAACAATATATATATATATATATAATCACAGTCTAAAGCCTCTTACAACATTAAATATATTATACTCCTATATTCAAATTTTAGTTGTTTACAGTTTTTCAGTATTTCTATCTTGTTTTGATAATTTTGGTAGTTGCCAATTTATTTTTTCGTTAATTTTCTTCCTTTTGAAATTTTCTATAGTACTTAAAGTTTTTCGTTTATAGTTAAATATGAATATTTATTTTTATTAATCTTTCTATGTTTACAATATTTCATTCATTTTTTTATGGATTGATGTATACCTTTTTACTCAATGGTACGATAATATTTCCTTATATGTTGTTTTATTTTTTAATTATTAAGTTTACTTTCTGATTTTTTTATTAAAGTATTGGTGTTTAATTACACACTAATATGTATGTATGGGGTGTGGTTATAAAATTACGAGACTGATTCTGTTAAACATTTTATTTTTAAGTCCTACATATTTACTTATTATCGCCTTCAATATACACCCCTCCTCTATCCATACAGTGCTCCATTCGAATCATTCATTGTTCGAAACAGTGCTAGAAATCTTCTTCTGTCAGCTCCTTCAGGACGCGTGCCGTTTTCTTCTCCATAGCTTCAACGACTCAAATCTTGTTCCTTTTAATAGCAGATTTCACCTTAGGAAACAAATAAAAAGTCGCATGGCTCAAGATCCAACGAATAAGGCGAATGGTCTAACACTGGGATTCTGTACTTGGTGAGAAATCTCTGGACAGAAAATGGGGAATTAGTTGGTGCATTGTCTTGAAGGAAAAATTTTCCATACGGATTTTTTTTCAATTTCTACAGTCTCAGCAATCGCACGATTGCTTAACCGACGGTCATATCGAAACAGATTACTGATTTCTTCGATATTGTCATCTGTTTTTGACGTGGGAAGTAGATCCAGGCGTGAATCAATTTCAACATCTTCTCGGCCATCCTGAAAATGTTTAAACCACTAAAAAACACTTGCAGGCGATCAACATTCAATGCCCTAAACTTCTTTAAATAAATTATAAGTTTCAGTAGCAGTGTTTTCAAGTTTCAAGTGAAATTTCCCAATAATTCTCTGCTTCGAAACAAAATTCGTATCATTTTTCCAACGAAACAAAAAAAAAAATAACCCTAATGCGAACGAAGGCTGTGGATATATGGATTTTTTTACGGAAACGAGGAGCACTGCATTCGAAAGAGAATGCTTCACGCTAAACAGTTGTCGGTCGCTGGTGTTTGGCGGCTCATGCGTGCTTCTTCTTTAGAAGTGTCAATTTCGTTATTTAATAGCCCCGTCTGGAAAACATGTATATATATATATATATATATATATATATATATATATATGATTGAGAAAATATACAGGCTGATTTTCAAGAGAAAAAATATCTGTTCATAATCCAAGAAAATTTTTCCTATTTAATCTACGTTTGCCTGTTTAAAAAACTTCCAATTATACAAAAATAATAATAAAAATGGAGAGTTTTAAAATGATTTTAAATGTATGCGTTTTTCATGTTTTATAGAAGGAGATGTTACTTTTCAACACATGCTTCTTTGTGTGCTCGTACATTCTAAGATTTCATAAAGAGTTTTGTAATTAAGATATTTTCTTTCCATTCAGTAAACGACAAAAGAGTATAATTACTTTATTCTTTTTCAGATTTTATTTCCTACATATTTTCCTTTCATTTCATTGTTTCTTTATTTTTCTTCAAAGAGCTAACTTTTATTTAATGTGTAATTACTTATTCTCATTATTTCCTTGAGTTGCTTAATCTTTTCTTTCCATTATGCCAATTCAAATTATTTTTAATATTCTTATCGTCTGTTATTTTGTAACTTTAAACATCATATGCATTTAACTCGGAGAATATTTAAACTCATATTCTTTTTTAAGAAAAATCATACAGAGTCATTTGTGGGAAATATTACTTTATTCTATTCACTTGTTTCAAAAATACTTTTTAAAAACTACTTTAATCAGAGAAAAGTCCTTAATTTTTGGAGCTTAAAAATGTCTTCCCTTTTTCAAATGACTAAATTATTTATCTAAAAAACGTATTAAGTATTATATTAAACGTATTATATCCGCTTACCTTCGAAGAGGATTTTTTTAAATAATTGAAAAAATAACTTTTTATATGCATCACACTATAAGATATAGCTAAAAATTTAAAGTACAATGTAAAATTTGCATAAATTAATAATTTTTTTAATATTTCTTCTCAAAAAATATTTAAAAATAGCAGTAAAATGGCACTTGTGCAAAACACCAAAACTAAAATTTAAATAGAGATATTTCAATTCTGTAAATTTATTATGATGAATTGAATCTAATTTAGGATTTGTGCCTCTCTCACAATTATAACCCCGACAATTAAATATTTATAGGAAGTCGTATTTCAACATACAGAAAAATCGAAAACATTGTGATAAGCTATGACTTTTATCATCAGTAAAATCCAAAGTAATCAAATTGTAAGTACAGGAGATGTTCAAATCCTAAATTCACTTTCATAGAATGTTCCATGAAAGTTTCATAACATTATATACATAATTTTTTTTCAATACGAGGTTTTGCGCTGAAGCAAAATATGAAAATCTTGATTTTGAGAAAAAGTTGAAAATACATTTCAACCCAGAAACTTACCTAATTAACTAAACATTTAACATTAAAAGGCCCCTGATTTGTAAAGTTCATAATCTGTATTACTTAAATAAATTATCTTTTTCTTCCTGACGGCCTTTAAGACTTTCCTACGCTTACATGTAACAGGTGTTGTATAACGCTTCAATTCCCTGATTCGATTGTAATCCAACTTTTTGTATACCTTTACAGTGAAGTAGCGCGGATTTTCAATGTTCAGCTTATTTAACACTTTTAAACAGCCTTGATGCCCTTCGTTAAGTTGTATAATGGCATTATATGCACCCAATTTCACAGTTTTCAAACAAACAAAAACTTCCTTTAGTACTCTTTATCATATTACCCCATTAAAAGATTCATTTGCATTCTGGGTCTTAGGAAATTCATTTAGCATGTTGGAAGATATTTTGATGGCAATATTACGTAAAATATCAATGAAAAACAAACATTAAAGTTCCGGTAGCAGAATGCTACTTCAAGCTCTGAAATTTGACACAGACTATTATTAAAATGCTTATAATTCAAGTTCTAAGTAAGATAGAAACAAAATTGAATTGTTCAAGGAAGCTAAGAAATCCGGCTTTAATAATAGATCGTAAATTTAAAAAAATGACATTTTGACCGAAAATCGCGTTTTAGAGGTAGACGGATACCTTAAGAGAGTTACTTCACATGGTAATTTCCCTATCTCCGTAATATTAAAAATGACCAAGTTCGAGGGGCATTTTTTTAAAAATATTAACTAGTCGTATAGTTTTATTTATTTATCATTATTTTTTTGTACAATTATTGCGTTGTTATTATTTTTTATGAGAGATTTGTTTAAAAAATTATTCAAAAACAAATTGTGGTTTAAAATGTAAACTAATTTCTTAACTGTTTTGAAACTTTTCACGTGTTACGCTACATGATTTTTTTTTAAAAACCACTAACAAAAATTTTAAATAATTTTCTCATTAGAAATACTAATGCTAAAAACGTACGGAAAATTGGTGACTTTATTTACAGTCAATTGCAGTAAATTTTTAAAAAAAATTTCTTTAACTTGATCATTTTTAAGATTATGAAGATAAGGAAAACGTTATGTGGAAATGACCCCCTCCTGAACAGTAATATTTCACTTATATAATTATGATAAAATATTATAAGCAATAAATAGTTTAATCCAAGTAACCAGTAGTTGGTGTGTTCAGCCAATCGTAAAGGAATCCTAAAATGCAATCCATTTCTCTTTATAAGCAAAATACCTAATTTATCTATGCAAGTAGATAAAAAGGTTATAGTTGTAATGAAAAATAAATCTGGTTTTATAATTGTCGCGACTATGTAAGTTAGATAACAGGGTATTGTGTTTATTCACAAAACGTTTAAAGAAAAGAAAATCCTGTCGATGGTAAATAGGAACTTTTTAGAAGATACAGAAGACTGACTGAAGGCTCATTCATATTTAGAAGAGAAAGAGAAAGAAAATGCATTGTGCTATTGGGTGAAAAATTGATCGCCACAAAAACAGTACTTCTTAGAGCGCTCTAGTGACATTCTGATTTTCTAGTGCTTCTTGTCTTCACAGTGAAGCCGTTCAACTGAAAACGATGATCAAATTTTTCTGTCTAGCTACTAACTAAGAAAGTCGGGAAACTGTTCCTTTACTAGGTGGTTATAAATAATTGATTCGGGAGAGTTTGCGTTTTTAAGCTAAAGAATGTTTCGATCGTGTATCATTTCTTTCGTTTTAAATATGTTCCTTTTTCTAACTGTACGCTTGTGTCAAGATATCCAGTGTTACATCAAAAATATTTCGAGTAACCTGGAGCACTTAATAAAAGTGGTAAAATTCGAGAAGATCAGTGAAGTGATAACTTTGGTGCTTCTCTTCACCTCAGAAATAAATGTGTCTCAACGTCTAAGCCATGTGCGTAAGCATCATTTTTCTTTTAATAATTTTTAAGCTTATTTCTTGAGGTATACAAGCAACCAATTGCCATATATTTACCATTATTCATTATTTTTTATCTATAATAGACGTTAAATTAGCATTATCAATACCAGATATTAAATTAATAATTTTCTAAGATATTATTTCACTATCTTCTTGATTTAGTTATATTCATAAAAAAAACCTTTTTTGTAAATTTACAAACAGCTTATAAATTATATGAATAATAATATTTAGTATATTATACTAATACAGCACTATGACAGTCTCTTTGAAATAAAGTTTTCTATCAAGTTCGAAATCAATCGATTTTTGTAAAATTGTAAGTTGATAATTCTTGAACCTAAAGTGCAAAAATATTTGAAGCTATAAACATTTCAACGAATGCAATTTTACCTTAAAAACGGCAACCCCTTAAACAAGGCTTTGGGTTTACTTCCTTGATAAAAGTTGAACGATGAGTAGCAGATAAAATACGGGCAATATATTGTTTGTGTGAACAACTTAGCATAGTCACCCTTGTTTTCGTTTCGTACTTCGGTCATTTTTTCTGGTTACATATCTTGCAAACAGTTAGAAAAAAATATGACTTTTTTTTTTCTCAAAAAAAAAAAAAAATCATAACGAAATCTGAGATTAAATCGCATGTGTGTGTGTTTGTGATTTTTTGTTATTCATAAATGTCTGGAATCTATTTCGATGTATGCAGCCAAAGTTATCAACAGGAAGTGTTATCATTTTAAATTAAACTTTTTCTTTGTTTTAAAGTAAATTGTTTTATAATGTTTTTCGAAACTTAATTATATTTATGGCATATAACTTACGAATTTGATTTATAGTTTGAAGTACTGGTCTACGCATCAGCTTTATTTTTTTATTTATATTATAAGATATTATCATGTGTTTATTATAACATATAACTCTCTTTTAAAATTTAATTTTGCTAAAGTCATTAGCGGTAACAATACATAGAGACTGGAAATAGGATTATACAACCTTGCTCGATCAATCGAATTATCGAGCTTTTCTTAAGACTAAAAAGAACGTCCTACCCCGTTATCTAAAATAGCCTTCGATATCGGTCGCACCTTTTATTATCTTGACTCTACTTTTCTGTCACCTCTGTGCGATTATCGATCTGCTCTTTACACTTGTTTTTCCTTCCCTCTGTATTTGTCGAAAGAAATGTTTAACGACCTGATTTTGTTCCTACAGGTTTTCTGCAAAGTGTTCTCAAGAGCTGATCGGCGGATGGTTAAGTGCTGATGTGGTTCTATCTCAGCTAATGGCGTGGATCAGCGACCTTAGAGGATTCCACTGAAGCCGTCTGATCTCAGAAGTCAGAGTTTTGGACGGTTACAAACCGGGAAATCTTCTAGACTTCAAAATGAATGCGCAGTTCAAAACAACGCGAAAGTGTCTCTTGGCAGCTTTCTTCCTTTTAGGCTGCCTGGCATCGCCAGTCAAAAGTGAAGAAAATTTTACTGATCTTCATGGACCCATAAAATGCCGCGAAGGGCTTCTGTTACCTATATGGCTACCTCAAGAGAACTTAAGTGATGGAGACAGGGTTGCACGTGGCATTGTGTACTTCGTTGCTCTAGCCTATTTGTTTGTCGGAGTTTCCATCGTTGCCGATCGATTCATGGCATCAATTGAAGTTATTACTTCAAAAGAAAAGGAAGTTATCATTAAGAAACCAAATGGAGAAACACAGACTATAAGTGTGCGAATATGGAACGAAACTGTGTCTAATCTAACCTTGATGGCTCTCGGATCTTCTGCTCCTGAAATTCTCTTGTCAATTATTGAAGTTTACGCTCAAGACTTTAATGCCGGAGAGCTTGGACCTGGTACAATTGTAGGTAGTGCAGCTTTCAACATGTTCGTTATTATAGCCATCTGCGTATGGTCAGTTCCATCTACAGAAAACCGACGTATCAAACATTTGAGAGTATTTTTCGTCACCATGACATGGAGTGTATTTGCTTACATCTGGCTCTACTTAATTCTGACAATGTTTTCCCCTGGCGTCATCGATGTGTGGGAAGGTTTGGTCACATTCATGTTCTTTCCTGCAACCGTTCTGACAGCTTACATAGCTGATCGTCAATTTTTGATCTATAAGTATATGACCAAGAAATATCGAATGAACAAAAGGAATATGATAGTTGGTGGAGAAGGTGGAGAGGATGTAGAAATGGGAATGACCAAAACAAACCATATCGTTGATGGAAATGTGAAGAATTACGAAGAAGAACCAAGTGACGACATTCGAGAATTCGAAGAGCATAGAATGCAGTACATTCAAATATTGCGAGAATTACGCCGGAAACATCCCGATGCTACTATGGAAGATATTGAAATGATGGCAAGAGAAGAAATCCTCGACCGAGGCCCCAAAAGTCGAGCTTACTATCGAATCCAAGCAACCAGGAAATTGATGGGAGGAACAAATCTTATGAAAAGGAAACTGGAAAAAGTTGAAAAGAAGGACGAAGACGAATTAAAAGAAAATAAGAGACAAGTTGTTTCTATTTGTTTTGACCCTGGCCATTACACTGTCATGGAAAATGTTGGTGAGTTCGCAATTACTGTAGTCCGAGATGGTAATCTTTCTGAAGCAGTTGCTGTCAGTTATAGAACGGAAGATGGTACTGCCAACGCTGGATCTGATTATGAGGAAGCTGAAGGAACATTAATTTTTGGCCCTGGAGAAACAGAAAAGCAATTCTTTATTACTGTCATAGATGATGATGTATTTGAAGAAGATGAGCATTTCTACGTGAGGTTGTCTAACCCTCATTACATCATTGATAAAATGGAGCCAAGGATGCCAGTAGAGCTAGCGACACCTTTCCTGGCTACAGTGATGATTTTAGATGATGATCACGCTGGAATCTTTCTTTTCCCAGAAGCAGAGGTAGAACTGACCGAATCTGTGGGAGAATACCCATTAAAGGTGAACCGATTCAGTGGTGCCCGTGGACGAGTCATTGTACCGTTTCGCACCGTAGAAGGCTCTGCAAAGGCTGGAGGCGAGTACGAGCATACAGAGGGAGAACTAATATTCGAGAACAACGAAACATCGTGAGTACAAATATTTATAATTATTTTATAATATAATAATAATAAATATCTGTTATTCGTTCTCATGCATTACACCAATTGGAGTGTATATATCTCAGATACTTAGATACGTAAATATTTAATGTTTCATTTAACTTATTAGGTTTTCTAGTTTTAATTTAATAAAAGCGACAAACGTTTTATACTTATTTGTTATAGAATCAGCATCAACTTCACAGTTTCATACAGAAATTTTCTCTACCATTAAATTTTAAGTATTTCACTTTAAACTCTCGTTGCAATTATTTTCATTCAAATTTCTTCAATTGTGTCAATAAAATAGAGCAAATAATTTTCGCGGCATTCCTTTTATTTAAATATGCTACTGATATGATTAATGAGATTTTTCTTAACAGTTTTTAAAATCTTAAAGTACATGTGATACTTGAAATATGGACGCTTAAATTGAAAAATTATACAGAGAAAAAATATGAACCCATTATAAATTTAATAATTGTCTATAAGCATACACTAATATATAAACAATCTAGGTATTAGATTTGCTGGATAAAAAGTTTTATGAGTCGTATTATTACAGGTTATAGTAAAATTCTATTTATTTTTACATTTTGGTTTCCCTTATTAAAACTTCTATAAAGCTTTTTTAAGAAAATCAATATGGTAAATATCAGGTACAACTGATTTGTCGGTTGATTTTAAATTTTTAAATGCACAAGTAAAGCACCCTTGCAAAAGTATTAATAAACTAAATTGACCACTTTTTTATATTTTCATCATTAAACCTCTCAGTTGTGATCAAAAACTGATTAATGATAAAATTAGTATTTAAGTTTAGCATTATTAATCTATCATGGTACCAAATTTAAAGTCACAAAATAAATAGTATTTATGTTGCTAATGCAATATAATGAGCTACATTTTTCATTTTCATTTGTTTATTCCCGTAGAATGAGTTAAAAAATAAAGGTGGGGGGGAGTTCTTCGTTTTTATATTTTGTAAAAGTATCCTCAATTATTGATAGAACAAAACATTTTTATCTAAGGAGCTGCAAGAGAAATTTAAAAGTATATTTTTTTCGTTATATGGCTTCAAACTAACATTATAGTTATGAATTTCAAAGCAAAACTTAGTAAGTAAACAAAGTAAACAAAATCGACCGTCGTTCTTGAAGAATTTTGCACGCTATTTACTATAAATGGAGTAAACGATAAATGTATATTTGCAATATTCAAATCTTATAGTATGTATTGTATTCATTAAAGGGTCAAATCATAAACATCTAATGTGAGAAATATTTCCATATTATGTTATTTTCACTATTTAAAATATCAGAAATATTACAGACCATTTTTCTTCAGTCTGTCAAACCTTGTTGAAAATAGCAGCAACATTAAAAACAAAACGTTGATCCTTTTATAAACACTCTCAATTTTTATAAGTGTAAGAAGCATTATCTCTGAGCATTATCTATTAAAATATTTATTATTTGCTAAAATATTTATTATTTGTGGTGAACTTTAAGAAATTATCAACAAAAAACTTAAACATTACATACTTTTTTAAAGACAGAACATTTAAGGTTTTAATTTTTAATTAATTTTTCCTCTCATTTATGGTATAAAACAAATATAGCACTTATTGAAAAATTAAATACGTTGCTGGCCATTCAAAATGCAACACCAAGAAGGTCAAGAAATGTAAAAAGTCAAATTTATTAGAGAGATAACGCACAGTGCAAAAGTGAAATTAAAAATACAGTCATCTGCAGGGTGAGGAAGACGGTAAAATCAGTATTAAGTGTTGCTTCTACGGCTGACAATAACCGCAACTACACACGTAGGTATTAAATTATAGAGGCTTTGTATGTCTTATCGGATATAGCAGCCCATGCTGCCTCCACGCGCTACCAAAGTTGATCTGGTAGAGCAGCGAGTGGTGTATGCCTGGCCAGTCGTTCTTCAATAATCGGCAAGACATGTCCGATAAGCTATAAATCGGAAGAAGAGGCAGGTGAAGGTAGCAATGTAATCTGGTAAACGACGAGGTCTTAAACATTGTGTGCCACGCACGGCCGCGCATTGCTCTGTTGGAATGTGATCGCAAGGAAAACTTGAAAGTAAGGGAGGACAGCTGGCCTCAGAATCTCATAGATATAGCGCTAGTTCGTCAGCGTACAAGCAATGCATACTATGGGGTTGCAGAAAGGGAATTGAACATCATCTCTACCCTAATACCGGATGCGGAACGAGTATGGTAATGTATAAGGCAATAGTTACGCAACCCCTGTCCGCGGTATCTCTACACTCTAATCCGTTCATCATGGTGTTGTAGGCAGTAGCGTGAATGTCGTGCCATTCAGTGGCTTATGTCCACTGTTCAATGTACCTATGCACATGCAGACGCCTATGGTTTTGAGACAAAAGTAATCTCAGTAGTTGACACATTGTGGACATTTCACTGTACTTCAAGCGACGTTGAATGGTACGTGTGGGCACAGATTGTTGTGAAACAGACTATATTCGTTGTGATGTGGTTTCTGATGTAGCCAGTGATTTCTCATTGTCATGCGCGCAATATAATTATTGTCATGTGTAATGATACAAGGAGGCAGGTGTAATTTGCGCCGTCGATCATTCGTTCCCTCTTGCATCCATCAATTACAGATCTGCATCATTGTTACTTGGCAACGTCCGAAACAATTGCCGGTCCTCATTTTCTCTACAGACAACAATTATACCTTGGTTCAACTCAGAAATGTTCTCGAACAACGCTTGTATTATGACATACTGAATCTGCTCACGCAAAACAATCACACGGATAAGAAATTCTAGTACTTCAAAACGGTATTATATTCTCCTTTTATACCGCTTTTGTTGGTGGAGCAACAGGCACTCTTGATACGTGATTGCTTTGAAATTCTAATCGTTTGCATATTCTATCGTGGTATTAGCACTATGAAAATTCATATGGTTTGAATGCTTCTTTAATGGTGTTGCATTTTGGTTAGCAAGCAATGTAATTTGCTTCCGAATTCTAATACCAAATAATTTTCCTTGAATATTTCAGATAATTTTTTTCAGAACTTAAAAATAATTATACAGATTACACAAATTCAGCGTATTTTCCAATAATATATATATTATTGTTATTTTACAAGCAGGACTCAGAGTTTTCTATCAGCAAACACAATGCATATTACATTTTGATGTAAGCCACATAATTCATTCCTAAGTTTTCTGTTTCAGAGACATCATAAGTAAGATTATAATTAAATGTCTAGACTAAAAACCTGATTATAATCGTCAACTGATCTCTGCACTAATAACGTAATTTAAAAGATAAAATTTTAATTTTTGTATTATGGTGATAATCCATTATATTTTTATCCATTACTAAAAAATCCTGTAATCCAAATTAATTGGTTTAAAGAGTAACTGATAACTAAGAATGTTTCGAATTTAATTAATTTTTAACTAAATATTTTCTGTACTTTTTACGAGATAGTGAATACTTAAAAACTGAACAAAAAAAAGTGACTATTTTTCAAAAATTTTATAACACATAAATAAATAAATGATAAATAAGCTAAATGTGTCACTTCTCAAAAAAGCACTGAAATTCGATAAAAAATCATTCAAACATCATGAAAGTTGTTGTTTAGATGTGTTTATGAAAAATTGAACAAAAAATAGTTTTCGTTCATAAAAAGTAAATTTAACATGTTACTTAAAAATATATATAAATCCCCAACTTCAGATATTTGTATATATATATATACAAATATCTGAAGACATTTATATATATATATATATATATATATACAAATACCTGAAGACATATTTATATTTATATATATATATATATATATATATATATATATATATACACAAATATCTGAAGACATATTTATATATATATATATATATATATATAATTTTAATAAAAAAGAATGCTTCGTGCTGCATAACAAGACTCATTCAAAAAATGAAAAAAGAAAAAATGCGTAAAACGCACTCCTTCAATTTGACCAAAAAACGAAATGTAGTTTCTTTGATGTTTCTCTAGAGATGTATTCAAAAATTCTTCAGGCGGTAAATGCCTGAAGGGAATTCGGTCATCCAAAAAAACTCTACGAACCATAATTTTTTCTGCCTTAAACTGGATTTTCCGGATCTTGATATTTTTGGTAAAAAGATTATTTTCGGAGTTTATTTTTCCCTACAGTTTGATTTTTTTCTAATAGCACAGGCAATATGTTTTTGGCATTTCTCTTTCTTTCCACTTGTTTTCGTATGTTAAGAGGTTTCCTTTTTGTAAATTTTTAGCCACACTATTTATTTTTAACCTTGTTCCATGAATCCTTATTTCTCTTGTTACCTACCTATCAACACACGCTGACCATATTTATCTTTTCATAATTAAGACAATTATCAGTATTATGAAATTTCAGTTTTAAATTGAAGTATTAAATCAATGTATTCAGCAATATTTTTTCAAGAAAGTGATATGTGTTTAAAACATTATTTTTTAATTAAATAATATATAATTTTTCATGCTTATAATAGCCTTCAATATCCATTTTTATATATAAGAACTGGATAATTTTTTTTAAAATATCCAATTTTAAATACTTAAGCAGAAATTTTAATGTCAGTACATCCAAATTTTCTGATATATAAGGAGATGTGAAAAACACTAAGACTTTAAAAGTACTTAAGAATAACTCGTGTCATATAATTAAAAAAAGTAGGTTGCCTTTTGAGTATCAATTAAGTTTGATTTTTAGTATATTCTAAATTTTATTAAATGTATAATTATGAAATACTCGTATTTTTGTAGGACCATTTTTCCCAGAATTTTGTAATTTATGACAGTGTGTCCGGATGACTATAATTCTCTTATTTAATAAATTCAGCTCAAGCCATTATTGTTTTGTGAAATTTAACGACACTAAATTCGGCAAACATAAATGAAATTTTTCAGTCCTTCTCATTTAAATAAATGTTGTTAATTATAATAATTATATTTAAAACAACAAAGAATTTACCCCAAGATATTACTGCAAATTGCATTGTTTAGCAAGAATAGAGATTAATTCTGAGTTTAAACATTATTAAAGGATTTTTCGAGATTGCATAACATGGCAAAAAAATCTAATTTTCAGCTAATAAATATATTACAATAGCATTTGGGATTTCTATATTAAGCTATAACCGATTATTAAAATTTATGGAAATAAAATCCTAAAGTGTATTTATTATATAAATTATTATAGAGAAAAAAAAATTTATACTGCATGTGATAAATTTAAAAGTTTCGATAAGAACATTTTATGTTAACACACGTTTATTTTATGGAAAGTATAGTATCATTTTAACTTCAACAGACTAATTATTCAATAAAAATAGCTAATAAGTTTTATAACTCGATCCTTAAGTAAGAAGCTACTAATTGTGAGAAAGAGGCGTCTTTTTAGAAATTAATATGTGGCTAGATAATGAAATCTTAGATAATTACACGTCGTTCTTTCAAACGAGAACATCACTTATCATAGGAAAATGGTCTGGTGAATAATTGCATTTTTAATTAATGAGTACTGATATTAAATGAGCCTTGTAATTTTTTCACCGAAATTCAGCTCTTTTTCATTTTTTCCCATCCTTAAGGTAATCCAGCGTTCAGGTAACCCATCAATCGTAGTGAATATATTTACCGGAATAAATACCGCCATTAGAACATGATGCCATATTTTCAGACCCTTCGTCGTTTATTGCTTTTGTGATTCTTAATACTTCCCAAAATTAAGTATTGTGCCTCAGAGCCCAGAAGGTATGCTGAATCAGTTGTTTCAATCATATTAGACCGATGATTGATCGTTCACGATCGTGCTTCCAAGTGCTGAATTTTATGCCTGGAAGCGAAGAATTCTCCTCCACCTCGAGACTTCTGTCTTCACCTCACATAAGATGGCTTTGAACTACATAAGTACCTCTTTCACCTTTCGGCAACGAATTTAGACAGAGCACCGGGAAGCAATTATTCTCTGAAGGCGATCTATAAATAGAAGAGTTTTTCTCCCTTGTTCGAAAAAAAAGTTTTTTTTCTTTCTTCTCTTTCCTCTTTACAAATGACCAAGTCATCTCCAAAAAGTCACGCGAACCTTTTCATATCTATTTATTTACTTACTCTGACTCGATATGCAACTGACGTCATGCTCTCAGTCAAGTTATTGATAAGCTGTAATTGTCTTATTCCAGAAGCAAGAAGATAAAGAAAATCTTATCGTTTTAAGCTACTTCTAAATCCATTTGTTGTGTCAATGATTTGATGTTTGATTTGTATCTGATAGGAATGTAAGAACTAGCAGATTGTGGACAAAAGGGAATAGGAAGAGATATAGGAAAAGTTCAATCAGGACAAAGGGATATTTCGTTTTCTTTTCTCTGACGTAACACTTTAAAAGATGCTTCCGTACTTTTAGGAACTATCAAAAAAATTTCAACTAAGCCGAATTCATGACAAATTTTATTTCGTTTAAGTGATGGTACATCGATATGTTTGTTTATTTCATTAACTTAATTTTTTTTTCTCAATGGCAGTGTTATTTAATCGAAAGTTGCATCTTCGATACAGAAAAAAAAATAATGTATGTTTTAAAATAATTTGAGTTCAATGCTTAAATATTTTTTATTTTTTGCGGTAAATATTTCATCTCTCTAAATTAATCACAATCTTGGTATAAAGGAAAGAAAAACTAGATGTTTGTTAATTTATTACCTCAACATCTGGCTTCGTAACCGTTTTTCAAAGACATTAGAAGACCGGGAAAAAAATACAGAAACTGAAAGAAGTAAAAAAAAAAAATTGCAAAATAAACACTCTTTGAAAAGATGAAAATAATTTTCTAAAGCGAAAGAGTTTGTGGAAAGAAAAATCGTTCCAATGAAATTGTCTTTTTTTTTATTTTAAGTTTGTGTAAATATTCCATATTTAAAACAGTTCCTTTTATTCTTAATTTCCCTTTACAAAAATTCCGAGCCTAGCTGTCAAATAAAGCTTTGAAAATGCAAAAGAGCTTATAAACCGAAATATAAAGCTCTAGATTCAATATATTTTTAGATAATTTTGGGAATGTCGCAATTTGATGCTATGAGAACGATTTTCTTATTGTTAGGAGTACTTCAAACCTGTTCACTTAGGATGTAATATACATTTCTTAAGTTTTGATAGTTAATACGATTTGTAATTCAAATTAAAATTATTTATTATTTATATTATTATTATTATTCTGCTGCTGTATTTAAAACTTTGATCAGGATAGCCTAGGGGTCAAGGTCGGGGACTCGCGGTCGACCGTTTTCGTCTATCCATGGGTTCGAACTCTGATGCCACTGTTACCCGCCGTGTAGCCGCGGCTAATGCTCGTTAAATCTGTCGTGGCTTTAAGTCCTCCCGTTGGAGTGGTGTGGAAGATTGGAGACGAATATTCCAGCTCAGGTACCATCCTTGTCATTTGACTGAGTTTCAAAATTACAAGGTCCATCGCCAATAGCCCTTGTGTTGCTTCTCAGTGCTACTTTAATAAGCAATCACATCTCACACTTAAAACTTTAAGGAAAATTTTACTTTGCAAGTTATTTTTTACAAATAAATATAAAAGCTTAGGTTATGTCTGTAGTTAATGGATCATGCATAATTTTATATACACCGATAACGATTGAAGAATTTCTATAGCTGAAAAATTTATGAAATCTTTGTTACAATTTATGCAATTAATAACAGATTTTTTTTATCTATAAATCAAAACACCGAAGAAATTAAATACAAAATATAAAGAAATTTCAATTTTCTCAAGCTTCCCGTGAGATAATTCTGCCTCTAACCAACCTGTCATATGGTTGAGTTTCATGGATTCAGCGTGAGTATATATTATAAGACACTTGAAAAGCTCAAAGGCTCTTCACTAAATTATATCTGAAAATGATAAGTTATCTTATACTAAGCGAAATACGCAAAAAAAAAATCGAGTTTTCCTTGAATATTGAATGAAACACTAAAGTATAGAATTATGTCGTACAAAACTAAGTAGAATTGTATTCTTAACTCTTATATGAATTACCAACATTTACTAATATATTATAAGAGTATATTTGTAAATGTAGGGGATTCATTTAAGAATTCAGAAGATAATGATGTCTTGTAAGATATTATTATCTGCTACAAATGTTTATGTCGTTAGTCAAAAATTATTTAAGTTCAGTCAGCCGCCATATATTTATTTATTCTTAAAATCAGACCCTTTAAAGGCACGTAGTCTCTCATTTGAGGCTATGTTATAAGATGCAAGTAAAGGATTGGTTGCGATGACAGATTCCTATAGAGACTTACTAATTTAACGGTGTTTGAATTCGATGTAAATAAAGTAAAAATATCAACAGAAAATCATTAGTTAACAATTTTCACAAAACGAAGAATTCTATTTATGTAAAAACTATCTTCAGTCCAGCAAAGCAAAAAAAAGCTGTAAAAAGTTATAGTTTAACAAATATGATTTTAGCAATCATTTACAAAATAATATTTACAGTTATTAAAATTACTATTATTTATTGTACTTATTATTTACGCTTGAATCCTTTTCAGGCAATTTATAGTAAATAAATTTCCATAAATAATCATATGTATCTTACAAATAAAGTAATTATAAAGGACACGCATATCAGTTAAAATTCCAAAACATTTTATCGGCTTAAGAAATGTATCTAAATTAGACGAGTAGTTTAAATTTCTAATTTGGAAAAAAGAACAAATATCAATAACTGTCTTTCACTTCAATATATATATATATATATATATATATATACTGTCTGTATTTTAATGATGACACAGAAAACCACACGCATCTTAGGGCTGAAAAGGTTGTTTCTCCATTGACGACATCTGGAACGAGAGCTGGGGAAGGTTAACTAACTTGGATGGAGTTGGCGCTTTGAGAGTTAGTACGATTGTATGCTGAAGAAACTATCCTTTGAGAAGTCTGTATCAGAGTTGTTCTTTTGAATTCCTCTGGAAGCTGTTGTCTTTTGGTTGCCAAACTATTCCCGTGCATTGGCTTCAGTGTCTTTTCTGTGCCGGTCTCAATGCCAGGTTACTGGTTGGCTGCTCTCCAGGAGCCAAAAGCATCTCATACATTCATTTCAGCCGTCGCTGTTCTCTCAATACTGCTAATATTCCATTGACGTTTCGACCCTTTGATTTAGAATTTTGAGGTACATATTTTTGCTACGTTTTCACTATACTGATGCTTATGTTTGAGATCAATTTTGGTGTGGAAACTGCATAGTTCATATTTCTTCTAAAAACAAAATAGAGAAAAAGAGTACAGAAAAAGAAGTATAAACTTATCTAAAAGTTTATAATTAACATTTAATAAAAATTTGATCAGACATGTATAAAAGATAAAATAACTTATTGTATTAAATATTATACACTTTAATACCTGACAAGGATTCATTAAGTTTATATCACGAAAAAGGGTTATTTTAATACAAACTCTTTTAAGATACGATTTTTTAAATAAATGTATAACAAAATTCTTAATTTCTCAAATAAATTTACGAAACACCATGATTAAATTTCTCTTTTAAAGTAAAAGAATTGAGCAACTATAAAAATGTTAAGTTTATATTCAAATACAATTTAAATTCACAATTTTTTTTTATCAAAAGCGTTCCATTACTTGTATATCTTCACACATTAAGTGATAACTGAAATGTTTTTAGATGAACTAGCCCCATTTTTCATAACGAAATTTATTTATGTTAAAAAAATTTCAAGAATAACATCATAACAATGACAGCTGCTGACAATTGTTAACAATTCTGCAACAAAATCAAAATTTCTTTGACTCACACTCTGAAAACGGATGCTGGATAACAGCCAGGAACTACGAATCACGAAAGATAGCAAGCTTAGAAAAACCGTCCGGCCGTTATGTATAAAAATATAACGAATTATTTAAAATATTTAACTAATTTGATGTAATAACACATAAATATGTTCATCAGTTACACATTTTTTTTTTCAAATTCATTGAATAACAATTTCTAAGACATAAATTTTAGATTAGTGAAAAAGCATACTTAGTAAGGCATAACTTCAATAACATTCGTCTTTTATTTTCGCTTTCAAATGTGAAAGGGGTTTTTTTTTTAATTTAATTTATTTCATTCATAACATCAAATAAATTGACGGTATAACTGATAACATTTAGGATGACAATGATTTAATATCGTTCCTAATTACAAACTTGTAATTTATCTTTTAGTGTTCTTGTTTTTTGCTAGATCAAATAAATTGTAATAATCATGATATTTTCACCATAAGTATTAAATTTAATTATCGAAAAATATTGTCAGAATTTTTTTTTTCCGATTTCAAGTTCAAAACTGGATTTGCAATAACCATACACGCGTATATACACTATATATATATATAACCTAATAAAATAATCTAAAAATTACTTGCAAATTTTTTTTGGCATTTAAAATTATTTTGTGTATGCTTTATATATAAATCTTTCTTCTATTATAATTTTAATTAGTTATTTCACTTATTTTGTTATATATATATATATATATATATATATATATATATATATATATATATATATAGTACCATCCAATAAGAGACTCCCACTGAACCACACATCTTATCCCTTAATTAGAGTTACATACATGTACCGAGGAATATTACTCGAGATACCGAGGACCGAGACCAATAGAATTGTCCCTTAAATACAGGTGTGCCTTATAAGACATACTACTGTACATTATTTTTTATGAAAAATTACTCATTCGTCTAAATAATAAGATGTATTTTCATAAAAATATAAATATAAATTAGCTAAACAATTTTTAAGAGATCTTCCTTTGGGTAAACCTTTAGTCTGATTTTAATTATTTCTATTAAATTAAATTTAGTTCTCTTGCAATACCAAATTAACGAGGCTATTAAGTTTCACAAAATTTATTACACTATTTAAATTGCATTTATAAGACATTTGGAAAAGTACTTTAATCATTTCTCCAATATATGTTGAGTTAAAGATATCAAACATAAATAGAATATATTTTTTTGTCTTTCATATAACAATAATATATTTTCTATTTTTATTAATAGAAGTATTTTAGGGTTATTTACAATATATTGTAAAATTAATTGTAACTTATATTCCAAATTAAGTAATTTAAGCCTTAAAATCATCTGTAACTATGCAGAATTTAACAGAATTTCTATGAAATAACCAGACACTTTATCTACTTGAACAATAACGATTTTTTTTTAAATCTTTAATCAAAATTCAAATATTTTTAAATGAAACATCATAATCGGTTCTATAATTTAAGTTCATTAAGAATTTAAGAAAAATATTCATTAATGATTTAAGTTCTTAAATTCAGCAAAATCTTCCGAAGAAAATCCCTATTTGATAGCAGCATCTGTAAAAAAGTTGAATACCAATATATATAATGAAAATAGTAATACATAAATATAAGGAAATAAATGAAATATAATTAACAAAAATTAACAAAGAAACAAAAATTAAAACAAAAAAAACTCTTTAAAAATTACAAAGAAAACTTATTAAGAAATAAGGAAAAACTATTTAGAAATAAAGTTTTTTAATTGTATAAAACCTGGAACAAAAGAAAAATTGCACGACAAAACAAAAACTGAACCTCTGTTTCAATATAAACTTCAGGTTATATTGAAACAGATCAAAATAACCTGAAAGAATATTAAACTTATGAAAACTTTCAAGAAGATCAAGTTCAAATAATGAATACGCATAAACCATGGCAAGAAAAGTAAAGAAAATCAGTAAAAGAAAGCCATAAAGAAAATGAAGCATAAAATTTATAAATTTTGAATCCGGCTTTTGACAGATTAGTTTACTGAAAAATTTTTTCTAACAATCCCGACAGAAAAGTGTTGTTAATCAATATTGAAACTCCATAAATTCAAAAAACAACAAGATTCAAATAGAACAAATTGCAAAAAAAAAAAAAAAAAAAAATCAAGCAAATTAAAAAGATTACAAAAACTTACATAACAAACCTTCTATAGCAACAGCCATCCCACACAATCATAAACAGGAAGTATAATAATGTCCTCTCTGTCAGAGAGAAAAAGCACTAATTCAAGTAAAAGTATAGAATTTAAAACACAAAACTTATTGCAAAATGGAGAAAAAAGGAGAGGGAAAAAAATTTAAAACAAGGGAGAAATTAGCTTTATAATACCTATGTTTTAAATTAACTTTAATAAAATTCGAAGGAAGTTCTGTTTTCATACATTCTAAAGTAACCCAGCTTAATAGTCTAAAGCCTGTTTACTCAAGCCTGACAACATTCAATATATTATTTTCTATTTTTCTGTACATTTTGATTTATCTAATATTTGGTTTATTTTTTTATTTAATTTATTTGAATTGTAATTATATATATATATATATATATATATATATATACTTGTGGTATCAGTGTTAAATTAGTTTAAACTAATAAATTATAAAATGCTGATTCACAAATGACGGATTTAATTTGGGAAAAATTGTGTTGCGTTATTCTCATTAGTATATAATCGTTTCTTCTTATTCTAAGAAAAATCCATTCATATTAGAGAAAAATATTTTAAAACACACTTTTTTTAATTTAAACTAAAATAAAACGTTTAGAAAGAAAATATATAGAACTAACACACAGGTGTTTTTTTTTTTTAATTTAACTTACATATTCATATAAAATGCCAACAAAACACTACAACTCGGTAACCATCTACAGGAAAACAAATGGCATTGGAAAATAACTAAACCATTAAATTTTCCATAGAAAGCACATCTATTAAATATGTTTGAATACGGTTGATATTTCTGTTTACAGAGGAGGAAGACTGGAAGTACATTTTCGAATTCGTCAGAATACGTTTGTTAAATTTGTTTACAGAGATGGATTGAAAGGATATTACGAAACGACTGCTTAACTCATTTGCCATTACTCTACTCTGTCTTTCTCTCACTCAGACATTTTAGTCTTTTTCGTTAGTCATGATACATCTCACCAGACATCTATACATTCCCCTTTCACCAACAGGAAACGAAGAGGAACGGAATATTGCATTACATTCCCCGCAGGAGTGAGGTCTAAGAGTTCAAATTCCCCTTTTGCCAAAGGGAAATAGAGAGCAAAGGAATATGGTGTTATACTCTTCGCGTGAGCTTAGGATTAAAATCTAAATAATTTATTTAAATTGACGTTGGGAAAGAGGTGTCTTTTAAGATAATTAAAGATTCGAGAAAAGTGGTGCAAGTTTGAATACATTTTTAAAAAAAAAACCTTTCTAATCAAATATCATATTTTCAATATTGTTGGAAATAGTATTTATCATTTTTGTTTTTATTATTTAAATTTATTTTACTGATAAATAATAGTTGCAATTATTAAGTCTGTAAACAAAGAGATGTTTTCATAAGAGTTCCGGTTTAAATTTTAAATTGTTCAACAGTAAAAAAAAATGTATCAAACTGAAAAAAACCTTTTGTCTGCAATAATGATATAGAAATATCTGTCTGCTTTAAACTTTGTTTATATGTATATAATTTTTCAAAAATTATAACCACCATTTTTATTTAAGATTATTACAAAACACAACATCTTTTTAAATAAATATAAATAAGTTTGCTGATTTAGAGGGCTTTTTAAATACTCTCTATATGCTAATAAATTTCATTTAAACAACTTAAAGATGCTACAGAAACAATGAAACATATTATATATATAGCTAAATATAGTCTTCAATATTCACCATAAAAGGATTACTGAGACCAAGAAGAATTCGTTGAATACAAGCCTCCTTTTTACTAGCCAATAATTATGATATTTACAAAGTTTTGATAGAAATTAAAATATAAAAATGAAAAATGCTAATGTATTTCTCTATCGGTAAGCGTATTGATTTACTAAGTGTGGAATTTTTATTTAGTCATATAAATGATAATAGCATAAAATTAAATTTATTTGGAAACTTAGTATTACTTTTGTAAGGTATTCATGGAACAAATTAAAATCCGGCAAAGATGCAAATAGAAAAAATTATCTTAAGCCTGCATTCATATCACAAATTCAATACATTAACAATGCAAATATAAAACATATAAATGCAATTATAGCTACCTAATCTAGGAAAAGAGTCTAGTCAAGAGATGAGTTCCTATAATGGCAACGAATTTTTTACAATACCAATACGAATACACTACATAATTTCCTAAAGCTCCATTGAAATTTTCACATCTGATCTAATTTTATCAGGTGATTCACATTCCTTTTATTTGCAAAACTTTCAGTCTGATTCATAACTTCAAAATTACTCAAGAACTTATTCACTAATTCATAATTCATATCCAACTTAATGAAATTTCCTGTTTCTAAATTATCTTCTTTCTCTCCTTAATGAGTAACTAATTCCTTGGAAACCAAATCAGCTGCATTTGTTGTACACTTATTCCAAATAATCTACATTCAAATATGATCAACTTTTACTTTCAAACAGATAATCAGAGATTGACTAAGTCATTATATCATCAGTAATGAAGGAAAAAGGTTTTTGAGTGTTTGTTAGATTACAATAGTGGATAACATAGTAAACGAATACTTATATTTATCATAAACTTATACTGATAACTAGAAATTCATTACCATTTCTACTCAAATTACAGAAATAAAAACTGGTTTTAACAAAAAAAGATTCTCTCAAAAAAATAAGAAATTAAATGAGCTAATAAAAAAATAATTTCCCAGTATTACACACATGAAAAATTGACGTTGCAACGTAATTTACTCTTGAATATTATTTATTTTGCTTTAAATCAAAGGCTTAATTACCACGAGCTTATTCCTAACAATCATTCGTCACTCTATAATACTTTATTCTATCGACTAAGGGTCCTCTTTTTTCATACAAACATTCCTTCTGTATATCGTTTTGCGTCTCCTTGGCCTCGTTACGACCATGAATTTGCAATCCATTCCAATTTTATAGAGTCAGTCTAAATAAACAAACAATCAGAACTTTAACATAATTTTATTCTTATTAAGGATAATCAAAATCAGTATGAGTATTGAAAATGTGGAGCATAGCCCTTCAAGCATCCGTAACTAAAAGGTACTTTAAAGTTTTATTAACCTGACTAGTATTAAAGGAATGAAACCAATTTCAACAATCACGTGATCTTCCGGCACTAAGAATCGATTTCTAATTTGTTCTCCCTACTCTGCATAAGAATACGTCTAATCTTGCTGTTCAAACTCTCTCTACCAATATTCCAAAAATTCTTCCAATCTCTCCACTCTTTTATTTCTTACACTACACTTCCTAATATATATCAAAGTGGATTTATATAACTCATAAGTCGAGGCTCTGGGATCAGACAACATCAACGAAATGCCCATAAGGTCAGTTGAAGGGAAATTTGCATATGAATCTCGTTATAACCCCTCTCTGTAAATGAAATGTTATTTATCGGTGGGTTCCCACAGCCTATCGCAAAATTACGTTGAAATTTTCCAAGTCCTCTTCAAAATCAGTCTAAATAACTGATTGAACATAATTATATATCTCGATCATTGATTCTTAATCTATTTATCTATTTAATTTTCGTTATATTTAATTCCTACTGCCACCCTGTTTCTAATTTCTTTACCAATTCTTATTTCTGAATATTCATAATTAATTTTTGCTCCACAGCCATAGTATTACAAGAATAATGACAGATGTACTTCATTTGAGTAAAAAACTTGAGGAAATACCCGAAAGGAAATAAAACTAATTCATGCAACCCAAAAATTTACAAATATATATCTTTATCATTTCACTTCTTGTAATACTTCATTGAATGAAAAAGAGGAATGCTTGACATCTTTCTTGTAGCTGATGACTTATGCATCTGTCTTTTGTAGATTTTGTTCACGCCCGTCAGCAATAGAATGGAACGTCATCCTTCAACAGTGTCACAAAACATTCCTGAAACATTTTGAATCAATACAACATTGCAATATATGCTACTCTGTTGCAAGTCTCTCTCTTTTACCCTGAAATTCAATATAATATAAGATTATAAAGTACTCATAATCAATAATACTAATTACTGCAATATTATATGACATAAACAGAATAAATAGAAACTCTTAAATAAACATCCGATGTGGTCAAACAAAATTTTTTTTAAAAAAAAATGCGATAATTAACGCAGCGCTAATAATTAAAGTTATAACCTTTTCACGCGTTATTGGCCAAAAAAATACATATATATATACATACATATTTTACAAATTTGTATACTATATTGAATAACAAAACATTTAAGTATGCGTAACAAGTCAGAAATAAAATAAGTGTTTCTATCAAAGAAAATTTCAAATTTTTGATATTTTTAGTTTTAATAAAAAACAGTACTTTACGTTTGGAAAGATTGCCGCATTTGGTGTTCAAACTTTTGAACAAAAAAATTCAGTCTTTAATAAATCAGATACATATTTTAAACGACCATGACTTCTTGTCCGAAGAAAAATAGAAAAAGATAAATGCGACATATATATTTACTATTCGACATTTGAAATCGAGTACATCTCACACGGTAGAGGAATATCCGAATAGGCTAATTGAAGGTTTATGTTATCCGCCTTTGTGAAACACTCTTTCACCTGGAGAACTGAAGTTGGGTCTTCTTAATTGATATCTAGGTTTCCGGCTCCGAAGAGAGCAGGCCTAGTTGTAGTTGAAATTTGATTTTGAACGTTGAAGGTTCTTGGATGGCTCCTCGGAAAGCACACTGGCGGCTTCAAGGAAGTAGATGGAGCTCTCTTCCTGAAGAGTGAAGAAATGTACCGGCATCTGTGTGGGGGTTTTTTCCTTCTTGTAGTTGAGGAGATTGGAGCCTGAAAATCTCTTCTTTGGCATTCGAATCCCACTTTCTTTGTAGTTCAATGACTTGCGATGATCCAAGGGGCTTTCGCTTTATTGCTATGGTGTGATGATTGGCAATCTTGTGCACTCGAACCTTTCCAATTACCTTAATTGGAGTTTCACGCACCACCTGTTGGTTTCACAAAACTAGAGAGAGATTGAATAATTTTATTAAACGGCCTATTCTTGTGTTTCAGAACTACTCCAACCAATTTTGCGACTGTTGCAACTTCTCTCTTTCCACTTGTAATTGACGCTGTAGATTTTTAATCGCGGCTTTAAATTTAATTTTTAAATCTTTGATTTCTTCTGATTACTTCACTTTTAATTTATTGAAGACGATTGAGGATTTTGTTTAAATTGATGGTGATTGCTGAGACTATGAGGAAAGTCTGAATGTCTGTTTTGATTCTGGTTGACAATACTTATTTTGTCTCTTGGAAGATCGACAGCGAACAATATTAATATTAAGCTTCTTAGAATTATTTGGTATATACCTATGGTACTGACTTAATTCTAAAGTGGTCACTGATTTATATGCTAAATATCTCTCTTTATATCTATATGCAAATTAAAGGAGCTGTGCTTTCGTTGTTGGGTACCCGAGTACTAAAAACTCTGGGTCGTGTAATAACTTATGTAGCAATATATGCTAAACAATACTAACTTCTGTCATTAAAAACTAAAACTGCGCGATTTTTAAAGTATAATATATGATGTCCGAAGATGATTGGTTTCGCCTCTGTTTGGACGCATACAATTTGACTTCTAGCCGCGTGTGGTTGCGTATTTATGGAAATGTATCTTTCAGCCCATGCTTCAATTGCGCTAAGTCAGTGACCGAGCCTCGAACAAGAAATTCTCCGATGTCTGTATACGTACGCCATAATAGTAACGAAACCACTGGAAGTCCTTGGGATTTTTTAGGTTATAGCCTTTCCCTAATTACTGTACGTCACCCTACCTCTTGAAATCCACAGTAGAAATGACGATACTTTAGAAAATTCGCGCTCTATGCATTCCATTACAACACTTCCTAACTGTTCACCACTTGCTCTCGCTTATGCATTGTAGAGTGAAAATTTCAAGTTCAGATATTTTCTATCACCCCTTACATTTTTTCCCATGATTTTTTTGAAACACCCTGTATAAGTCATCAGCCTTTCTCGGGAGATAATTTCTCCCAATAGAACAGTTTAAATTTACCGGACTATTAAAATATTTTGCATCATCTTCGATATTATTTAGAAATGCCACAATATTCTCCGTGATGTAGAAATATTGAACTGGACAAATTAACATTCCGATGTCCGGATCAAATCCAGGAGTTGGTAAGAATGGTCAAGATTGTGATACCTCGGCTTCTTTATTATCATTACTTTGTGATCGATCATAACGTAATACAGTTCGTTCAGACAAGAGTTGGTCCAAATAAACAGACAATCATAATTTTAACATATATATATATATATATATATATATATATATATATATATAATACTCCCCCCCAACGATATTTCTCCAATATCTCATTTCCTATCCACTACACTCCATTATATATAGCAAAGCTAATTTATATATTCACAAGTTGAAGCTCTGGAATCAAACAAAGTCAGAAAAATGCTCATAAGGGGAAGAGAAATACTGTTGTGAATCTCCTTTAAGTCTGTCAAAAAACTCCATCTCCATTTTCTGTTAATAGAAGAAATTAAAGACCTAAATATGAATACAATTGTTTCTAAATATTTATTGATTAATCAATTTTCTTTTGGTGATATTGTAAAGTTTCAGTGTGATGCATAAAAACTGCTGATTCGAAGCCTTAATATTAGCGTTAACAGCTATTTTCTATTACATTTATCAGATTTAAATTACGTAACATAGCTTATTCTAAGATTCATAATTCTTTCCACGATTACAAATTTAATCTCTTTTAGGTTTTTTGAACTTCACATATCACATTACAGAAGTTTTAAGATTTCGTAAATATGAAAAAAAAATGTATTTACACTTGACTATCTTTGTCATAACAATAATATGATGAGATTAAAATCTCTCTCACACTCTCCTTCCATGTATTTCACCCTAAAAATGTGATAAGTTTGAAGTACATTCTATCTGGATCAATTATTCTTTTCTTACATGGCTCAATTTATATTAATCTTTTATTTACATTTTTTTTTTTTTTTTGGTATGAGCTATGTGTTAATCTTCATATCAGAACATATGCTCAGGTTACAATATAATTCAAACAATGCTCTGTTATGATAATATTTTACTAGAGTTGGTACGATTTATATTTGATGTAATAAAAATTAAGCTGTATAAACAATAATTTAGAACAAAATGGATTCATTTGTGCTTTTTACATAAAAATACATTTTGTTTACTTAATTGCATTTTTTCTGTTTATTGTATTACATAGATTATATTTTTATTGTATCCGATTGTATAAATTACTCGCCAATTAATGTGGTAACAATTCTTAATTCTGATAATTTTCAAACTGCAGTGTTTTCGAAATTCGTATTAACTTAGAGTGATTCTACAGTATTTATGTTATTTAATTCAAAAATTTGTCTGTATCTATTTTTTTATTCACAATCATTGATTTTAACTGCAAAATTATTCTAATCTCTTTTATTTCTATCAACCGCGGAAGTCACATGCGTCAATGCTATCCTTAATTTGACAGGCATATTTGATATTCAAAGATAAATACATTGATGATTTTTAATCCAAACGTTGAGATCTTACAATTTTAAATACATACTTGTAATAAAAATCTACTTAATTTAATATTCTTTACCTTATTATACCTACCTTGTTATTCTTAATTTAAATTTATTGAGATCTGTAATAAAATAAAGTGGTAGAAAAATCTTTAGAAATTTAAAATGTGAGGATTTAAATTTGTCTCATTACATGAAATGAAAAGTGTGTAATTTTTAAATGCGTATTTATTTGTCTTAAAATAGTCTTAACTACTTTATAAGTCAGCAACTAAAAAAATCATATTTGATAATTACAGATATATTTAGTTATAAACGAATGTATTATGTTATATGTTCCCAAATTTTATGTTCCCAATTTATTGCTCAAACTTTGTACGGAAGGCGATAAAAAAAAATCAACCTATAACTGGTTTTCTGTCTATCGAAAATATTTCTATTTTCATAAAACTATCAATAATTCAATATTATATGTAATGATGAACTTTAAAATGTCAAAATTAAATAGTTTTACGGAAAATTATGAAAGAAAATATAATGAATTTTATTTACTCTAAACGCTTTCAAAATCTTCGAAATTTCGATGCCACTAGAACTATAATGCATACTTAGGGCTTATTTTCGTTTTGTATAAGACTGAGTTACAGAAAAGAGAAAAAAATTTTACAAAAACCGGTTTTTTAGACAAATTACTCATTGATAGGATCAATTAAAGACTTACTTGTCCACATTTGAAAGTATGAGATACACACACATATAACATTAGTTACCATTAATTATAACATAGTCTTTATATTATTTATTCTTATATATTATAGTTTCTTAAGATATACAAATAAACAATGGGGAAAAAACGAATTTATAATTGTTATTGATATTCTAGAAATCAAAAATTCTTTTTTGTACCCCAAATTTTTAATTAATCTTTTTCACGTCATTTCAATGTGATAAAATTCCATTTCAAATATTATTAAATTTTTAAAAATGCGAAAGATAAATTACGCTGAAGTTAATAGCTATTCTTACATAATATTATCCAAAAAATCAGAGGATTAATTGCTTATTCACTTAATTATTTATTACCTTAGACAATGAAGAGAAAATTCTGATTTTCTAAAATCACTATTTCAGAGAGAGAGTGAGAGAGACCAACTCCTTCACACCATGTAAGTAAAAAAGAGTAAAGCAAATAATTATTAATGTCCGATTCTCAAGTGACATAAACTACATTACCGTGACTAATTCTTTTCGAACTTAAATAATACTTCAATGCTTTAAAGTGTTAGAAAACGAAGAGAATTCTGATTCTCTAAAATTACTTAAGCGCCCGATCCTTCGCTATATGTGTCACAGATAGTAAAACAAATACTTATCTTTTTTCGCTTCAAAAAACGCATAAAACTGTGTAGTCTCTTAATATCACCCTCCATATAATGTTATGATAGGGAAGTTCCGAGAGTCGAGCTATTTATACGACTCCAAGTGCAATAGTACAGGGACTATTAGGTTTTCTGTATCTGTTGTTTTTGCAATTGAGCTCCCTGACAGCGTTCGAGGTTTACGAGCGAAAACGTGTGTATGGGGGACGTATGTTACATACATTATAGGACTTCGCAGCTTTCGCTTTGTTCCTCTCGCACCTACTCTCCTTTGAGGAAACACATATGCATGCAATGCATGATATTTATAGGATTGAGGCTCGTCTGTTTCTCTTGCCTTACGTTTCAACGGTTTTGGAATATTTTGCCTCAAAGAATTGGAGACTCTACTTGCTTTCCAACTTACAAATCAACTTCTGAAGCTCGTATGCCCTTTACTTGGTGGTTATTCTACTCATGCAAGCAGACCATGACTACAGTGGTGCAGTAATCGATGCTGTATTTATTACATATTGTAACCGTACTAATTAATTTACAGTAGTAATGAAGGAAAATTTAGATTGAAGACTTATAATGCATTTTAAGAGCAAAATTAAAAATAAAAACTCTAATTTTAAAAGAATATAATAGTAATTGCTGATCGTAATAATAACTAAATGCATTATATATATATATATAGAAGTGAGATTCAATGTCTTATATTGAATTTCATGTAGTATATAAAATATACCTATATTTTTTAAACGAAAGGCAAAAACACAGACAGTCTGGAATTAATGATATATAAAAATACATTCTTATATTTTTTATGTTCCAATTTGGAAACATTTGATTGCATTTCTTGATCTTCTTGTTAAACTACTAGAAAAATCCTATTTGCGTAAATTTCGCTTTGGAATAAAACACGCGTTTAATCTAAAGTAAATTAAAACTGCATTTACTTTCACAATTAATTAATTCTTAGATAATCATAACATCCGAAAAGCTCATGTACTAAAACAAGAACTCCAATGAAATCATTTAATACAAAACTAAAAGAAAAGCGAGCAAATTTCCTACCTTACATTTTACTGTGCACTATTTTAAAGCCGTAGGATTGCACAAGAAGCATTCATATAAGACGTATGAAGTTAGATTTTTATTAGCAGTTTATAAAAAAAAAAACCAAGCAATAATTAATTGATTTTTTTTTCAATAATGGTAGTATTTTCATAGCTAAATAATTTAATTATCTCATCTCTTCAAAAAATGATAAATTAGCATAAATAAAAACTTTGACATCACGGAGTATCTTTACTCGTTTTATTTGATTGCGATTCTGTGTTATCGTTTCGTAAATTTGATATACAAAATGAAAAATTAATACCCTACTGTCTTTATTTAAAAATGCAGCTGAAAAAAATTGTGGTTTTAAATAGTTAAAAAGGAACAATGGAAAAGATTAGATAGAAAACTTAGGAATGACTTAAAAACGAAGTATGCGTTTACTTTAAAAACTACTGCCTATAGTGAAATCTATATATTGATCAATTCTACTATGAGGTAAAATATGAACTCTACTTCTATTTTCTGAATAAATTGAATTTTTACCTTATATTGAATTTGAATTGGGGAAAGTAAATCGAAAGCCCCATTGATCCCAATGCAGTTTGAAGAAGCAGCAGGGACGTAAGATTCCAGTTTAAAATTGCACTATTCTATTTTGAAAAATCTCAAAAACTTTCCCTTTTGTAGGAAACAAAGGATGACAGGTGATATTAAATTTTCTATTTCTTCGGTTTTTCGGACTGGCAGCATAATCCAGAGCTTTTGATATCAGAATTTTGGTAAATTCCGAACTTTTTTTCGTTCGGGGTTCAAATACAAGATTTAGAATTCAAGAACTTTTATGCTTCCTTACTCACAAAATCCAACCCAGCTGCATACCGCTTGGTAAAAGAAACTCAGGTATCGAAATAACTTCCAGAAAATGTATACTGAATTAAATTCTTGAGCTATAAGCCAAGCAAGTAACTAGTCTACCCGAAAGGAACGGGATAAAAACTAGCAGTAAAGATATTCTTCGGAGGAATATGAGGTGGCCTTTCGCCAAAAAATGGGCTAAAAATAATAACAGGAGACGCAGATAAGTCTAATTTAAAATTATGTAATTATTAATTTATATAATTTAAGGTAGTTTTATAATTAAAAACTGCCTTAAAAATATTTAACAACTAAAAATTAATTTAATCATTTAAAAATATTATGTAACAAATAATTAAGCCAAATTATTTATAATATTATAAATTATAAGTGAACAAATAAGTCTTTTTTTTAAAAAAAAAAATATTATAAATAATTTAATATTATGTAAATTGTGTGTGAAGCTTATGTATATATTGTAAATTAATTTTTAGCTCATTTTCTTTTTGATCAAGAAACTCAATGGAAAACTTTAAGATAATATATATAACACAGCAGCAAATGAATGTTTTTGAACTTAGACAAAAAATTAAAAAAAACGTAAAGAGACTATTTTTGCTAATAATAACGTTGTTATAGAAATATGAATACTAGTAAGGTATATATAACACATGGATCAATAAGTCCCGAGACTAACATTGAAAACAACATTTTTTTTTGCAAAAATTTTTTTTATTCATCAACATAATCACCTTTTAGGGTGATACAATCGTTCCAACGCTTTTCCAATTTTTCAATACCCTGTTTATAAAAAAAATTATCTTTCGCTTCAAAATAAGCTTCAGTTTCAGTGATGACCTCCTCATTTGAGCCAAATCTTTTTCCCTGGAGCATTTTTTTAAGATCAGCAAAGAGCCAGTAGTCACTGGGGGCTAAATCTGGCGAGTATGGGGGGTGGGGAAGCAGATCAAAGCCCAATTCGTTCAATTTTGCCATTGTTTTCATCGACTTGTGGCAGGGTGCATTGTCTTGGTGAAAAAGGATTTTTTTTTTCTCTGCATGTGCGGTCGTTTTTTTTGCGATTTCCTCCTTCAAACTCACCAGCAAGTCAATATAATAATCACTGTTGATCGATTTACCTTTTTCGAGGTAGTCAATGAAAATCACGCCATGCGTATCCCAAAAAACTGACACCTGACTTTGCCAGCTGACTGCTGCGTTTTTGGACGGCGTTCGCCAGCTGTGCGCCACTCAGATGACTGCCGCTTCGACTCTGGAGTGTAGTGATGTATCCATGTTTCGTCCATGGTCACGTAACGACGCAAGAAATCTTTTTTGTTGCGAGTAAATAGCGATAAACAGCTTTCTGAATCATCGACTCGTTGCTCCATCGAAAGCAATCGCGGCACCCACTTGGAAAAAACCTTTTTCATGCTCAATTTTTCATGAAGGATAGTAAATACACTTCCATATGATATCTGTGTCATCTCAGCAATCTCACGGAGCTTCACTTTACGATCTTTCATTATAATTTTTGTCACTTCACTCACATTTTCCGGTGTAACGGCTTCCACAGGTCTACCCGAGCGTTCCGCGTCATTTGTGTCGGTACGACCACGTTTAAACTCGGCAAACCACCGACAAATCGTTGCTTTTGATGGACAAGAGTCCGGGTAACATTTTTCAATCCATTGTTTCGCTTGCACGGTGTTTTTACCCATTAAAAAACAATGTTTTATCAGAACACGAAACTTGGTTTTTTCCATTTTTTAAACAAACTACAAAACGACTTTACTTCAACCTCGATAACTCAGCTGTTTCTGGTCCGATCGACTTAAAATTTTGACACGTTTCAAGCAAAGGTTCGTACTCTAGAAAGACCTGGTCACTGGTTTACTACGAGCGCCATCTCTGGGTTAGTCTCGGAACTTATTGATCCATGTGTTATATATATATATATATATATATATATATATATATATATATATTCTAAATTCATTATAATTCTACGTAAGCAAGAAAAAGAAAATCGGTAATATTTAAAATACCTCCCCAGAATAAATTATTTTCTTAAATTAAAGAGCTAGACCAGATAAAAATAACAGTCAGATTATGAATATTGGGTAATTAAATTAAACTAAGAATATGTTAGTTACGTACATTACAATGCTCAAATCAGATTTTAAAAAGAAATCATAATGAGCTTACAAACACACGTTTCTTTTTAGTTATTAAAAAAAATTATTTTAACACTTCGGTATTCGAACATTATAAATTAATTGTATATAGCAGAAGTTTATCAAAGAATATTTTTGTAGAAATATATATCACGCATTATATACAAAGCTTATCAAATCTATAAAATCATATATAAATTATATCACAGTACTTTAAATTAGATGTATAACAGAAATTCCTTCAAAAAGGTAGATTATAAGTTGTCTGTTTAATTCCTGTATCAATGGGGTTTCTTCAAAATGAAGTGTTCTAATATAGAAGGTAATAATCTGAAAATCTTAAGAATTTAAGTTCCTGCATGTACACATCTTATATTTGAAGGGTTAATAATTTATAATATAAAGTTAAGAAAATATATATCTCGCACAGAAGTTTTTAAAGCTCTGAATGTGTTACAATTTGTTAATGCTAGTTTGTGGAAAACGCTCCGAAACATTAGAGACATGAGACGACTATCAATACAAGGTCGTCTCGGGCCCCTTGGCAGACCCAATACCTGGCATTAACTGCACGACGTCACAGGTTGTCTGTAAGGCAACTAACTGAATAGCTGACAGCCACCTCAGAAACAATTGTTTCCCGATAAACTGTTTATAGAAAGTTCTAAGGAAGGGGCTTGTATGCCAGACGCTTAGCAGTTTGTCTTCCGATCATTTCTTAGTTCCAGAATGTTCTTTACAGAGAAGTCAAGAAAACTAAATCTGCAGTGAAGAAATAGGGCAATGATCTTGCTACCGGTGTGACGTTTGGCTATTCGTAATTTTCTGTTAACTAACCTCACTTTTTGGTAATTTGAATTGTATAGAATTACAATTCCTTCCCAATCAAAATAAAACGTGATAAGGTAACTAAGATGGAGATAAGAAGAGTAATTAATCGAATTAGAGATAGTGATATATAAGTGAAATATAATTGAAAGGAAAAAGAAGGGAAGTAGAGATAACGACGAAATGATAGATAATTATGAATTGGATTGAATCATCGTTATTAATTTGGCAAAATAAGACTTTATTATAAAAATATAAGTTATGACTGTCTGAGTTAACAGGGATTCGAGAGAGAAAGAGAATGGTCTTGCATATTCCATGTTAACGTCTAATAAATTGCGTTGTCTTTCGCTTACGAATCTTCAATTGGAGTCTTGCATTTACTGACTATACTGAAGTAGACTTTGAGATGGATATAGAATTAACTAATGAAGGAAATATGTCACACACACTGGTAACTTTAGATCCTCTTCATAGACCACCATAAACCTTCATAGATCCTCTTCATACACCACCATAAACCTTCATAGATCCTCTTCATTTAACATTGTTATTTGAAAAGAAGAAAGGAATCTCGTTCTCGTTCAGTTAACACTATAACAATTAAAGCTATCTGCAAATATTGATTATCAGCACAAGCAAGGTATATACTGCATCAATAAAAGCTCAGTAATTTTAAAATATGCATAGATAATATTTTGGAAATGTTTTATTATTCAACTGTTTTGATATGTGGTAGGTTCATAATTCATAGGCCCGTAGGAGATTTCTCATTCAATGCACGCAGAAGGTATCTCAATCAATCTCAATTTGTTGCTCAAAAGAGAATGTATCCCAGTGGCGTACCTAAAAAATAATTTTTTTTATTTACGCTTCTTTCTGGGGGGGGGGAGGTGCATATCGTCATTGCCGTGAAAAAAGCAATTTTTTAGTTTAGAATAACCACTTGGTAAAAGATAAATAATATGCTATCTCAATCTTATTTCTCCTGTTTAAAACTTTCAAAGTATTGTTATAATTTTATCAAAAGAAAAATAATTTCAAAAGTATAGACCATTTAAAAGATAATTAAGATACCATGGGAATACAATTTGCCTTTTTCTTTTGGAGGGGGGGGGCGTATTTTTAGGGATGCACCTCCCCTACTTCATCTACGAGCACAGAACCAGATGCACTCTTTCAGAGATAACAAAGACTTTTTTATTCTTTTCTCAGGAATCGGCTTATTTGAAATCTTTTTTTTTTTCTGATCGTGATAAAAAAAATTAAAGCATTAGGTGAAAAAAAAATCTTATGTTTAAAATTTAAAAAATAATATAATGGTATAGTAAAAGAATTATCCTGAAATATTTCAGTTTCGAAGGAAAAATTTTGGGGGGTGCATATGTCCCTTTGCAGCCCCCTCTGGGTACGCCACTGATGTATCAAAGTCGTTGCATTCCTTACCTAAATCCCTTGAACTATATTCCAGATAACACGTCACCTAAGGCTGCAAAATGCACTCTATTATCCTCTCTGTGAATATTTTGACACTATAAATAGTCTTATAACGAGAAGATAAAACATTTTTTCTCACAACTTTCAGAAGACTTCTTGAAAAACTGATGAGAGATTTGCGTACCAGTTACTGGAAACTATACTTTTATACATATTCTTGTGTAGGTGTTTTATTTATTTTCCAGTTTTCGTTCAATGAAAGTAGAAAATCTTTGTATCTTTTTTGTAAGATATTGTAAATCTTTTTAAGCACGTTCTTTAATCCAGTTTGTCACGTTTGGTCGTTGTCTTTTTACAATCTCCTTTGAGATACAGATTACTTTTCAAGCTTAAAGCAATGCAGTTCAAACTTACAGAAATGTGTGAAGGATTCTTTACACAAAGATTAAACAAGCAATGACTAATGGAATTGCCAGGATTTTGTAAGATTTTTTTTTCTATTCCTTTGAAATGCTCAATGTAATCATTATCCAAATAAATGTCTGATTCTTTGTCGTTATTCATTATACCTCATTTTTATTTCAATGTTTCTTACAAAAATTTGTAACACATGCGGTCTATTAGATTCTTCTCATTACAATACACATTTGTATTTAAGTAAAACTTACATTAAAAATTGCCTTTTATATCAATTAAATATAAGTAACACCCAAATAATAAGTTATATTTTTTATTCAAAAATAATAAATTTATGTATGCAACTCGTTAAAAATGTGATAGATAGAGCTCGCATCGTGGATGACTCCTTTAGTTGAAATCCCTTAAAACGTTGCTGAAAGTTTTATCGTGCTTATTTCATTGCAGCTCATTAAAAAACTTAATTAATAAAGAATTTAATAAAGAAAATGATACCTAAATTATGTAAAAATATTTTTAACATGAAAGATGTAGAAATTTAAGCTGCTTAATTTTTAAGGGATGTAAATATTTTTTAGCAAAATTTGTATTTAATTGCTTAATAGCCATGTCATCACATTTGATAATTCGTCAAGATCATTAAGCTTTAAATTAAATCTTCAATTTTAATTTTTTTCATGATTTGAAATCAAATTGTGGTAACGATAGGAAGAAAAACTATCAAAAGTAAGTGGAGAAACTATATATTTATCATTTTCCCTCATAATAACATACATCCCATAAATATATCCATAATAACTGCAGAAAGGGCGCTGGATTTCTGAACTTCTCCTAAGTTTAGTAGATACCTAATGGGAGGGCATTTTGTGTGTGTTTGAGTGGGTTTTTTCTATCATGCTTCCTCTCTTCCCTCTAGTAACAACTATGTATCAAATTTACACAATTGAAATCAATTAAATCAAAATATTTTATAAATTATAAGCCTAAATAAGTTTAAATAACATATATTTAAAATGTTTTTATATGAAATTTAAGTATTTAAATATCAAACTCTCTTTTAATTTATAAGGGCAATATACTTACATTGTAGTATATGTATTAAAAAATATGTTTTTACTAATACATGAAACTCTAGTTCGTAAAATACTATTATGATAATTCTTTAATTTAAAAATTATATGATTTTATATTTTAATTTCGGTAGGAAAGTTAAATTTTTTCGGTACCAAACGTAAATAAAATGGTTCAAAATCTCTGTAACTTTATTATCAGTAAAGATAAACTTTATTATCCCTCTAAGCCTCTCACTGGTGGCTTAAGAAAATTCAGCGATAAAAATTGAAAATATTTGTTCGTTATAATTGTTCCTTGCGGTTATTAATTTTGTAACTTGTTTAAAAGACAGTTTTTTTTTTCATAAACATCTAAGGTGAATATGAGAGGGAATAACATTCAGTAAGAAGTCATTTGTATAGTTTATCAATCAATTGTAATAAAAAGTATGTTTTAACTATGTGCGGAGCATTAGAATAGGAAAATTAAAATGTAGAGTTATCTTGTGTGTTAGGAGCGCCATCTCTAGCAAGTTTGAGGCCCTAAATGTAATTTCGAACTGTATCGTAGTAATTAATATGCACTGAGGGATAATAGCCTTCGTTGTTCTATACCCCACAAAACCAAACAATTAATCAATAAAAACAATAATGCAAATAAATTGCTTTAAACTGTGATAGGATTTTTTTTTACTGGTAAGAACAACAATAATTATAATTGTAAAGGAGTCTAGTAACGAAATTATGTGACAGATTGAATATGTCTTAACTTCAGTTGGTAAGAAGGATATTTTTATTTTACTTTAATTATTTTACATAAACCAATGAGTAGTGTTGAAATAAAGGTATGTAGATCCATTCTTTAATATATCTATGCCGCTGAACAATTATATTTTTGAGCAATAAAGTTTGTTTCCATTTAGCATTGAAAAGAGGTAAGTATACGTAATGTAAAATATTTTATTCTTTTGTGACTTAAGTAGCCTTTTTCAAACCTAAGTTTAAAAAAGTATTGATTTTAGATTCGAACTTAATGTTTACCAACTAAAAAATAGCTTGCACATATATAACTGTGAGTCGGCTGTGTCGAATTATTGCGAGTCAAAATATTTTTAATCGGATTACCAAAGATAGATCATTCTAGAGGAAAATCTATACAATTAAAATATATATTTAATGTGTTTACACACATTCTGAGTCTGTGTAGACGATATAAATTTTTGACAAAGTATTTCTTCATTCTAGAAACTACTCGATCAAATTCAAACATTGAACTCTAATTTAACTGAATACTTTTGTTTTGATTTTAAAAAACGATGAAAAAAATTAATGTAGGGTAATGATAATTAAAACAAGTTGTAAGTAGCTATTCTACGGCAAGAAAAAAATACACATGATTGTTATCGTTTAAAAAAGTATTTGATGTCCCGTTGCTTCTGTGACTCGAATCTCTTCAAAAAATCGTACTGTCCACACGAAATTATTCACACACTTCTGATTTCTGTATAGCGTTATTTTTTATTAGATTCGACTAATATTACAAATGTGTATTTAAATCATCAGAACCTGTTCCCATAAAATTAAAGCTTCGTCTTTGATGTAGTTCGTTCTTCATACATTTCCACTGCCCGAATCCACATGAAAATTTTCCAAAACAAATGTGCCAAACTATCGATGCCGGATTAAAGAGCGTCTACTGTAATTGCTTTCATTACTTTTGCTTAATCACGTTAAATATCTTATTTACTTTGAGTTTTAGGAAAGAAAGAAAAAAATAAGGCATTTGCCACTTACGTCTGTTTTTTCTCGTGTATAAACGAGAACATTATATTTTTAACTAGTGAATGAATAAGGAACACATTAATGAAATAAATATAGTCGAAAAAGAAATGTAAGCGAACATAACTAAATATAATTGTTTACTTTTCCCCCTTCCCTCCTGGAGACTGTGATGGAAACTCATAATTTTTATTTATAACAAATATAGATAATAAGCTTGCGAATGTATTACATATGAAATGAATGAAGTATGCATCTCGAGCACACACACAAATGTAGTACATAATTCCATTTAATGTAAAATATATTTTGATGTATAAAATATTTTTCACGGATTCATTAAACAAAGTTTAGAATAGAAAGTAAACATTTAAGTCGAAGCTCTGTCGGTTTTTAGTCGATATGAAGGAAAAGATAAAAAAAATATCCAGTGCAGAACTTTTGTAAAAATCAAATAATTTCTAGGATTTTGTACATGAAGAATAGCAATTTTTCTTAAAGTATTTTCCTAACAGTAAAATAAATATATCTTTCGAAGGAAAAACATATCTTTTCCTGCAGGAGATAATATATTATTTGGAAATACATTATCTCGCAAGAATAAGATTCTCCTGCACAATGAAACTGATAAATATTATGAAAGACATATTCGAATTAAGTATCATTATATTTGAGATCTCCTTTTCAAAATCATAATATTTCATCGATAAAAAATGACTGAGAAAAACTTATCGAAAAAACTTTAGAGCCGAAATTGCTTTGCATTATAAAATGGACTTTGTATCATCATTTATCATATATGATTAGAAAATTTTCAAAAGTTAAAAATAATGCTTTTTTTCTTTTTACACTTACTACTACTAACTACAATGAAATCGTTTAGAGTATTATTGTAGATAATGACATTCTGCCTGGAAATGATTTAGATTTATTTTCGCAAAATACTGACAACATATTGTGAGTGAGTGATAAAAATTCTGTGATTATTTTTTAACTGGACTGTATCGTCTTAAAACTTTTAAATTTAAAAAGATCGATTATTTTCCTAAATTCAATAGACATACATTCAGTATGCAACAATGTAATAATTAATTTGTAATCATTATAAATTTATGATATTATCTACAATTTATGCTATATATATATATATATATATATATATATATATATATATATATATATATACATACTATTTTGTGTTAAAGTTTCAATAAATTTTAATTAATTATGTAAAATTTGGTAAGTAAAGAATCAACTAAGTTTTTGGTAAATTATCAGTAAATATTAAATTTTCCTACGATTTTTCTATTTGATAATTGTAAGAGGTCCCCTAAAAGAGAAATGTAAATGACAGATGAAGGGCTCTTTTACTAATAAAGACTTGGATTATGAAGAGATGACGGTTACCAAGGGATAAGCGATGATGACATTCTTTGTAAGAAATATAAAATGAATTGCATCATATAAAGGAGGAAGTTCATAAAAGAAAGAATGAAAGAAATTCCTGGCTGAAAAGCATTCGTTTTTTGGTAAACTCCTGCTTGAGCGATAACTATTAGATGAAAAATTCCTGATCCGTAATAAGAATATTTTGCAGATCTAATATAGTATATTCCCTTTTAAATTCAGTAAGAATCTAATCTTTTGCTGATTTGGTTTGTTGTCGTAAAACCTTTTTTCTATGATTAAACCCAAAGCGTTTATGTATGTATTTATCCAAATATTCAAAGTATAAATTTTTAAGTGCTTAAATTATTTTTTAAATAATTTATCGTGGTCTATTGAAGTATTTTTGTCTTCAAAATTATTTTGCTTCTGCTTCACTAAGAAGTAGAAAAGAAAGAAAGAAATACAAGTAGAAGAGAATTCGCACATTTATCAAGGCTATAATTGGACAAGATTATAATTAAGATCGTAGCTGATATGGATATTCATCATTTTAAAACAACTAATATGCACTAAATATAAAAATATTTTCCATAAATCGTACAATTTTTTATGATAAGGAAGCTCTTCTAAATATCTTATGTCTCGACGAAACTCTTCATATACTGTACATATAATGAAATCACTTATTCAAAATCTTCTTTAGTTTTTCCCCTGTCCCGGGTTTTTCTTCTCGAATTTCAACTTTTTCTTAGACATGCTATTTTTTATTTCTCAAAAAAGATTATGATTTTCGCTAAAGAATGTTAATTAACACTTCATAGCTTCATATGAAATAAAAAGGCACTCACTAATCGCTTGATATAATAATATTTTTCTTCCTTCATTTGACTCAATAATACGTTCAATTTAATACGGGAAAACTACAGATTGAATCAGGTTCACTCAGAAAAAGACATCATTTTGCTTAAAAAGTGAAGAAACCTTATAAACAAATATAATATTACAATTTTTTTTTTTTTTAATTTACATTTAAAAAGAAATTCAAATCAAAATAAGCAAACACAAAGCTACCAAAAAAAAATCCTAAAAAGTGATAAAGCTTGATACATTGGTTGTAGTTTTAAAATTTTCATTTTTAGGAGATATTTTCAAATATATATGCTATATTTAAATAACGTAAAGGGGGGGGGGAGATATTTCGTTGATTATTGTGGATGTAAAAATTTAAATTTGTAGATATGAAGAATTTTGATTCTGGAAATAAATTAAGGCAAGCAAAAAAGATAAATTACAACATTAAATTAGAGCCCTCACATCACAACGATAACTCAAAACTTGAATACGAAAAACAATAAAGACATAGTACTGTACACTGATTTTATGTTTATATGTATAGCAATCGTTGTATATTTAAAAGTATTCTGTTTACGCATAGTAATTCAGAATCATTGGAATGCTGTGGAACACGAAAGAAAATTTTACGAGCAGGTGTTTAGGGATTCTCCGAGGTGCCTTGTTTATCTACAAATGTGTATTACTATGTACAATGATTCATCTATTGATAACTTATAACTAAATAACTTATCCTCTCTTAAATGTTATTCTTTCATAATTCTCAAGGATTAATGTTATTGCTTTCCTCAAATGTTATAAGCAATATACTCGGTTATTTTTAAACTTCTTAATTTAATTTTGATTTCGGGAAAAATCATACTTCTCTTTTACGAGCAGGTGCTCAGAGATTTTAAGAGGGGCCTTATTTATCTACAATTGTGCATTATTGTGTACAATGATTCATCTATTGTTAACAGATTGAGCAAAATAACTTATATTTTCTTAAATGTTATTCTATAATAATTCTCAAGAATAACTTTTATTGCTTTCCTCAATTGCTGTAACCAATATGCTTTGTTGTTTTAAACTTCTTAGTTTAATTTTTATTTTATAAAAATCATACTTCTATTTCATAAGTGTGATTAAAATTAATCACACTTATTAAAATTTGCTAATTTTAAGTGCGATTAAAAGTACATAAAATATACATAATAACAGCTATATAGACTATTATTTTACTAACGAAATAATAAAATCTTTATAGAAAGTGGTTAAAAGATTTTATGTTGAGTATATTATTGGAAAAGTAGTCCTGAATTCTTCCTTTCCTTCCTTATTTTGAATAAATTTGCTAGAGACCCAAATGTAGAGAGATCAAGGTCAATTAGGTTGAAAACTGGGTTAATACTTAAATCCTTAAGCTCCTCTCAAGTTCGTTCTGAAAAGGTGCGTCATTCAACCAAAAGATTAATCTAACTGAAATATATTCCTTAAGTATCTCTAAAATTTTCTGTAAAAATAAGAAATATTACTTGCAAAAGTAATAATGATGGAACTTTTCTTAAATTTAAACATATCAGATATCTTTTCAAAGATGTGTTACCTCCAGTATACACGCAATAGAAAAATGTATTTTATATTAAATCAAATTTACATACTCAGAATCATAAAATGTGAAAAAATAATTCACTTGGAAGTAATATCGAAGTAATACAATAACACAAAATAGTATTGACAATCAATGAAATCAGTGGACCGAGTAAAATTGAAATAGTCTTCTATAAATTCTTTTCGATACTCTGAACTCCAAAAAAAAAGGGGGGGAGAGGGTCTTATTTTTAAAAAAATGGGAAATGATCGCTAACAATTTTTAAACTTAATTTTTCAACTTCAGGTTTGTATATCTTTTTTGAAATAACCGCATTGAATTATTCTACATTCAAAACCCGGATTTGTTTACAAATACTCGTTTTTGATTATGTATATATAATGCAATATATATATACACCTGAAAATCTCTAAGAGTTTAATCTTTTTCGGATCTTCAAGATTTTTAAATGAGATTTCCGAAAAGAGAAATAATTATTGAAGATAATGAAACCTGTTTCTTAACCCTATCGTATTTTACGTTTTAAATCTTGGTTGATAAGCAAAGTTACTGCATCTTATTATATCTTATATGTTCTGAAAAACTGCAGGGTTGTTGTTTTTTTGAAAAAATGAAATTTTACTAACTCTAAAATTTAAATTGCTCCCTTTATTAAAAAAAAAATAAACGAGATTTTGAGATACTGAAAGTTTCTTGTATTCTACTTCAACTCCCGACTGTTTATATTTAATTAAAGATTTATTTTCTATTAATTGAATTTTTGTAGGACGCTTGCATAAACCTTTTGAGAAGACGTTTTCACATTCTGAATTGAAGCAGAAATCAATGCTCAGTTTAATTTTTAAATTACTGTAGCAAAAGAAAGAAAAGAATAAGATTAAGACATCAATTTTTATTTATTTTTTTAAAAAGTTACAATTCATCTTTTTATCATACTTTATCTTTGTTATCAGCTCTTTTCTAAAACAATCGCTAGATAAAACTTGTCTACTTGCTTCATCTTTAATCACTACGTGAGTCGAATAAAGCCTTTTACACACTATTTAAGATTTCAACCCTGTCATTTGTCATTTTAAATTGTAATTTTCTAAATATTGTATTTTATCTTCAACTTCAACTTAATGAGTTTTTTTATAAAACACTTTTCCTATTTAAAACAAATATTCGGTGCTGATTGGCTAGATTTGGCTCTAGCGCCATTAAATCCTACTATCACTCATTTATTGTGAAAAATGAATTTAAAATACTCGACGTTTATAAATACGTTTTGATAAAAAAAAAAAAAAAAAAAGATGAAGTTAAGATTTGTGTATAATGTTTAAGAGAGAGTTTCTGGAGAGAGGTTGCATCAAAATAAATTCTTACGTGTTGCTAATAAAAATGCAAGTTAGATATGATTGTACTACCAATTTTTTTTTTTTTTTTTTTTTTTTTTTTTTTTAAATTTTTTCCTGAATTTGCGAGAGAAGGAAATTTTCAAGTTATGAAGAATTTCATATTTTTCCGTAGATGCTGATGCTGTTGTTATCCAGTAGAGTAAAAAATAATAATTTATTTAACAATTTTAATTCACATAAATATAACCCTACTATGATGAGATTTAGTTTAATTTTTTATGGAGCTTGGCCAATGGATCGTTAAAATTGGTTCAGCCAATCATGGTTCTCACTTGGGTGGGTTAAATGTTTTATTCATAAAACAGATATTAAGCAGCAAAGCAGTTGTTAAATTATATGAATCCCACTATACATTAAATATAACCTTAAAAGATGAAATAAATATATTTTCTATTGTCTTATTCGGTTAATCTGCAATTTAATTACAATTTTTCTCTAAAAAAATATAGAAAGGCTATAAGATACAAAATTTCACACAGAATTAAACTCTGGTACTAACCTAATTTTAAAATCCCAGCTAAACACAAATAATTAAGATTCGCATCCTCGATGCTACTGTATCCCAGAATATTATTTCGGAAACTACTATTTACGTATTATAGAAAAGTTTATGTACATTTTAAATGTAAGTATCTCAATTTTAATTACTAAAAGATGTCTCATGTAGAAAATTATTTACTAACTTTGATGTGTATCAGGTAATTAAAAATACTTATACTTGTATCTTCGTATTTAACATATTAAATTAAAATTAGCTCAATAATTTGAAGAACTTATTAAAACTAGAATCTAAATTGTTGTTATAATTTTAATAATTATTTTGCTTTTTATAAAAGGAATTGTCCATCAGTATTTATAGAACGTAAAGAAACCATCAAAACGAAAGAGAGAAATATAGATCCAATCTATCCTTGAAAAGACGTTCTTTCTGAAATGCAGTTATACATCATAACGCTACATTCATAAAGAAATGTTATTTGTTTTGCTAGAAACAATTTACTAAGAGAAATTGTCCACCACATTTCATCATAGCATATTGTTTGAAGACAGAAATGACATTCCTCTTACATATATCAGTTTATTTTCACTTTCTCGATGCTTTTATTTTTTTTCACTGGAATTTCACATTTTTCTTCATTTTTTGAGGTATTTATAAAGGTTTATCTTACAGAATTTTCGAAAATATTTCGTAGATGAATAAAATGTATAAATGTGAGTTATATATATACTTTTTTGCTACACAAAAGTTTTTTTTTTTTTTTTTTTTTCAACGAATGAAAGGGAAAGATTCCTTTTGTGTGTGTGCTGTTTTTCTGAAAAATGTTTGGAAACAAATATAGTTTATTTTTGTTTGAAATCAAATATATTGCTTACTTTCGTTATTTATCGTTTTAGTCTTTAACTAAAGTTTTATTGGGGAAATTCTTAAATTTAAATTTGTTTTTGAGTAATATTTTGCGTAAATTATTTTCAATGTAAAAACATACATTTTCATTGTAAAGCAGTATAATTGGTCCCAAATTATTGAATTGTGCATGAATAAATATTATTTTTTTAACGTTAGCCAGTAACAAACATATTTCTTTTTCACAATTCAAGATATTGAACGTTTAGAAAATTATATATATATATATATATATATATATATATATATCGCATGCTAAAAAATTATTCTCGTTGTGAGTTTTATTACATTATATCCCGTAAAAAAATTAAAACTCTTAAGAAGGGTGTGATAAAGTATTACATTATTAAACTTTAAGGAGGATGCAATACAATATTATTATGTTAAACTCTTAATTAAGATGTGGTGCAGTATAAAATGATGCGGATGCATATTGCATTATGTAGAAGAAAAAATCGTAATTCCTTGAGAAAACGTAAGTTAATGCGGTCTTTCATTACATTCATGTTAATAGACGTTGTCTCATAGAATTTTAAACCGTCTAAATTTGATCATAATGTTTATTTTCCGATTTATTTTGAAAATTGGCACAGATTAAAATACATACTTCAATACCTTTCACGTCAAGAATTTGATCTTTTTATTTAGTGTATTTAGACTTTTAAGAATAAGTACATTAATCATTTCTTCCATTCTCATTTCATTTTTCAAAAAAATTTTAAATTAAAAGTAAAAGGTTTTTAAAATTGAATTTGCATTATTAATTTAAATTGAAAAGATAAACCTCTGAAATTAAAAATGAATTTATTCAGAAACACTAATTTTTAATGATCTTGTTCTCCTGGTCATTGCATCAGTACTTTTAAATCTTTGCGATATATTTACAATGAAAAAATAAGCAATTGTATTTATTTTCTAGAAATTTTCTTATAAAAAATTTGTTTTTAATCATTTTTATCGTGAATAATATTGGGGTAAAGAAGCATGTTAAGATTTTTTTATTGTGATTAATAAATTGGTAACGAAGCACATATTAAGTTGTTAAGAAATAATTTAGAACGTATTAAACATAGATCAAATGTGATTATTAAATACAAATCAAATGTCAGCATTTCAAATATTTTTTCTTTGATCTCATGCACATTAGTTAATATCCATGTATAAAATTTATTTTAATTTAAATCTGATCTTGGAAGAATGATTGCTTACAGATTTGTTATCTGCTTAACGGACTTAAATAATAAAGAGATAGCTCATTAGATAAGCTACGTGTGTACTTAAATGGTTCAGATACAATTTATTTACATGACAATCAAAATAATTAATAGCTTCCTGTAATAAATCGGCTTAAAATATTTACCGAAATAGAGTTGGGAAGAATAATTCAAAAGGATTATTGCTTCTATTTACGTAGGTAATATATTTTGATCTAATTAAACAGTGTATACATTTTTTTTTCCTACTTTTATGTGTTTGAAGAATTCCTCTCTCTCTCTCTCTCTGTATGTATGTATGCATAATATATATATATATATATATATATATATATATATATATATATATATATATATATATATATATATATATATATATTAACTGAATCTTTTTTTAAATCCCGGAAGTCGATTCTTGCAACAAAATAATATACAATAATTAGAATCTCAACTTACTATCAAATCGATCATTTTAGTCATTTCCTTCAAACCTCTGTCTTTTATTTTATAAAAATCCAGCTCCGTATTTGAAATATACTAATAGTAACCAAATACAAATACATATTTAATTAATTCTTAATTAACAAAAATTTTCAAAAGTAATAATAGTTCATATAAACTATCTAACTTTTTAAGTAATTTTATCAAGACATTTTAAGGACTTATCTTAAAATTATTTTCTTAAAAAAATTTAAATGTCTTGTAAACCAACCAAAGAAAGATAGATTTTAAATTTCTATTTGGAATGGAAAAAAGTAATGTATTTACATTAAGATTATATGCAAGTGTATAACTCTTATAGGATTCTTACTGTCAATCAAAAATTTTATATTCAATTAAGATTTAAATTCGTCATTTGTTTGAATTACCGTCAGTCCTTTTTAACAAACTTATTTCGTAAAAAAGGTTGGTTGTGAATTACAGGAAATTCAGAAATGAAAGCAAAATTTACATGATTAAATCCTCAAACATAATCGTAAGTTAAACAAAAAAGAAAAAAAAAACGTTTTATTCTAGATTTTTCCGTATATTAATGAATAAAATCTTTAAGCTATTAATCAATATTATTTAAATTCCATTTATGGATTATCTTAAAATTCTAGATTTAAGTTTTGAGATAGCTAAAATATGAGTGGAGAAAAATTTGATTCAGCTCTTATATTACCAGAGGATTGAATTTTTAGGAATGAAATGAAACTTTATATTCATCTTGCTTTATTTGTAAAGAACACTCAAAATAATCTTACTTTTATTCTTAAGAATTTGAATAAATCACCAGTATTTATATACTTTCAGGCATAAGATTCCCTAATAAATACTCATCGATCTAAATCATCTGAGTATGTAAAACAAATTACGGTTCAGTAACCATATCCGGTGCACCAATAAATAAGACTTAAAATTTTATTCTCTATATATGCTTTGTGTGACTTTTTTTTTTTTTTTTTTTTTTTTGCTATTAAATACATTTACTAAACATTTTAAGGTAGGGTTTATGTACGCCAGTTGTATAGAATTTACTAAGTCTTACAATATTGAATATTTATATAAATAAAAAAAATTACTCAGATTTAACATAGTTTTTACATTTTAATAAGCATTTTTATAAACTGTATTTATGATTTTTGTGTCATGTTATTAATTTTTATATAATAGCCAAATCGAAAGCAATATGTTTTAGATTTCGAATTCATCCGGCAATATTATTCATTTCATGCATTTTTTTCATTTTATTTTTAAGTCCAAGAAGCATTCTATTATTTGAATAATATTTTAGCGGAACTATATTAAACAAGCCATACGGTCGTCATTTTAGTATATTTTACACAACCAGGGTGGTTTTTTTTTTTTTTTTTTTTTTTTCAAATTTAATTTTATATAATATATATATAATAATAATAATTCTTTTATAATCATAAAGTTATTAAAAGATATTAATTCGTTAGAAGAACAAATCCCTTGAAAGACTTCTCGTAATTAGTATGAATTTTTTTAGGAATTTAATATCTAATTTTCTTTTATAAAGGATTGCGCTCTTAAAAGAAAAAGTTATTTCCTTATGCAAACAATGTACAAATGATAAAAAATCATTTTAAAATCTGGACAAGATTATTAGTACTTTATCATATTCAAATAAACATTGTTCCAAAATAGCTTAAGATTTGAAGTAATGTATTAAAATCCGTTGAAAAAACTGTATAATCTTTCCGTAATTAAAGAACAAAACATAACACACTCATTTAAATGAAACGCTTCCTTGCATCATATATAATAATTAAAAAAATTAATTAGCTTTAGGAATTCAAAGTTATTTATATATCATTTTTAATTTTTGTGGTTATACTATAATATAGTGTTGCTATTTATTGGATATTTAAGCTTTTAAACTTGTATTTTTAACAAAATAACAAATCCAAATTTTCACTGTCATTACAATTCACAATCGAGCTTTTGATAAACGATTCATTAATTTTTGTGATTTTATTCATTCATTTTGAAAAAATTATTTTTTATTAATTAAATATTAGATTAATATTCACTGGGTTTTTTATTACATATATTTCTATTGTTACTGATTTCATAAAGAAATCCACTGAACCAATGCCCAGAAAACGCTTTAGGGAAGGTTTGGTACATCATCACACCGGTTTTACACCACAATCCAATTTCAAGTCTGAATGCGCATCTTATTTTGCTGGGTATTCAATTTCTGCTTAAATATTTTATGTGAATATTTTATTTATGGACTCTAAACTGATTTTATTTAACTAGATTAGAATGGATTTAATAAATGTGAGTTTTACGTATTCTAATATAACATTTATTCTTACTCACAGACACACACACACACACACACATATATATATATATATATATATATATATAGAGAGAGAGAGAGAGAGAGAGAGAGAGATTCAAAATATAAAATAGCGCATAAAGAAAGAAGTATTGAATACACGTAGAATTTAATACACGTAAAGATGCACATGAAAAATACAAATGATCTCAAAATCAAAGCAGCAGAGTAATTAGTGAAGCAGTTATGGGCCCTAATACAGTCTTCTTCAATAGGAAGATGTATTGAAGCATGCTGCAGTCCAGGCCTCAATACAGTGTGACATTAAGTCAAACAGAGCCCTAATACTGTATTGGAGAAAACTGGCCCATATTTATTATTGTTACAGTGCTTTCAAAAAATCAAATATTGTCCGCAGATCACGTTTCATCTGATCCCAAACATGTTCTATAGAAATGAGATTCGAAAGTCGGAAAAGTTATGGAAGTGTTCCTATACAATCTTTGCCGAATGTGACCAGGCATTCACTAGCTGAAAAAGGCACCGAAACTCCTGGAAAGGAGGGAAAGTTTAGAAACGAATAAATTCTAAATCTGTGAATTTTTTTCGTACATGCAAATTTAAAAGGTATAACTCAGACTTCGATAACTTAAGGTCTTCAAACGATAACAATTCTTAATCGAGATACCAAGAGCTACAGAAATTCAAGTGGATGAGGTTAATAAGATTTGGCAGTTGAAGATATCTTCGTTTCGGAAATTTTGGCTATTATTAATAGATCAAAGAAATCTATTTATCGAGTTTCGAGACTAGCAAGTACCCAACAAATAACTGTTAGTGAATTTCAAAGATCATTGGGACTCTCAGTATAAAAAAGGATACGATTCATAGACGAATGTTGAAAACAAGAATAATGATTTACTGCAAAATAAAAAAGAAACCAACTTTGAAGTCACATGGACTGTCATATGGACCTAAATGGCAATCAGTGATATTTAGCTATTAAAAAAGTGGAATCTAGATGTTCAGATGGTTTGATATCGTACTGACATAACTTAAGCAAGTAACTTCGATGCTGGATTTAGTCGTAGATACGATGGTCGCACGGTGAGGGCTTAGGCAGCCTTTCGCTACAGTGGACAAATGTCTCTGACCTTTACCAATGGTCATCAAACATCCATCATTATACTAAGACATTGAAGGATAATTTCCTACAATTTTCTAAGCTTCTAGGAGGCTCTCGGTGGGAATTTCAGCAAGACAATACTTCGATTCACACTGCAAAAACAAAAGCCTGGTTTAATCCTCGGAATATAAAAGTTCTCGACTAGCCAGCATGTACTTCAGATCTCAACCCTATAGAGAACCTTTGGAGCATCATGTGTTGCAAAATTTATAGCAATGGTAGACAATACTCTTCTATAAATGAACTTAAAGAGATATGTTGTGGATGTATGGTACGAAATCGATCCCCAAATCATGCAAGATTTAATTTCTTCGATGGAAAACTCGTGCTTATAAACGAATAAAAGAAAAGATGCACAATATGTTTTTAAAAACTATTTATTTTTATTTAATTTCGTTTGTGTCTAAACTTTTCAGAGAATGTTAATTTTTTTGTTAATATTTACTAACAGCTTATAATATGCACAAATCAACTCTTCATTGTTAAAATTCTTGTAAATGTTTAGCACATGAAACTGATTACATTTTTATTCATATTCACGTAGTTCTATAAATGTTTTCTTTTGTTGATTTTGGATTTTAATTGTTCTCTTACTTTTATGTTTTTTAATAATAATTTCATTGCTATATATATATATACACCTTATAGTGGCAACTCTTCTTTTATACAATATTGATTTATTACGCAATTAATTAAACCCTTGTGATATTTCGTGACTCATACACTTGAAATAATTTCATTTTTTTCTATTAATTTTGCAGATTGTTTTGTCTTAATCTTCATTGTAAAATTTTCCTTATTATTCAAGTACAATATCTTATTACTTCAAAAATTAAAATTTATTTGTATAATAATCATTTTTTTGCGAATGCTGTCTTGCGAATGATAATCTTTTAAAATGATTTCTTTTTTCTTTGAATAAGTTTCTGACAGTCGGTCGCAATTACGTACGAAAAATGAATGATTAAGAAAACGAATCATGTCAATAGATTAATTGTTATAGAAGCATTGAGTGAAATCAATTCATTCTCTGGAGATTGATTTATTCTCCCCATCAGCCCTTAATGACATGCCCTACATCATAATGTATTATTGCGGGAAAAGAATTATCGACTATTTTTTTTATTTTGGGATCATTAATAAATATTTTCAACTAGATTTGTTTGGAGGGTGTTTAGAATTATTTTCTAAAGAATAATAATTAGCGAAATTATCCGAATCGAAATAATTACATTTTAGCATTTTGTTGAGAAATATTCGTATATTTCAAGAAAATAGGAGTGCCTTTGTGTGCTCTTTCATAACTATTCGGTCTATATAATAAAGATACGTATAAATGAAATTTTCTCTCTATCATTTATTATGTATCCCTGGAATTTTTAAGCGGCAAAAGATTTTTAAAAAAATGTATTTTTATAAGTATTATGTAATAAATATAAAAACGGACAAAATCAATTTAAGTTACGACATAAAAAAATCTCGACTCAATCAAATGAAACTGGATCTAAGCAATTCAGTTAGACTAAAGTGTAATAAAAGGATAGTGTAAAACGGATATATAAAATATGCCGAAGTTAGACGGAAGCAGGAGGGAAAAGGAATTGAATTGTGAACAAACAGATTATATTTACGCATGTGTAAATCTAATTTGTTATTTCTGGAGCAAAGATCCCACTCAGACTTGCAGAAGTTGAAGATATAGTTTCACCGAACTACATAATCTTCTACTCGGAACCGAGTATCGGGGTAAGCTTGATACTCAATATTAAGGTAAAACGTATTAGTTAGCATGTTGAGGGCCCATGAATACAGAGTATTTCTTTTAACAGCATTAATAAATTATTAGACTAACAACCTGTGAGTGTTTTAATCGATTGAAAGTTGATGTATCTGAGCTTAAAGGAAAAAAGAAAAACTCGACGACGGAAGAGTTAAGTAATGGGGAGGTGTTACAAAGAGTTACGTGTATAAGAAAAGTCGATGGGGTTAAATTCATATTTATACTGTATTTTACTCTTCTGAAAAGCGTGTGAAATGTACAGTACTTATTCTAACAAAGCATTACTCAGAGCATCTGAGTTAGCTCTTTCGTCTCTGTGGTGTTTGTTTGGATTTTTTAGCTCGCTTTCTCTGCTTTTAAACTCCATCTTGTCAAAGAATAACACTTACAGAGATGAGTTGCTTACTATGTCGATTGAAACATTCTACAGAGCAAGTAAAGAATCTCTTAAACTCTCTTTTGTGATTGTTATATACCGTGATTATTTTCTGATAAAAAACATAAAATGAAGAATTTTGAATGAACCTTAATTAGAGAATCTTCAAATGTTTTATGTTGATATTAAATTGAATCGAGTGCATATCAGAAGTTCAATAAATAAAAATAAATAAATATTGAATGTGTATTTTAGATGTTGATTTCGTTTTTTATGTTTATTCATCTACATAATTGAGTCAGTAATTTTATTCCGATCTATCGATTCTATTTCTTCCAACGAGCACACGTTCATTTCCCTAAGCTATTTAAGCAAATATGTAAATAGTCGAAAAGAACTGCATCTAATAGTATTCTTGAATACTGTCGACGGAAATTTTGATGGTATGGATTGCAATACTTCTAAAAGAGAAATAATCACCAGCCACCATTGTAGTTTTACGGGATTTTAAAGTGGAGTTTGATTATTAAGGCTTAGGATAATATATATTGTTCACTAATTTCAATTTCAATTCGCATGCCTTACTGTTACTTACTGATCCTGTTAAGCTATTAAAAGATTGTGCTTACCTCAAAATGAGGCTTACTTTCGTACTACTTTTCAGATTGAGAAACCATTTACAGAAGAGCATTGATTATACAGAACAATTGTGGATTGGGAGTGTTCGGATAACTGTTTTTTCGGATAAACACCAATCACTTAAGGAAAAAAATTCTACTAGTGCCATAAAAGCAATATGAATCAAAGAAACAATGATATTAATCACAAAAATTCTTCAACGGTTCTATTAGTTTAAGTTTATCGGAAACACAGAGAGCAACGCGTTTATGTTTAGTCGTCAATGCGAACGGCACAACAACTGCAGCAAGATCTGTCATAAGCAAAGGCTTATACGTCTCTGATGACAATGACACGACACAAGGGTAGTCACGTAGGATGGTTGGCAGGGAGAGTTAAAGCACTAGCGGCCGTTAGCGAATCTTCTATATAGCACATAAATTCGAATTTTCAGACTGGAAGGCGTTAGGTTAACCAATGTTTAGGCTTATAAGTATTTGGATAATCTATGTTCTATTGTAACAAGAAAAAAAATAATTTCTCTGGACCTTTATAGACTTCCTAAGAAATCTGGAATTACATCAGTTATCGAGTTAAAGCTGACATCGCGGAATATTAAAGAATGTGACCTACAACAATAACATCACATTCTGATTTCACTATCCTCTATAAAGAGCAGCATATTTTACAATACTTTTCATTTCTAATTGAATTTATCCATTTTTTTTCTAGTATAAATTATGTTCCATATTTCGTCTCCTATACTGTGATATTTAATAAGTCTGAAACTTAAAGTGCAAAAGCGAAAAACTGAATGTTTATGGAGCTTTTTTTTTTTTTAATTTTAAAGGCTCAATATTTTAATTAATATAAGTATGTATTGCGACATCACGAATTTAAATAAAAATTGGGACATTTTACTATTTGAAAATGGGTATACTTATTTTGGTTCAATCACTTTGATACTAGACGAAGACATCTTTTAGATTAGACCTCATACAAATATTTGGCTGATAAAATAAGAATATGAAAAATTAATGCGACAAAAACTTCAAAATTCTACTGTAATTCTGTGATTAGTAATGTTTGTACTATGTAATTTGATGTTAAAATATGTTACAAATATATATTTGTAAATAAATAAAGTATACACTCGTCTGCATAAATACTATAAAAAATATCTCGATTCTTTTGGCTGCTTTCAAAGCTATTTCATCAAAAACACAAAAAAATTTAAAGGTATTAATTTGAAATCTTTCTATATTATTTGAACCTTCTTTAAATAGCTAGATATGTAAACTTTTTAGAAGATTTATACTTCTAATTCAACAGATTTAAACTTCTAATTCAGCATATTTAGATTCCTTAGACTTTAAAAAAAAAAATATTTTACCTTTTACTTTTAACAAGGAGTTCTTTTCAGTGGCTAAGGTATCAAATATATTGCAACAATAAAGTTACCAGATATATTGCAATAAATTTATCGGATATATTGCAACAATATTAAGAACAATTCTAAGAGATCTTTTTTCTAAAATATATATAAATACTTAAATATAATTACTTTTTCGGGCGTTTTGTGCGTATAAATAAAAATCGCGTGTGCGCGCGCATGTTCTGTTTTTTAAATTGTCAGAAAACCCCTTCCAATTGACTAAGGTTTTTGAAATCGATATGCTCGGATTCACTGGCGGATGAGATAGTCAATAAAAATCATAATGGAATTCTCACCCAATATGTCTCATTCATTTTCTTTATTTGATTCCATTTTTTTAATTTAAAAAAGGAATTCATTACTCAGTCGATAGCAAATGGCTCTAAATTCATAGTTGAATGATTTTCTTTTTCTCCTTCTGTTTATGGATCATTATTCAGAGCGCTCCCTCTCTAGAATAATTTTCAATTTCAGCTTCTAGAAAGCATTGTTTTATTTGATAGATACTATTTCCAAGAACATTTTTTATGGAAGTAATTAATCATACAATAATTTATCAATAATTATTTTTTATCTTTCAAAATAAATTGCTACATTCGCTTTTTCGATGTAAACGTAAAAAATTAATACATAAAAATTCAAAATTTATAGTTAGTTTTATACTTCTCAACTTTTTAGATATATTATTTTTATTTAGCAATATGAAAACTGAACTTATATTGAATTTTATCTCCAAAATACTCAACTTGTATTATTGGAATGTTATTTTTGTAAAAGAAATGTAACATTATATATCTAAAAAGAAATACGCTATAAAATTCGAATCCATTATTACGATGCGTTTGTGGATTTAAATATAAATTGCAATAGATTCATCTGAGAATAATCTGAAATGTGTAAAAAATATCAAAAGTCTTAGCTTGCATTTCTATATCAATTTGCACGTAAACCGAAAACCATTTCTGCAGCTATTTAATTTTTTTTAAAAAAAAAAAAAAAAACTAGTTTTTCTCCATACAAGCCCAGTAATATTGACATTTTGTATTATTTTACGATGGTAAAGCTTGCTCATTAAACAATAGTTATTTGTGTTTCTACTGCAATTTCTCAACTTTCATTAAGCAAAATGAACTAAAAAAGTCTCAGCATTATCAATGAATATTTCATAATTAAAATGCTATATTTTTTTTTTCCTTTTTTTAATGTGAGCAAAGATTTAATTTTTTGAAAACAGTAGAAAATAAAAGTTCCTGTTGATTTAAATATTTCGGATAAAAATCTTTTTTATTAAAAAATTTATTAATACCAACACAATTCTCTCTTTACGTTAAAATCTTCACTATTTTATAACATTCTTTGCTTTCTATATTCACACAAACACATCTAAATAAGCTGTAAGCATATCAGTTGTGTGAGCCCTGTTAACCTTTTTTTCCATTTTAAATTGAATTCACGAATACGTATTTATTTTCTTTATTTTCTTATTTTTATTTTTTTCGTGGTTTGGGAATGAGCTTTTCGAAAGGATGAATATTACTTTTAACTTTTAACATTTGCTTTTAAATGCACTGCACCTTTGTGATCTTATATGTTATTAAATGATCTTCAAACAGCTAAAAAATACTCTTATACACTTCAATATTTGTAAAAAAAAAAAGGTAAATTAGGCACGCATATCCTATTATCTTCAAAGAGAATTCTTACACACCTGAGTTATTTTAGGACGATCGATTATCACGAATGCATTTCATTCTTATACAACAGAAAATACAGAATTATGCATTTTAAGCCAAATTTCGATCCAAAAGTCACTTCTGTATTTCCTCTATTGATATAACTAATATCTTAAATCATTTGTTTTTATATAAATTAAAAAGTAGCTGTGATATACAATTTAAGAGGTATATCGTTGTATTGAAAGGAGTTTTTTTTTTTTTTTTTTTTAGTTGTTGATGCAACAAAGAGTTTGTTTTTCAATAAGCACTGCAAAAAAGCTTATTGTTAATAGTATTTAAGTCAGCCTTTCTAGTTAAAATTTTTCCTTATGTATAAAAAAATATTTTTCAGATGTTACATTCTTAATTTTAAAATTTTACTCATGTATATTGCTTATGTGCTGTATATTAGTAAAGTATCAAAATAACATAAACATTGTCAAATATTATTTTAATTTTTAATTACTTATATTCTTATTTTTATATTCGTTAGTATGAAACTGTAAAATCTCTAACATAGTTTAAATAAAACTAATTAATATCTAAAGTTCATATTCCTGGCAAAATTTTCAAAAGTGATGCATACCATAAAGTCTTTACCCGTTTATTGCAACGAGAAAAGGATTTCTTAATCAATCATTAGCAATAACATCCTGAACCTTGCAAAATGAGTTTGTGCACTTCCGAATGGCAGAGACAATGCATGTCAGGTAATTTTGTGAACCCTTTATTTTATTCTTACTTTTATTACTGATGTATTTTTTAGGAAAGAAATCCCTCTACACATTACAGATAATGAAAGCTACGAAGCAGATGCAGTTTTCTTTGTCGAACTTGGTGAACCAAAACTTGAAGAAGGTAAATTCTTGAAATATATTTCCCTCCTACATCATTATGATTTACGAAAGACGACTTAAACTCCTCTTGATTTCTTTTTCTACTTTATTCATTTTTTCCTCCACTTCATTCCCTGTAATTCATTTTGTATAAAAACATCCACTTATGTCTCATCTAATCTCTCTCTTTATTTCCATGCTACCCTGGAAGATGTTGATGCACCTGAAAATAAAGGTAACCAGAGCCAAGTTTTGACTGATACGCTTTTGAATTGAATCACATAAATCTTAAAGGCTCAATTAATTTAGATCCTAATTGGTTTTTGAAATAATAGGTGTTTTTTTCATGAGCTTCGATAGAATGCGTGTGTTTTATGTTCCTTTTCTTTTAATTTCTTTTCCTTCCTACCATCCTTCGCAATTTATTAAACCGCATGCGCATGAGCTCTACAATATAAAAACGCTAACTGTTTTTATATTGACATCTGCTTAATCTAGTCAATGAAGTATAAATTTAGTCCGGAGCCTTAGAGTTACAAGAAACCTTTTCCAATCTCTTAACAAAACTAATTGATAAAAATGCAAACAAAATATTTTTGGATCGAACAAACATCATAAAATTTCTTGAACTGATACAACTTAATGGAAAGACAACTACAAAAAAATTAACAAATTTTTATCTCGGATTTCTGTATCACAAATTTTAAGCCATCGTCTTTGGTCTTCAGTATCTTAGTGTAAAAACATATTACATTTCGGAATAAAATACTTCATTCCTAAGCTTCTATTTAAAGAAAGGATAAAAAAAATTTCGTATAGATATTTATTAAGCAATTTATAAATTTTCAAGCATTTGAGCAGTGTCATTTTATTCTACTCTTGTTTAGAACAATAACTCTTTTTGGGAGTCTATAATTTAAAAAATTATTCGTTTAAATTTGAACATTATGATGTAAAACAAAATGTTTCGAAATTTAGAAATTAATGAATTTAATTTTTTTTAAATAAATGAATAAAAAAACTATTTAATTATTTGAACCAATTAATTTTTCACGAAGTGAAAAACTATGCACTACTTATTCTAATAGTTTGTTCTACAAATGTTTAGTGAAACAGGTATCTCTCATACAAAGTAATTTGCTTTAAAAGGAAACCCATTGGAAATTAGCGATATGGTTCCTCATCTTTCAAAATTTTAGTACCTCGTTTTCTCTGTTATTTTATTACAAATTACCTTATAGGTATCATTTATAGTCTTTTTGATGCAGTCGAATGTCATTTATCATTATTCCTCACTTTTTTCTTACAAATTCTGTAATAGTTTTATGATTATTATTAGTTCTTCTATTTATTTTTGATTTAAAAAAAGTAATCTTAATAGTCATAGTGAAATATTTAAAATATCTCTAATGGAAAGGCATATTTATTTTGAGAGTTTGATGGTACAAATTTTCAGTTTAATGATTATGACAAAATGGTACTTTTCAAAATATTCATGAGTCTAAACAATATTATTTAAGTTGAGATTTAACCTTTTAAGCAAAGAGGCTGATAGAATGCTTACTCTTTATACATAAATTTTCTCAGTCTGTCGAAAAATCAAAGAACTGTTCTAGAAAATTGTTGTTGTGGATTTATTACTTCCTTTTTATTGGGAAAAGAAATTATGACGCTGTTTCTTTTGCATTCTTAAGTGTTTCGATCGGAGAAAATAAATGAACAGAGAAAATAAACGTTTTTATTATGTTTTTAAGATGGCAAGCTATTTATCAATATTTTTATTTATTAAAACCTATATATAATAGTTTGTTAGTTCTTATTGCGATAGTAAAAAGGTGAAAATATCATTCAACCGTATAACAGCATTAATATAATTACCAAATTTGTAAATAATATATTATAATATAATATACTATAATAAAATTCAAAATAAATAATCTAAATTTATTGAATAAGTAATATACATTTTAAAAGTCCAAACTTAATTTTTATAAGTGCATTTGGCAAAAAAAATTATTGTTTTGCTAATTCCTTAAAACTTCAAATTTTCACCAGTAAACCGATAAGAAATAGTGTTTTATAAAATAATATATAAATACTTATTAATCAAAAACAAATCTCAATAAATGCATTAAGACTGGAAAATATTTTACCAATTTTTAATGTAATAGTTTACATGTTTTTAAATTTATTTAAAATGAAGCTGTTTGAAAAATTACATTTTTTATATCTACACATTTTTAAACTTCTAAAAATCCTATTAATATTTACATTCGTTATATACACAACTAGTTTTGAATATCTTTAGAAAACGTATAATTATTAATTAGCTTAAAATCAAAAGAAATTTAATGGTATTGTGATCTGAAAGTTAAAAGCTATGCATCAATATGTTTTTGTGTTATGAAGCTATCTTCACTGTAAAATTAAATACTTTTTAGATGCTGCATGTTTTAACAGCTTTACTAGCCAAGAAAAATGCAAGTATAAAATTTTATTAGTGATATATATGTTGTAATGAATGTGTTTATAAGCTTCAGTTTTCTGCTGGAAAAAAATATATACATAATTCTGTTTTTATGAAAAATCATACTTAAATCAATGCAATGTGTGGTGTGTGGCATTTTTCGCATTAGTAGACTGCTCTTAACTCGTCTAAGCGCTGTGTGAAAATGATTAATGTTTGAAATCTACTTGCAACAAAATTTTTAATTCAAAAACTAAAAACAATGAATGATCATCATATCTTGAGTTTAGGAAGAAGTAAAAGATATAAAAGAAAATTTGCTGCGGCACTCGCCAGAGATACGGCAGGTTTATCAGAAGGTATAATTATCCGGTAGTACATTAAAATTATAAGTCTTTTAATACTATACTTAAGTATATTTATTTTTTGAAAAAAATACTTAAATGATCTAAATTTTTATGATTAATTTTAATGTAATAAAAGTTTACCTTAAATTACAATTATTATACAACATGATGTTTTGATTCTTAAATAAAATTCTCTGACTCAGAGTTTAAAACTAAAATCTAATTATAAATGTATTTTCACATTTAGTAAAATCAAATAAATA
>BMAW01104236.1:833896-848421 GCA_019974015.1 Nephila pilipes | reverse complement strand
TTTATTCATAGTACATATTTAAAATAACTTTTACACGAATACTATAACATAAGAAGTTTTAAGGTAATTAACGAGAATCATTTATTTTCAACAGAATACTGTTGACAAGTTGTTCCAGAAGGCTAACATCACTTTGTCAATTGGTACATCTTCCTGGAAAGAACAATTTATTGAAGCCATCACCGTAAGCGCAGGTACGACACTTAAGTTAAACACCACTTTAAAGAATATCTTGTCTTGATGTTTGGCAATCATGTGTTTTATTATTACTTTGAAGGGGACGACGACGATGATGAAGGGGAAGAGGGCGAAGAAGGAGAGGAAGCTGAAGAAAAGGAACCTAAACTTCCAACTTGCTCGGACTACGTAATGCATTTCATTACTCTGTTTTGGAAGCTTCTTTTTGCTCTCATTCCACCTGTTGGTATGTATTTGGTGAACTGCATGATATATTTTCGCATCGGAGAATTTTTTTTAAGTTCTCAGTTACGAGTTTATTTCACATTAAGTAATATTATGTATACATAATTTAACCCGAAGTAGCATATTGTGTTAATGACTTAGAGAAGCTATGTCTTAAATAACTTTAATTTATCAGAAAATATTTACTATCTTATCAAACCTTGATTTCAGTATTAATTTTAATTAAGATCCATGAGTAAAAATTTCTGATGCTCTTGGTGTTCTTTAATGCCAAATACACAGGAGTATTTCATAATTGCGGATTATGCTTTTATATTATATTATATATATATATATATATATATATATATATATATAAACGCCAATCTGGCTATTTCAAAAATATTGAATGAATTAATTCAGAACAGAAAGCGATTGGAGAAAAAAAAAAGAAATGGCTAAGGTCTCCGCGTTATTTCTTAAAATAAATTTAACTATAATTTTTATAATTCCTTAAGTAAATATTATAAATATTAATATTATTATATTTTTTAAAAATATTAGAAATTTTCCTAGTTTGTGTTGTTCTATCTTGTTAGAAAACGATTGTTTAGTAAAACTGAAATCATAACACCTAAATGCTTCCTATTTCCAAGAATTCTTATATTTACAGTCTTTAAAAAGATAATAAGTTTCAGAATGTATATTGATTGTTAAAGAAGTATTGGTACGCCAAAAAAGGATGACATACACTCAGGGACATTGGAATCAATGCAGCAAAAAGGAAATGAGCTACAATAGCGAAACTTTGCAGAGTAGTTGAATGATAGCCGAATATGAAAATGATCCAAGTTTGGTGTCAATGTATATGACCACAAACCCTGCAGTGCCGCTTCAATAAGGAAGTGGATTCTATATAAATCGGTTCATAGTGGAAAATTCATAAACTTAAAGATCACATTACAACTCTATGAGGACTTCTGTAAGCGAAGAATGCTAAGTAGACGTGTTGTAAGGGTTTTTGGTCTGAAAGAAGACTCGACATATTCTAAAACACTTAATTTATTTATCAATCAATCTACAGAACAATTCAATTAAAAGTCTATCTTATCTCTACCCCCCCCCCTTCTCCTTCTTGAAAGCTTATACTATATATATCAGTCTTAATTTGCATGATCATATTCTCTTCTTCGGAGGAAGCTTTATAATAAAAATAATTTCTAAGGACTGAAAATTCCCCAAGAGGACTGTTAGTGACAAGATCGGGGATAGAACCGTCACAGTGTGAGAAGACATTTCACACAATTAAGTGAGCTTGAAATGGACCTGATCATTGGCATGAAAAGCCAGGCTGTTCAACACACCTTGTTGCTCACCAGGTTGATCGTTTGGAGTGTGCATCAGATCATGTTGGGAGCAATGGATACGAGATGGTATCCACGTGTGGAGAACCGGGTCTGGAGCAACTAGGAAGACGACGAGGTGAGGAGATCGAAGAATCATGCGGCAAGCATTCGTGGATTCCACAGTGACTCGTTCTACGATACAATCAGACGTAAGGCTTTCAGTTGTTTCCCAAAAAATTTCAAAACGCTTTGAGGAAGCGAATCTGCAATCCAAACGCCTTTTCATGCACTGCTTTTAACACCGAAACATAGGCGACTCCATCTACAGTGGTGCGAAGCCAGAGTGACGTGGAAGGTCGCAGATTGTCCAAAGGGGGGGGGCGGTAAGTAATGAATCTGGGTTCGTTTTGGGAACAGATAAAAACTGCATACGGGAGTGGAGGCTTCCTGATGAACGGTATAATTCTACCCACGATGTTGCACGACACACTACCCGCATAACAGGCGTACTAGTCTAGGGGGTCCATAGAATATGATAGCATGTCCATTCTAATTGTGGTACGTGGAGCCTTAATGCACTAGCGTTATATTGATGACATTCTTTGGCTCCACGGGGGACCTATCCTAAATGGTCTTCCAGGGGGGCCCTTTTTCAGAAAGATAATGCTCGTCAGTATATAGCTTGAGTTGCTCAAGACTTTCTATGTCATGTTCAGACTCTTCCACGGCCGGCCCGCGGTCCGGACTCGTCCCCTGTAGAGCATTGTGGAACCAGCTGAATTGCCAGATGCCACCGTGTGATTCTATATATGATTTGGAGGAGACTATTCAAGATTGATGAGCCCTTTTACCTCAAGACAACATCCGACGTCTAATCAACTCAATGACGGACTGTGTTAGGGCATGTATTGCAACAGGAGACGGTCCGATACGCTATTGAAGTTGCACTGTATTTGTTTACTTGTGTTGATTTTAGGATCAAGTGAATCTCTCATCTGTATCATTATGTGTATTAAATCTCATTTCAATACATAGCTCCTTCCTTGGTGTACTATTTTCAATGTTCCTAAGTGTATTTAACAAATCGGATGTTAGTCATTCAGTGCTGAAACTGCGTTCTTCGCTTTCACTTCTCCCTCCTAAATCTTTTTTCTATGCTATTACATTACTTTATTGTTTTTCTACTCTAAGACTATTCATAAGTGTAAGCCAACTCTAAATAATAAAAATTATCATAAAAATGTTGATCGTTTTACAATACCTTAATAATTATTCGTTTTTCTTAAATTATTAAAGATAATGTTTTCGGTACTATACATATACCGTTATGTACAGATCAATTCACTATCAATAATTTGTCATAATTGTTCCTTAATTAGTACACAAAACATTAAATTTTGAGTTTCTCTTATTTTTTATAGATATGATGGATGGATGGGTGTGTTTCGTTGTATCCATTTTAGGAATTGGGTTGCTAACTGCCGTTATCGGTGACTTAGCCTCTCATTTCGGTTGTACTGTCGGTTTGAGAGATACAGTTACTGCTGTTGCTTTGGTTGCTTTGGGAACAAGTATTCCAGGTGAGTAATTTTATTTAACCTATAAAAACATTATATACCTATTTTTTAAAGTTTATTTCAGCTGATCACAATGATAAAATCACTATAATTATTCTGTAAATAGCTCTAATATGCGTGAGAATTAAAAATTTTGTTTAGATGCATTCAAAGTAGTAGTAAGGTTTTATAGCATGCTCTGTATCAACATAAATTAGTACAAAACATTTATAACAATGATATAATATATTCTCACACTAGAATATCAAAAATTAACAAATATTGTTCGAGAACATATACTCAAGGAAATATTTTAAAATTACCATCAGTATTTATATCTGCTGATGAAAATAGAAAGAGAAGAGGGATCACTCATAAATTTTAATTAATAGGTTTTAGAAACACGATTGACTGGTCGGATGTCTAAAATGGTATCCCCATTGCGTTTTTCTTAGTTATTAGTTGAAATTAAATAAAATATTTTCTGTGCCTAAAATCCACACCCCTAAATGTCGTTCAGTTAATGACTGGGAAATAATTTACTTTGACTACTCTGTCCTGTAGAAGTTACTTATAGATTAATCAGCCTCAAAAAAGGCCAACTCTACTGATGATTTCACTTTACTTTATTAATTGTTAGAGTGACTTTAATAAATCGATCTCAAGATAATTGATGATTATATTTTACATAACGACATCAATACAGATTTTCTAAATAGTATGCTTATTCGATCTGCAGTAATGTTCCTGCAGTCAAAAACGTGAATCCAATTTTTCTTTACAGCCAGAACTTTTTTAGACTGCAGAATTTACTTCTATAATTCTTAACTTTTCTTAACAAGTTTCTACATTAAATACTCGTATATCGTATTCGTATCTATTTCTTCAATTTGAGAGCAAAATTAATATGCTTTTCATTGTCACTAAAAGGGAAAATCGCTTTCATGTTGTATTTTTTTGTAGAATTCAACTTTTTCTTACCATTTACATTTTTCTTAATATTTAAAAATTTTCATTTAAAATAAAGAAGGTTGCTGTTTTTTTTTTTTTTTTTTTTTAATTTGGATCTTATTTTTCGCTCATGAAACAAAAACCAATGAGGTAACTTTCTAGAATAGGCTAATAAACCGTCCGTATAACACACAAGGGTAATCATACTAATGTAATATATACAAGCTTTTAGGTTAATATCTTGACTTAAAAAGGTTAAGGTAAATTTTTAAAATAAAAGTTTGATTATTCAAATTCTCTTTCGAATATTCGTTAAAGAAACCCTCTATGGAAAAGACAGCGTTTGAAGCTGTTTATCAATAATTTGAACTTATCTCGATCATTATTGTTTTTTAATTCATCATAATAGGCGTAATAATCCATTTGAATGCCATTTTTGTCTCTTTTCAGATACTTTCGCCAGCAAGGTAGCAGCTACTCAAGATAAGTATGCTGATTCATCAATCGGAAATGTTACTGGAAGCAACGCTGTCAATGTCTTTCTTGGCATCGGTATTGCATGGTCCATAGCTGCCATTGTCCACTATGCTCACGGAACCCAATTCAAGGTGGAACCAGGAAATCTCGCTTTTTCAGTTACCATGTTTTGTGCTTGTGCATTCATCTCATGTGTCGTTCTTCTTATGAGGCGAAGCAAACGGGTAGGAGGTGAGCTTGGAGGGCCCATGTTCTACAAGTTACCAACCACCATCCTTTTCGTATGCCTCTGGCTCTTCTACGTCCTCATGTCCAGCATGGAAGCCTATGGGTACATTGAAGGATTCTAAAAGACTATAAAACTAGACATACTACCTTAAGAGCGGCAGCTGCGTTTTGTTCAGCCAGAGATTTGGGTACTGAGTTCCTTGTTTCTGAGAGATCGAATGTAGAACTCTCACAGATGGGTAAAGGAATGATTCTTAGAATTCCCAGATCGCCGTGATCCCTCAAGAATGAAATGTTTTGCCACTTCTGTCCTGTTTCAATCCCTTTCAGTGGAAGAAACAAAGTTCAGCACAAAAAGTTTCTGCTGATGATCAATGCATTTCGAAAGCATTCTCTTACTGTTGCTGTACGCTGGTGTTTTCCATTGGGAGAGCATATCTAGTTGTATCATGTTTAAACATCATGTATCCAAGCAGTATTTGGAGAAATCCTTTTTCTCATAACAGCAATCATCTATGTTATTGTTCTCAAAAAATAATTTTGTTGATGTTGATAACCAAAGTAATTATTTCCTTCCTTGAATAAAGAAGCATAAAGATGAAAAATTACTTCGCTTGTCTTGAAATAGTTGCACAGAAAGTGTCAAGAAGAAGTTTTTGTGATATACGTAAATTGTTTCGAAGAAAAAGAACTCGCTGAAACTGAAATGTAATGTATTTAATAGATTAATGTCAGGAATTTTTCTTTTCTTTTTCTAAAATGTAAATGTTCGATTGCTGTTTTTCGTGATCCACACGCACGCTAAATACTTCATTTAGTTTACCTCAACTGTAACTTCAATGCATATCCGAGATGACATGTATGTTTTGTATGCATCTCTTTCAAATTTTCTTTTAGACAAACAAAATGGCGCCTCTTATTATTATTCCCTGTGTGAATATAGAATCTGCGTAAATTTAAAACAAAAGTGCATCTGTCAATTTGTAACACGCTGTAGAACAGCTCTCCTATAGGGTACTATTTTCACTGTACAAAATCATGTTGTACTGTATGATGTGAACAAGTTCAATGTATGATTATAACACCACATTATATCATTAAGCATTTTCCATCACAGATTTATTGATGATATGATGTTTAGCTATATTTATAAGCCTACATTATTTATAACTCCCTTGAATTTAATGCTTAAATATCAGGCATCCCTTTTGTGTATCAATGTATTCATTTTTTCACTAACGTATTGCAAATTTTTTGCTATTTGGAAACCGAATCATTCTTATTAGTAAAATTGTTTTATGAAAATTTTGAAAAAGTAACGAAAATTTTCGAATAGTCATATTTATAAAATTTATTGGCACTCTTTTGATAACTCTATAAGAAATTTTTTGGTAAATTTTTCTCGAAACACAGAAAGCTTTTCAGTACAGATATTGATTGTTGTTTTACCTATTATACAAAACAGGATCAAATGCAGGTGTAATTTTCTTATCAATGATTATTTTCTACGTTGAGCACACGCACATTTACAAAACAAATTTGAGGGTAAGACATCAAAGGACCATTTTTAAAAAATTTTCAATTCTAAGCAATTTCTATAAATCCAAATTTAAATATCATAGTATTATATGGATTATTTACATAGTGTAAACAACACGAATGACTCAAAATTTGCTTATTTTTTGATGTATGTATGCATTTTTATGTAAAAATGGTTTTCTTGGAGTTAGATTAAGTATTTTGAAACATAAAAAATATATATGTAGTATATATACAAATGTCATTTTCTTAACCAATTAATTTCTAATTTAGGATAAAAAGCTCATAATTTACTTTTCAATCTAGTCAAATCACTTTTAATAGTAATTGAAGAATCCATCCAAATTTCTGGTTTAAACTTTTCTATCGTTTACGTAAAGGAGGGAGTATTTAAAACTCATAGCTTTTCATTTATAAAAATCAATAAAAAATTTACTACGAATTTAATTTCAATACAGATAATTAGATTATCTGCAAAATACGCGCTCCTTTTGCAGTTTCTTCCTTTTCTATGAGATTTTAACCATTTTCCCCTCAATAGCAGTAAAGGAAGTTATTTTTTTAAGAAATAGTTAATTCAGATATTAATATAGGCAATTATCGTCCTTTTGAATTTGCTACAAAAATTATTTTTGTTATTTAGTATTGAAGTCTATTTTTTGGTACTGATTGGGCCATTGCATCTAGAATTCTTTATTAGAAAACAGATTTCTATGCTTCATAAAAGCAACAAAAAAAATTCTTAATAGGCAACAGATGTTTTATCCTAGCACCTGTTATTAGCGCACAAAATACAAGAATTTAATAGAAATCACTGCACAATATCTATGGATACATTTTAATCAATTCGTTAAGATAAAAATTCGACTTAATTTGATTTATTTCTTATGGTATTTAACAAATTCCATTCACTGCCCAAAACCTCATTCAGTAATATGAACTATAAACAAGTATAAAACATTTGTGGGTGTTTAATTATAGAAAATATCTCGATCGCGCATAGAATCTTATATCAAATATAACATGATGCAGATCTCAACGTAAGCAATGTGCAGTGTGAAAAACGTTCTTTACAGCTTTATCATGCCATTCCTCTAAAATAAATTAAAGTTTTATTTACTTTAAATACATATAATTTTTGTTTTCAGACAATATGTATATCGGCTCATTATACTAAAGTAAATTATTACCCAAGGCTTCCAGTTTCATTCATCATAATACAACTATCATGAAATGTAATCATTTCCTCTCTTGTCTGTAAGAATATCCCTATGTAATTATTATTTGATATTTATTTACGAACTTCGATACGTTCATCACATATGTGTAAAGGATAATGCTTCATCCATATAGGAATGTTGATAGCTGAAAATATAACTTTCGGGTCTATAAGAGAACAATATATAATATAGTCAACATTATTGTAATTCAAAAGCATACCAGTGTCAAGTCCCATGTTGAAATTCTTTGTTAACAGTAGTCGTACTTTATATCATGATATATGTTGATTTTTGTCTACTTAGTAAAAAGGTTTGTTACACCATTTTTACTTGTTTTCATTTATTTCATGATGTAACTGTAAATTTTCATAAAACTTAACTGTATGAGTCTTTGAACATCGAATAAAATAGTTGCATTAGTAAAGAAGTGTGCACACATACACAGACACAAACATACATCATGCACTTTAAACATGCGAATTAATATTCGCAATCTATACTGTTTCAGTAAAGAATGGTATTTGCAGTAAGTCTTAATTCTATAATGATTTTTCAGCTTTTCAGTATGCTTGATTTTTAAAATAATAGAAAGCTTAAGGAAATAAAAATGTTAAAAGAAATATCTTTAATAAGAATTAAAAGTCAAAAGCATCATCAGTCAAAAGCAAAGTTTCTTTAATTATTTCACTATAGTCGAGGAAATTAATATAAAGAACATAATTTTTTTAAATTGTATACCATTGCAAACCAAAACATTAAGTGTTATGGCAATTATTATCAGTACTTCAAACTACTGCCATTTTTTGGAATATTTATTTCAATTATTTCTCCCACAATACAATATATTCGTTGAGAAAATGTTATGATAAATATGTAGTATGCAAAAATAAACTTAAAAATAAAGCTACAAATTGGCATATTATTTGTTTGAGTCTTTGAATTCTCATTAGTTCAATTTTTTCTTTTTATTATTTCAGCTGAATAAGATTGCAACAAACAGTCTTTAATTACCAAATAGTTTACATATCAGAATTTATTGTCTGTCATATATTGGAATATTACATTTCGAAAATTTAAATTTCATTTTGTAACTTATGAAATTTCAACTGTCATCTATTTGAAGCTTCTATCATTGAAATTACTTAACACATGAAACTGTTAATACATACATAATCAAACTTCAAACTTCATAGGTATAATGTATATAGGGGTATCATAAAGGCTTAATTATTACTAAGAAATAATCAAGATATCTGGAAAAAATGTGTCTTTCATGTTAATTTATCTTTATGTACATAATGTGTTGTTAATTACTGCTGTTAATATTGATTTGTTCGATTTCAGGAAGCCATAGATTGATGTAACCCACAATATGGAGAAGATATGAGTTAATTCTGCGTTGAGTTCTACAAGGATGGCTTTCGAAAGGTTCAGAAACTAAGGGGGAAATGTATAATTCTGAATGATAATTATGTAAAGAGAAGACATAAAAATGGTTAATAAAAATTAAGTTTCTTTCGAGATTATTTTAGTAATAATTAAAACTTTATTATACCCCGGAGCAATAATTAAAACTTTACGATACTGTAGGCTACTTCAATCTATGGCTTCCTGAAACCAAGCAAATCAACATTAATAGCTGTAATTTACAACGTTAAGTACATAAGAATTAATTAAAATGCAGAATGAATTTTATTCAAACATCTCGATTATTTCCTAGTTTTAATTAAATCTAGCTATACTCTTTCGTATGAACATCAAAAAGGAGTAACAAACAATAAAGCCTCAGAAGTGTATGAGCTGAGAGGCCTAACATAAGAGGACTAAGAAGGCTCTGAATAAATGAAAAAAAAAGGGGAGGGCATAATAGAATTTATTTTACAATCACGTTTGGGTTCAATATAAATCTATCTCTATAAATCACTAAACAGGACAACCATACAAGCGAAAAACTTATAACTATTTCTGTTTAATTCATTACTTACTATTGTTATGTTTACATTGGAAATCGAAACAAAGCTATACTATGAAGTTATGAAAAGAACTAGTTGGAAAACTGAAATTTAGATCTTGTATTACAAGGTGAAAGTACTATTTTAGAATCTATATATTATAATTATAAAATACATATTTTTGAGAAACCAAATATTTTTATTCTAAATCATTTAATGCTAATTCTGATTTATTTCATTTTATTTTTATTGCTTATTAAAGTCACACTTAAAAGCAACAGGAGAGCTATTGGCGACGGACCTCGCAATTTTAAACCACGGTCAAGTAACAAGGACAATACCTGAGCTTATACCCCTCTTTCCTAACTTCCACACATCTAATTCTGATATTCTTAATATCATTGCTTAAAATGGTAGATGAATATATGCCTCATTTCACAATCGTCAGTCTAGCATCTCCGTTATTTTCCCTTAGTTTCTCCTCGTATAACTAAAATGTTAACTGAAGTCATTCTTGTAGAAGTACTTTTCTCCTTCTCTTACTAGTTCCTGCTAGTTTTTCCATCTGGTCTAATTCAAAACCATTTTCAACTGTCAAAAAGTTAAGCTTAGCAGCTTATTTACTCAAACAACAATATTGAAGGTAAATAGAAAAACAATAATATTTTATAGATAAAATACAATCTATTAGTCAAAAGAAAACGCTTGTATGCATCATAAATAAACGCTTAAATTGCCTGAAAAACTAATTAATCAATTAATAATCGTATATTCGCTACATTCATTGTGAATGTCTCAATATTTCTCTTTTAGTAGCCTTTGCCATGATTATAAAACATTAAATGAGCTACTTTTTTAATGTTATTAAGAGTGAACTCAACATTACTTGTAAAATTGATACAGAAGCTCGTGATTAAATAAAAAATATCGATCTGTGGCGTCTTACAATCTTATTCGCTGACCACTGAGAATGTGGATAAACAAACCGGTTAAGTATGGTAAACATAATTTATCCTTCTACTACAAGTATATAAAGGGTAGCTTCGATGTTTATCCGTTCATCAGGTTCTGATGCTGGTTACCACTTCTTTCAACTAGCTGTTCAAATTTTCAGCTGATATTTCTAAGTTAACTTTAATTTAATTTAAGTATTTTTAATATTAATAAATTGTGTTGGTTTCTTGAAATGTCCAGTTGCTGATTTCCTAACTTCTGGCATATCTTAAGTTAGTTAGGTGAATACCAATTGGTCAAAGCCTATAAATCAATGCTATCTTTTCATGCTATACATGTTTTTTTTTTCTTTTTAAAGGGTCAGTTTCCAATAAGAATTTTTTTTTTTCGTTTCTATCAAATTAAATTTTAATTTCATGAAATTTAGAAAAAAAAATGAAAGAAAGGAAGTAAATATGAACTTCATACAGTAGTGTGTTTATTTATTATAATGGGAAAAAAATATTTTTATGCAATATTTATTACGATATATATACTAGTATTAACAATAACACAAAAGTATTCAAAAATATTGGTGAAAAACATGTCTGATACTTAAAAATGAAAACTGTTAACTAAAAATTATATAATTAATCTTATGTAATAACTGTATTTGAAAAATTATACTACAGGAAATTTTTAAAAAATATCAATTAACTTATATTTATGATTATTTTTATTTTTTTAATTATTATTTTTTGAAAAATAAGAAAAAGTTTCTAGAAATAAAAGCATCATAGTTAATTCAACTAGACTCGCACTGTCGAAATACCTTCTTCAATGAACTATGATATTCTAATTATTGACTTCAATAAGTAAAAATAAAGGTAACTTTAACCTCAATATAAACTGTCAGTAGCAACGAAACAGAAGCGTTTTATGCGATTTTAAAATAAATAGCATTTTAAAAGTATCATCACTGTCTACCCATTCAATAACTAATCTCAACCTATAAATCATATGAAAAATACAACTATTGATCTTTAAGAAATATTTTATTATTTGAAACAAAAACAAAAAAAATGTGATCAAACCAGTAGCTTTCTTACACCATATAAGAACAAGAAATTTAACCTCTGAAATAAGAAGAATAAGAATAAAAAAGTAAGAATAAAAAAGTAAACCTCTTTATTAATAACATAATTACGTATCTCATTTGGTTACTAATAAAAACGAACTTTTACATACGCTTAATTATATTTGGAATTTAAAATGATTTATAAGGTTATATATTCAAAACAATACAATAATGTTTTCAAAAATTAAGTGAAGTACTTTGTTTTAGCTTTAAATATGCTTTTAATTTTTTTTCAAATTAATTATTTCATTGTCATAACTGTTCTCTAAACAAGCCATTTCAAAAACTTTATCAGGCAAGAATTGTTTGATGATAAAATTGCTTCCAATTTGGATTTTTCATATCGAGAAAGTTATTATTTCCATGTAGCAAGACTTTCAACATCATTACTTAATTAATACGTCTATATTTAATGTTCGGGTATCTTTTTTTTTTTCACTTTCTAAATGCTAAAACTCGTTTTTTAAACATAAATTCGCGTGAACACATTTGTAATTTTTAATACGATTCAGCGCAAATGAATAGAGTAAATCGTCGGCTTCTTTCAACGTTTTCATTCTTTTTTTTTTTTTTTTTTTTTTGAAAGCTCATTTCGTAAGATTATGAATGATAGTAATAAAAATAGTGTGCAAGAGCTACTTCTTTGATTTTAATAAAATCCGAAGCGTACCTGGACATAATTCAAACTTTTATTGCTTCACTTGAGATGCAGGACAGTTACTGCTGGACAGTTCAGCAAGACGGAGTCTCTCCACACACGTCAAACCTAACAATGGAAGTACTTAAGGAATTCTTTGATGTCTGTTTAATTTCAATAGGCCTCTGGCCACCAAGGTTACCGGACCTCACCCACTAGATTTTTTTTTGTGGGGGGCTATTTCAAAGATTGGGTTTTCCAGAGAAGTCTTGCAATCATCGATGAATTGAAACAAATCATAACTGAAGAAATCTCATCAATAATACTAACAATGTCGAAGTGTGTCAAAAAACTTGGTTCGATGTGTTCATGTTTGCTTTCAAAATGGTGGCGAACATTTTCAACATTTGCTGTACGGAATGATAATCTAAAAATTTGAATTAAATTATGTTTTTCAAAAATAAAATTATCACTGGATTAAGTAACATTGTGCATGTCAATTTCTATTTTACCTCACAAATAAAAATGTAACAGTTCAACAATGTTGAAAATTGTCTCCTACACTTAAACAAGGTTCAAACAATTATACTTCAGTGTTAGAATAGTTCCTACATCTGCCAGATTTAAGGGTAATAAAAAAAAACGGGTACTCTTTTAAAATGATCCCCCTGTAGTAATTTATTATGTGTAAGGCAAATTAATAAAAAAAATTCAAAGGAAAAATTAGATAATAATCTAATTACTTAATATTTTTAACTGGTAATTCATTTCTTCGAATACATATTAATGGGATTCATGTATAAATTTTTAAAGCTGTAAACAAATTGAGGATTTTAATGTATAAATTTTCATGTAAAACTATGTTTTCATCTTTAAAGTTTTATTGAATTTAATAAGGAATTAAAAAATAAGAAATACAGAAATTACTTTTTGCAATTAACAAATCTATTCATAAAAAGGAGTAGAAAAATAAGATAAATTATAAGGAATAAAAAAAGGGATAAGAATGAAAAATATAACAATATATAATATACAATTCTTTTAATGACTTTTTGTATCATAATATTTATTACATTCAGTTATTAATAAATTTCTTATATCTTATTGTTTACTTCTTTAAAAGTACAAAATCTCATTTTTTTACATTCATAATACGAAATATATATATATATATACAGGGGGTGGACAAAAATATGGAAACACCTTGTAAAATGCATGTTTGAAAAGAAAGATTGATTTTAATGAAATATGTAGGTGGCGCTGGCGTTTTTGACTACTAAGGCCACCTATACAACTTCGTAAATGTGCTAAACAGTTCAGTTGTTGTCGGAGTACTGTTATGTGAGGTTGTCATTGCATTATGTCAGAGTTAACAGACTTCGAACGTGGGCAAATTGTTGGAGCACGTATGGTAGGTGCTTCCGTAAGCAAGGTAGCCGAGGTGTTTAGTGTTTCAAGAGGTACTGTATCGAAGATTTATTCCGCATATTTGAAAAGCGGAAAAACATCATCTGCTAAATCACAGCGCGGACGAAAGTGTGTGCTGAGTGATCGTGACAGACGATCATTAAGGGCAATTGTGACGAAAAATAAGAAGACCACAGCTGCAAAAGTTACTGCTGAAATGAATGTTGTGTTACAGAACCCTGTGAGTACCAAAACAATTAGAAGGGAGCTTCATAAACAGGGAATTTCTGGCCGTGCTGCAATTGAGAAGCTACTCATCAGTGATGCTAATGCCCGTAACAGGAAAAGTTGGTGTTTAAGTCATAAAGCCTGGACTATAGGGCAGTGGAAGCGTGTAATATGGTCTGACGAGTCTTCTTTCACATTGTTTCCCACTTCTGGCCGAGTTTACGTCTGGAGAACGCCATTTCAAGCCTATAATACAGACTGCTTGTTGCCAAGAGTGAAACATGGCGGGGGTTCTGTTATGGTTTAGGCAGCCATATCGTGGTTCTCTGCTGGCCCCATGATAACTGTGTCTGGGCACATGACTGCCAAGACTTATGTGAACATTTTGGCAGATCAAGTTCATCCCATGGTACAAACTTTGTTCCCCGATGGTGATGGTGTCTTCCAAGACGACAAAGCCCCTGTTCACACAGCTCACATTGTCCAGGACTGGTTTTCTGAGCACGAGGAG
>BMAW01104236.1:823450-833496 GCA_019974015.1 Nephila pilipes | reverse complement strand
TTCACACAGCTCACATTGTCCAGGACTGGTTTTCTGAGCACGAGGAGGATTTGTCCCATCTCCCCTGGCCACCACAGTCACCAGACCTGAATATTATCGAACCTTTGTGGACTACATTGGAACGGAAAGTGCGTTCTCGTTATCCACCGCCAACATCGTTATCTGAACTTGCCACCGTTTTGCAGGAAGAATGGTATAATATTCCCTTGGCACACATACAGGAACTGTATTTATCCATTCCGAGAAGACTGCAAGCTGTTTTGGATGCCAACGGGTTTCCTACACCATATTAAGCAAAGAAACATGTTTTTTATAAGGTGTTTCCATATTTTTGTCCAACCCCTGTATATATATATATATATATATATAATACAATTTATAAAAATATCAAAACATAATGACATTTTTCAAAGTTTATTCAATACAAAACAATTCTTGTATAATAGATTCTAATAACTATTATAAGTATTAAAATCAATAAAATTGTTTGATAAACATATTTTAGCATGTTTTTTTTCCCAAACTTAAAACATATAAGAAGTTTATTTCTGTTTTAATTTAACTGGCAAAAAATATGATAAACGTTCGAATGTACACTTGATTAAATTAAACAAATATATTTTAAAATTTAACGCTTTTATTTGAAACTGACCTCTAATTCGACTTATCCACATACATTAAAAATCAATCACAAATATCATCAACTGAAAACATTTCTATTCATTTTTTCAAAAACAAAAGTAATAAATAATAAAATATAGTAACCATAACCCCTCGTAATGAGTGAACACTAGAAACATGAATTAAAAATCCCATCTTTTTTACGGTAAAAGCATTTTTGTTAATAGAAGCAAACAAGATCCATCATTTTTAAAATAATACCGACAGAGACTGGGATAAAAAGTATTTACACAGCTGCACCACGTCACAGTTTCGTGTACTGAGAATGCAGGTGAGAATAGACAAGCATAGTTGAAACCAGGTACTTTCATGGAATACTCAAAAACAACATTTAGAAGCAAGGATTTTTCTGTGATTACCCTAAATGTTGTAACTCTCACCGTTCTTCTTAAGAAGATCCGTTGATGGGTAAGTTCTACAAAACTTTGCTCTCATTTTCGCTTTTGGAAAGAATAGAACTTTTATTTATTATTTAGATTATGATTACATTTAAAAAATGTTCTTTACTTATTCGCGTTGTAATTGTTGTTATTTACATTGTGACCCTGCATTAATACTATCTTAACTAAAAACATATCAAACTTAATGCGTATGGGTTAAAATGAGTATTTCATTTTAATATTTACTTCCAAAGAAAAAAAACAGCCTAAAAAGAATATTTGAACTAGTTTTAAAACGAAATAAGAAAGAGAGAGATTAGTACATTATATTTTTTGTTTCAATGTGAGAACCGATGCTGACTTCAAACGAGAAGGAAAAATGAATAATACTAACAAGTCATTAACACCAATTAACTCAAATATTTTCAGTTTCAGTTCATTAGTAAAATTTTTAACTGTATTTGAAACCGTATGGTGGTAATCATACGAAGGGGTTATGTAATGTGAAAGCATTCATTTAAACAGCGTGAGATATTTTCATGCCCAATTCTGTGTATACTTGTTTTGAATATGAATATATAAGTAATCTATTTTTAAAAGCTTGTAAATGACATCATAAAACAAAAAAAAAAAATTCTAAAAAAATAATTTATAAAGAAAATTGTTTTAGGATACAAAACATTAACTTATAACACTGGATTAAGAAACAATAAACTCTACAGAACATTCATGTTTTTATTGAATACTCAGAATTACATGTATCCTTATTTATTCATACACATAAAAGCTATAAACGCTTTCCTTTAAGAAAGTTTGCTAATTATTTGAGTACTAGATTGGTTATAACTATGCAATAAAATTTTTAACTCTAACAGGATGATTAGAATACAGTTAAATTAAAGCTTATTTTTAAATATTGTGAAATTAAATAATTTTTATTTCTTTTTTAATCATATTAAATTTACTGTATAGTGACACTTATATTTAATATTCGGTATACTAGTTGCTCGTAGGGATTTTGATAGTAGAACCATCTGATTTACTCTAATCACTTTTGCTAGCCTGACTGCAATATCTGACAATGTAACTCTTTGGACCATAAAATTAAAATATTTCTTGAAACTTTACATAAATTTATTTTATTTTTTAATTATCAAATGTATTGCATTTGATATTTATAATGTTTGAATTTTTGGAAAAAAAATCGTAGATACTTCCTCTCATATCATTCAGACTCGTATTACATTGCAATAGGAATATAAATATATAATCAAATTTTTAAATTACATTTTCTCACAACAGAAAACGTTAAAACGTACGTGAATAGTTGAAAGTTAGACACCTGAACCAAGATTCTAATAATTACATGATATTTTCCATGCATCTATATCTAAAGACGATACAACACATATCTCTATAGTGCAGTATAGTTAAAATATCATGATACAGAAACTCTTGACATACGTGTACAGATAATTTCTTTAGAGAATAACAAATGCAAGACATTGAAAACAAATCAATGTAAAAGAATGGTTAACACATAGGGAAATCACAAAATACTTTTTAAAACGCTTTCGTCGAAAGAAATTGATTTATACGTGAAGTTACAAGTAAATTTTAAAAGTAACAAATATTTATTATTAACACCATACTACATACAAGAGAAATGTCATTACTTATAATCAAAGAACGTGCAGAATTCAATAAAAGTCGAATTCTAAATACGAACGAAAATATAAAATATACCTATAAATTCATTTAAACTTCCCATAAAATAAAATAAAAGTTCGTCACAAAATAAATGTCTGTACTTAGCAGAATTAATCTATAACTGTAATTTAACTAAATGCAAATAATTAAATGTTAATTTCAGAATGCTTGAGTTCGTGTGTTTTTAAAGTTAGTTAAAATTTTAGGTGCTTATATACCTAAAAACACAAATTTTATAAACTTCTTGATTTACATACGTTTGGAAAATTATCTTTTTCATTTTTATTTCAAATGCAAATGGATCTATGTGAGACGGTAGCTATCAAAATATTTTCAAAAACTACTTTTTAGATATAATAATATGTTTTTACTGATAAAAATAATATTTTTACAGAATATATTTAGAAGTAGTATTCTGGTTTCTGTATAAAATAATAAAAAAATTTGTGCAAAAAGGAAATATATATTTTTATTTGATTTTGTACTCAAACGTCCAACTAGGGTGACGAATTGAATTATAAGCAACAGAACTGGCAATTTTGAGCAATGTATATGTCAAAGATCATATGCATTGGAAATTGTAGCAAAGGAGTCAGAAAAATCATGTGATTTTAATCGTTATAGGGGGAAAAATTAATTAATTATTTTCATATTACATAAAAACAATTTTTTGACAGAAGCAACCTTCTATATCTGCATTGATTTATCCTCTAAGCTCTTAGGATTAAAATTCTTTCCAGTAATAATATGGATTATTTGTGTTTAAGGAGATAACTTTTTAATAATCTTCTGATAAAACATTTGAAATAACCGTTACAAATCTGAGGTAGATGATAATATTATTTTTATCTGATTCTCATAATTTATGTTTATATAATTAGTTATAAAATCAATTATAAAGAATAAAAGAATCCTGTATAATTTTTAATTGTTTTTTTTTTTTTTTTTTTGGAAGAGCTAGATATCAACTATTTTAGATATTTTCCATATGAATAATTCTAATGGTTTGAGTCCTTATCTTTATATAATTAGGAATATTAATCAATTACAAAAAGTAAAAGAACTATGCATAATTTATACATTTCTTTGGAAACTAAACATTAATTATTTCAGATGTTTTCTATTTGAATATTCGAAGGTTACTTACATTTCAAAAAAGAACCAAATTAAGTTATTCAGGACATGAATAAAACAATATCATTTGCGAATTGTGAAAAACTCTGTCTGAATTACTGATTTTTAAAGGACATATATAGTCTAAACTTCGATATTTTTCTCAAAAATTCTCCAATTTAACTCATGAAAACATTCGATAATAGCAATTGTAACCCTTTATCAAAAAAAAAAAATTCATGCGTATCCAATTACTTTAGACAAGCATGCTACCTCCAATAAGTTTCAAAACTTTCATTTGCAGCTAAGTTAAAATTATGAGAAAGTAAGACATATACACACGAAAGAAAGATCATATAAATATAGTTTTTCTATTAAGAAAAAAAGGCAGAGCTCCTTTATCTTGTTTATGGTAATCTCAAATTTTCCGAATAAGACTGAAAGTAAACAAAAAAAGCTAAGACATAATAGAACTTAAGATTATATATTTATCTATGATAATCAATAAATATGCAATCCATGAGGTCAAAAACGAAATGTTTTAACAATTTTATGTTGATTTTTTTTTAGCTGATTTGATCCCATCTTAATGAATTTTTTTTTCAAATATTCTTATTCAACTTGTTTAGTCATGAAGAGACTAATAAAAAAAAAAAGATTTTTTTTAAGGTATTAATGGTCTCGTCGAAGAAAATTGTAAAACAAAATTCTTGAAAAATAATAGCAGCTTATCGTAGCATTAGGCGAACTGATATTTGCTCAAAATATTCAATTCTTGGTTAATTTCCAATTTATTCTGTTGAAAATTAAAGTTTTACTATGAAAACTTTGTATCTGACAGCAGTTAATTAAGAAATTCAGATAAAAGTCTTTCAACAGACCTTATTGTTCTCGAAAGGAAAAAACAACGGAAAATGTAATCATTTATTTAACAACTAAAAAGGTATTTAACTTCCTGTAAATCATTCCAGATCTTGGAAAATACATTTATTAGAATTTTTTTATTTTAATGTATAAAAATTACCTTTCCAAAATAGATTATTTATGAGTATATAGTATATGCGCATACGTGCGTTATTGCGCTTGTGTGTGTACCTTCGTATTTAATTTATTCCATTTATCAAATTATTTAATTATCATATATATGTTAACTTTTAAAAGTTTCTTTTCTATATAATATTATTGCAGAAATACTAAATTTAGGCTGAAATTTGTATCTAAAATATGTTAAATTCTTTTAATTAAAATTTGTGGATATTCATGTCAAATTAGCGAAATCTAAATTCTACTCTTAGAGAAATCTAAGAATAAAATACGTGATTATTTATGTCTTTATATTTATGCATATTAACTTAAGTTTATTCTTTTTTTTTTTTTTCCTTCCCATCTATGTTCGAATTCACAATTTTAGCCTCTTTGGAGGCTAATTTTGAAAAGAAATTAGCTACGCAACTTCTGTGCGAAACAATAACCTTTAGTCTCTAACGCATGAAAAATTAAATTCCCTATAATTAAGAAAAAACTGGTGTCATCTTAGCGAGATGTCATTATAACTTGAAACTTCCATAATTCTAAATTATGGAAGTTTCAATCAAATTATATATTTTTGGTAAGCAATCACTTACACTTCTATCAAAGCTCTCCTTTGGGACTACATTTAATCTGTATTAAATTCTAATATGAAAAATTATAAGATAATTATGAATGAAATAATTTAATGAAAAAAGCCAAAACTTAAATTTTACTGTCTAATTAAAAAGAAGCAACTATTTTGTAACTATATATATTTATAACTCTCTCTCTCTCTCTCTCTATATATATATATATATATATATATATATAAAATAGGATCTGTAACTCAAGAAAATATATTATGCATTCCAAAGATTAAAAACATCTTACAATCAGAACTGAGTATAGAAAATAGACTATGAGCAAAAAATTAAATTATTTTAAGGCTTTAAAAATTTGCTTTTAAACACCCATTACAACAAAGAAATCAAATGAAATTCATTGATTGTCTTCCAAGTTTGTCAAATGAATATTTACCAACTGTCTGACTTCATTGTAATTTTATATTTTGTCAGAAACATTCAAGAAAAGTACAATGACGAGCAATACATGTCACGTATTTTGCTACAATAGATTTTTACTGCTAATTCAGTAAATATAGAAATTTTTTTAAAGAGCAAGAAACTGAAATTAACGAAAAAGTAGCACAAATCGTGAATTTAAATTCCGTACACGACGGCGAGAATCTGGTGAAAGCAACAATGTTTAACAAACTTAATATGTAAAAATTATTCACTTTTTCAGTCACGTGAAAACATCCAATCCGCCAGATAACTTTATTTATTTTTTTAATTTTTACATGTCTGAAAATAAAAATGCCTTTGATTTACAATTGTTTCAGCTTTCACATAATTCATTCGCAAAATTTTACCACAGATTCGTTAAATAAAAAATTCGCTTAAAGCAAAATGATACTCTAGAAATTACATAAATAATGAGGTTCTTCATTATTTATCAGTTCATCAGTTTATTCATAACTTCATTTAATGATGCTAACCGAATTCCTCATTTAAAACATAATTCACCAAAAATATTTACTGTAAGTGTGTTGTCAAATTAATTTAGAATCAGAAAGCGTGAATGCGTGTATTCTCATTAAAAGTTTTTATTTGATTATTAAGACCAACAATTAAGGATTATTGAAACAATGGAACTGATTTGTTTGTTAGTTTTTACATACTAGCTCACGTACATTTTTAAAAATGATCCACTATAGCTTAATTCGTTCTATTTACTGCGAAAATTTACTACTTTTTTTCTTCTATACAACGATGTTTTGTAACAACATTTTAATAAATGGTTTTTGTTTTTCTAAATAAAATTTTTGTTTAGATATCATTCCAAGAAAAAGATATCTCACATTACAAAAGTCTCGCAGGAAATCCTCATCGCTAAACATGCTTTGTTATGAAGTTGCTTTAAAGAAGTTTACTTCGTTGATTAGTAACTGTAGTTTGTTATTAGGATCTCAAGACTTTAATTTAAAAAAAATGTAACTTTTCTGAGAAAAATACATAAAATGGTGTATGACAGGCAAGCAAAGGATCGGTAATTGAACATAGTACATATCCACTCTCAACTTTATTGTCAGGTATATAATAATTAGTCAAGCTATGCATAAAGCATCAAGACTAAAAAGATTTTACAGGTTAAATAAAAGAACTGTAATGAATATAAATAGAATCAACAATAAAGGAACTCTAGATAATTTAAAATCACTGATAGAGATTTATTTTCATTCTGAAAGATCGTATAAATTTGAGAAAATTTTACCATTGTTCTATAGAGTTATTAATTAAAAACTGGAAAAAATCTATTCAATCCATATCAACTAAATAATAAATTAATTATTTTTATTATTACTTATTATTGTTCTAAAGATAATGAAAAAACAAATTTATACTCCAAAAGAAGCATATTAAGCATTCAATAGTTTTACTATTTATGGTTGGTCTCAAGACACGTATCTAAAATCTAAAACTCTGAATCGGACTTTGACAGCAAATACATAAACGATATTTTTCACCTTGATCCATAAAACCTGAGAATTCTTTTACCAAAATTACACTCTGTGCTTTCAATGGATATGTTCAGGAAATGTATCAGTTTAATTTCGGTTCTGTAAATACGATATATCATATAGTCAATAGTAAGGATTGCAATCCCGGTAAACCAGATAACGGGTTCACTGGTAAATTGGGAATTTCGGTCTCATATTGCCATCAATAATTCGATAGAGTTTTGACTGGTAATTCGGTAAATTGTGTGCATAATTATAATGCACTTCATTCTACTTATCCTCTGGGGTGCGTTTGCAGTATTTAACGTGGTAATTCGCCTTTTTGGCTCACACATACCCGAAAATAAAAATATATATATTAATAAAATAGTTTAAAAAGAATTTGAGTTTTTTAACATGAAAATATAAGTGTGAAATACATCCAAATAGAGTACAAATTTTAATAGTAATTAAATCAACAAGTGTTGAATATGAAAGAATATGTTTCCTGCATATAGAAACTATTTTGTTCAAAATTTAAATAGCAAAATCAAAGGTCCAAAATGTTAAAGTATTATGAGACCAAAGATCAGCTATGTTTCTTACGTTGTTATTTTTTAAAACATTTTGATAAAGAAGTGAAGCATTTAATTATTTGTATTATAATTGTTTTTATTGTGATGAATTATCCACCTATAGGTGTTACTTGTAATTTGTTACAGAATTGTTAAATTTTATTTATGCTATTTATATTCAGAATACATTTTATTTTCATACTCTTGTTTTCTTGTCACAGTATAGAAGTAATCAAATAAAATGTCTTAAGATTATGAATTTTTATTTTGAATTTATGGCTTAAAGATTTCATATAATTTACCAGTATACCGGTTTTGTATGAAAATTTTACCGAATCCGAAGTAATAGGAAAAAATTTATAAATTTGTAATCCCTATTTAATACCCCACAAAACAATAAAGTGTTCACAAGGACAGCTCCCCCCCCCCTCCTCTAATAAATAATCTTTTCAAGACAAACAAAATTAGTTTTACTGACCACTGGGCTGTAATTCTGAAACTTGATGCAGAGAATAAAGCTTATACTTTTCAAAATATTTCTTACAATACAATCAATTTCAAAAAATATTTGAAGAAACAAAATTACAACTATTCATACCGTAACGAATTTCGCAGAGCTATTCATATTTGTTTCTTTGTTCGCTTTACTAAAATTTGGAATTCAATGTTCTTTTAGATATGGTAAATCATCTGCAGTCTTTTATAGGCCAACTAAATATTTCTGAAAATATTAATAAAAAGAAAAAATAATAATTTTCTACAATATATGATAGTCGATCTTGTAACATTTTTATTGTAATTTTAAATCTACGGAACTTTCTAAAAAAATTGCCATACTGTAAATTATTTTGATCAACAAAAAAATCCAGGATTATTTTTCCGTAAACTTTTGTAACTTCAGTGACATTTTTGCAAGCGAATTCAAAATATGTTCTGCTTATAACAGGGTTCTAAAGCGTATTGCCCTTCAACTAACCTTTAGGGGCTTTCGCATTGCATTAATTTAATTGAAAACCTCTTCTCGTAAATGAACCGTGGAGTATGTAAATTAGGATAAAATATTAAAGTGTAGTGAGTAAGATAGATGAAATAGCATTCATAAGTAATTGCGATTATCTTAGTGTTAAGGTTGAAAAAGAGAATGAGAGATTAGAGGAAAATCTGTAGTATTTGCAGCGACAAAGAAAGATTCTACGATAGCTGATATTAAAGACAGATTCAATCCTGTCTCGAGCCTACCTTAAGAATTATTTCAAATACGTAAAACTATTAGATACATTTTATGTTCTGACGCATGTAGAGACTTGTTCCACTTACATATTAATATGAGTACTTGTATTGAATTTTGAATGTTCTATGATCCAAATAAAACAAATCTGATTTCTTCTTTGTCAATCCATTTAATTAGAATCCCAGCTGTGTAGTCTGGCAATGTCACAGCTAAATTAAATAAGTGAAACTGGGTTGTCACAAACTTGGAAAAAAACTGTGGCATATCTCTATTACCCGACTCGTCTGTCATCTTAAAAATTAGTCAAATCGCATATCTAAAGTTCTTCTTAATTCCAAACACAGATAAATTAAATTAAAATTGTCACACACTAACAGTTCAGGAGTCTAGGGAATTACTTGTCAAAATCTTTTACTATTTATCTAACAGGGGGAATTCTCTCTAGTTGTTTACTTTTCTTACCCCTCCTCCCCGGGTACTGTGGTGGCGGTAGCGTAATAGTCATGGTTGCGGAGTCGCGCCGACGTTGTATTCGTCGAGTCTTGGGTTCGAGCCTTGATGCCACTAAAGACCCATCATGTAGTGGGGCTGACTGATGCACGTTAAATCTAGTTATGGTCCCGCAGGCGTGGTGAGAAAGTTTGGAAAGGGAGGTGTCAACTCAGGTGTCGTTCCTCACTTGACCGAAGTTCAAAATTACGAAGTCTGTCGTCAATAGCCTTCGTGTTGCTTCCAACCATATATATATATATATATATATATATATATATATATATATATATATA
>BMAW01104236.1:742527-809255 GCA_019974015.1 Nephila pilipes | reverse complement strand
TGTATTTCACTTGGTGTGTGTGTCATCAAATTTCCGATCATTAATTTAACCAACTTCCCAGTAAGCTAGAGCTCTGAAACTTTGGGAATCGTTCTTATTCGCCTAACAATGCAATATTTAGACATTTGCGACAAGTTTTAACTAATATTTCAATAATTTTTTAGTAACGTAATTTGTGTAGTAACCTGGCCCAATCTATGGAAGATATATTGAATTACGCAGAGAGAGTGATCTTAAAGACGAGAGAGATATGAGTTTTTTTACAAAGTTTTAACTAATATTTCAATAATTTATTTTAATAAATTTTGCCACCATATAAAAACGTTGGTTTTTATCTTGAATTATTTATTCTTGAGACCATGGTAACCTAGTGGTCATAGTCGGGGACTCTCGACTGGCGGTTTTCGTCGAGTCGTGGGTTCGAGCCTTGATGCCACTGGAAACCCGTTGTGTAACCGGGACAGATGCACATTAAATCTGTCGGGGCTCATAGTCCTCCCGTTGGTGTGGTGAGGAAGTTAGGAGAGGGAGGTGCCAGGTGTAGTCCTCGTCACTTGGCCAAGGTTCAAAATTACGAGGTCCGTTAGTCCCGTAGTCCTCATTGCTACTTCTAGTGCAACGTTACTAAAACCAAGCCAATCTTTTTTATTCTGATAAAATTTATAGTAAAATGTTATACATACAAAATGTCATATCAGAAATATAAAAGAGTGTCAGTCTAATTCCGTGTTACAGCATTTGTAATACAAAAATCATAAATTATTAGTTTTAAATTACTTAAATATGTTAGCTATATTTTAAGACATCATTAACTTCAGTGTCTTTAAAATCATTTAACATGGACACAGACGATACCAATAAGAGGGTATCCAGGAATCCAGTTTCATGTTTCCATGGACTTTCGCGTATTACAATGAAAAAGAATTTATAAATTTAATACATTTTAATTACTTGTAATAATAATTGTGAATGTGAACTATAATTACACCATAAAAAACCCATGTAACATTTTAACTATAAATTAGTGCGATAACTTTTTAACTTGAATCATTGATTGACATATCACTCCCTGTAATTTAATTTATATTAACATACATAATTAAATTACAGTGAGTGAATGAGTGAAAGTAAAGATTCATGGCCGCAAAAGCCACATCTAGCTATGCTGCGCCAAACAAAGTGCATTGGTGATCTGGATATCAGAAGGGGGGAACCGGGGGGGGGTAATTCGTTGAAAGAAGAAGAGTCTAAAGAGTCTAAAGAGTTGAAAGAAGAAGAGAGGGAGAAGGATATCTAGGGTATCCCTAGGGAGTGTCACCCATTTTAATTAAAGACAGTAAATCCCTCAAGAAATCATTAGGATACCTCGTAGTCATTACCAAATAAAGATAACCCTCTGAGGGCAATTAAATAACAAATTATTGCAATAATATTAATTAATGTAAATTATAATAAACAATGAATAAATTAATTCAATACACAAGATTAAATTTCGCATAATTAGAGCCATTATGTTAATTGTTATTAAAAATTTAAATTGGGCAACTCCAAAATAATTTTTAGCTCTGACCCTAAATACGGATGATATTTCATCCAAGTTTTGAAAATTTGATTTAGGACCCACATTTATGTGTGGAAATCATTTTCCAACTAAAATGTGAACTCAAATATGGCAACCATGAACGGTTGTCTCACATATGACATACATACCAAAAGAAAGAAATAGCTAAAATGTTCATAGCGGCATAAAGGAGATTCATAAATTTTAAAACGTCAATAATAATACTGAGAATAATTTTTTTTTACTGTTTGTTTTTCCAGAACAATGGACAGCTGCTTTTGGGTCTTTGTTATCTTCCCACTGCAGAGCGTATGACTGTTGCAGTTCTTAAAGCCAACAATTTGAAGTTGGTTAATGAAACGCATAATGGCGCAGGTAAAAATAATAATAATGTGCTTATTTCTTTTTCACAAAAATGAAACTATATACGATTTAAATTATTTAAAATTATTTTACTACTTCCATGCGTACTATATATTAATGTCAAATTGTTTTTCAAAACCATTTGCAAAACGAAATATACATTTTGAAATAGCCTTGAAAAATTTAATAACTAAACTCACAAACAACATGGTAGAAAAGATAAATCCAAAGGGATTTAACGTGAAAACTGAATTTAATCTAGTTTTTCAGAAAGTAAGACTGAAATTAAAGAGAAAATATAATTTTAATCGAAACGGTTGTTTTACAGCCTTCAATTTAAAATATAGACAATTATTGAATCGGACTATGTGGAGGTTTTTTCACACCTCAAGGCTCGAAATGAAGAAGCATTTGAAAGTCAATTCAACAGCCTCTTTCAATTGACTTTTACTTTTGATGATAAACATTCTTTCACATCTAATAGCAGCAGCCACTGTACCCGAGTGGTCATGGTCGCGAGCTCATGGCCGGCATTGTTTCGGTTAAATCGTGGCGTCAAGTGCTGATGCCACTAAAGACCCGTCGTGATATCGGGACACTTTAACTCTATCTAAGCTAATGTCCTCACACTGGAATGGTGTGGAAGTTTGGAGAATGGATTCCAGCTCAAGTGTCGTCCTCGGCACTTAACCGAATCCAAAAATTACGAAGTCCATCCCCTTCTAAATGTGACATTTATGAAACAATCAACCACTTCTTATGGCACTTATCAAATTTGCAAAATTATGTAGAATACATAAACACTAGAAATTATTTTAGATTATCTGGTACTTAAATATTCTTTCCCCTGCTTTTTTGGGTTCATATTTAAAATTTTCTTCAGCCATGATTAGTCTAACTTTTATATTCCAAACATAACATGTCTAACACTCGTAAGTCATATCTACACTAGAAATTTAACTGTTTTTACTTTATGTTACTCTCATCAAGGAGATTAATACAGAAATTTCAACCTTTTTTAAACATATAATGGATTCTTTGCGAAACACCTTTTATATATATATATATATATATATATATATATATATATATATATATATATATATATATATATTCATCTCTTAACAAATTTTACACATTCTATGAAAAGAATAGAATAGATAAAATAAATTCCACATATTTTATATGTAGAGGCAAAGCTAGCAAATACCGGCAACAGACATACTAATAAGTAAACATGGTATATATTTTTAAATTAAGAATATTATATGCTTTATAACATTTCATTTTCCAGACTTTTACGTTCAAGCAATGGCGATTTATGCAGGAAAAATATTTGAAAAAAGGAAGACTTCTCGTCGATCATCGTCACAGTTTCCAGTTTTCAATGAAATGTTAATGTTCGACGTTCCCTTTTCTAAGCTTGATCATGTAGTGTTATTGCTAGCAGTATTCAGTACAACTCCTCAAGCCTCTCTTAGTAGCCAGGAAGTGCAACTAAAAGTACCAAGCAAAGATACGTGTATTGGAAAAGTAGTCATAGGATCAACAAGTAGAAAGCATACTTTGAATCACTGGAATGCAATGCGAAGCTCTCCGAGAAGACAAGTGATACAGTGGCATGAATTGCGATAGATCATGGGCAACTTTGTAAGCTCACACAAAGACAGGGGTTTTATAATGAAGGATGAGGAACCTATATATATCACATGGAGTTGGTATGTTACATGAACATGGGTGAAAAGCACTGATCGTGAAATTGATTGCTATCAATAAGAAAAGAGAGTGTTTAAAATATTTCAAGTCAATGCTTTCATTTGTATAAACTACAGAAATAATATTCGATACGAAACGAGAGTTACTGAATGAAAACGACTTGAGGGAAAGTTTGTAAAGTAATTTTAACATTCCGGATCATAAAATAACTGAAGTAGAACTTTATTAATAATTTTTTTTCCTGTAAGTAATGAGACAGAAAACGTTTCGCTATTCCTTCAATATCATAATAGATAAATTTGTTTAATTCGTATTTTACTTTTTTTTTTATTTCATCGACTCCCGAAATTCCTATCAACTATACTAAAAGATGACTTATCTGTGTGATCGCTACAGCTATTTTGTAATTTTTTTGTATTATTAAAATAAATGTTTTTAATTGTATGTAGTTACCAAAACCATGGATTTTTTTTATTTTATAGATTCTCAATGTACATCCTAATGCAATCACATGTCGAAATACACGATTATTAAAAACAATATTACAGAATGAAAAAACAAAACAAAAAAATAGAATCCAATTATTAAAATATTTTCATATATATATACAAAAAATATTTCACGCTTTTCAACCTTACAGAAGGTCGTTTCCACTTTATGGAAATGATTTATTTTGCTGTCAGTTTTTTACACATAAATATCATATTTTTTAAGCCTGTTTGTTTCTGTTGGATATTATTGGATCTTTACTATATATATAGGTCTAGCTCAAATTTTTCAATAAATATACTTTTTCTGTGGCGAAATGAATTTTATGGCATTTCTTCCGAGTGACTTAACAAAATCCTTCTCGTATATGCGGAAGCCGGTTTCTTAAAGCCCGTTACAGCACACCAAACGCATAAAAGCATTAGGTTGAGGAATCATTAGGGGATTTACAGGTATATATGTACATGGCATGCTTTTTATTCCAGTTTCTGATTACAGTGCTATCTCGGTAATCCGGTTGACATCGCACCAAATCAACTCCAGATTACCGAAAACGCTGGATTATTGGAAAATTGCTAGAAATAACGCATTTAAACAGTAAAAGCTCTGCATTATTGTTTAAAATTTAACTCAGTGCACGCAAATAAAGTGTCAAATACACAAAATAACTATAACTGCAAAAAGTGTACTGCTTGGCATTGATAGCCTAGTAAATAATTCCATATAAATTAAAAGGTTAAAAATTAATTTTCTATAACATGTTCAGCTCGTGTAAAAAGCCGGATTACTGTATTTCACTGTTATATATGTGGCAGTTGATTTTTAATTGTGACACGAGGTTTTAGCCATATGCAGTATTAATTTGAATGTCATTCCCACATATAACTGAAGTTTCTTGATCAAACATTGGTTCAAAAAAAAAAATTGTTCTATATATTCAGAGTTTACTTTAGCATTACTCGTTATTACAAAATCCTGCAACAATCACGAATCCCTTATAAAAATTTTCGGTACTTGTCTATTAAAGCGGCGCCCGCCAAATTAAGAACACGCCAATGTTGTCAAGCTAGTTAAAAGCGCCAAGCAAGCGGAGCGAGTTATTGAAATGTAGGAAAACAAATAACAAACCAATAAATAATATAAAATAAATTTAATAATATTTTAATTTAATAATCTTTTATATGTTTAGTGATAAATCTCATCCCAATAAGTGATATAAAAATTGAGATGTTTAATATAAATATTTACATAACTTTTAGAATATGAATCTACATTAATGGCCATATTTCCGAAATTGCGTTCGCTATTTCATAGAAAGCATTTTTTTTCCCTACATATTTCCCCCACATAAATTCTGCCAGATACAATTCCAGATGATGTCGAGTCGTGCCGCGTTGTTTCTCGTTACGCCACTTTGCAGAATCCCACATTCATTCAACATTTTGCGGGTGAACTCCCGTTGACGGATCAACAAAATTATACTTATGGTTCACCGTGAAATGTGCAAAACCAGCATCTTCAAGTTCTTCAGTCTTGTACCCCTTCCAACAATCTGAATAGATAGTGGAACCTTCTTGTACATGTTCCAAAATTTTTCCAAGCAGTGTGTTTGCATCTCTGTTCGATATTTGAACAAGAAAGCACTCGCCATCCTCCCGGCATATTCCACCGAAAATCCACTGTTGCGGAAGTACTCGACCCCTGTTGTTCTTACGCCGTACGAATAAACTTTCGTCGATCTCCACTATTTTATCGGGTCCACCTATACGCTTATTAAATTACAGAATAAAGTGAAGAGAACACACTTCGCTCATGTGAATGATTCCAATCCATTGTTGCACCTTTTGACATATTCAATTGATTGCGACATCGTTTAATAGATGTCAACTCCTCTGCCCAACAATAGATAAATCGAATTGCAGTAACGAACGGTATTCTGGAACCGCTGAACCAATTTCCAACACGGAGGCCCTTCTTATTCGAACAACTTTTAATGTTGCATCTCCAAATACTGTCTTGATTACCATATAACTTCATTACGTGACCTCTTTTGCATAATAATGTTTTCGGTAAAAGTCCTTTCTCTTGAAAAAAAGAGATGGCATCCATTTCGCTGTTCGGTAAATTAAAAATTGCAAACGACATTTTCAAACGCAACAAAATAGATATTTAAAAAAAAAAATGACGAAATCGGTAACGTTAACAAACAAGCGATATTTTACTAAAATGATTAAGTAATGTTTCTTTAGGACTGCAACCTTAGGAATTTACAACTAAACATGGCGATAAATCTTACTGATTGGCGATTTTTCATCTACATCCGAAATAGTAATTTGGCGGGCGCCGCTATAATGGACCAGTACCAAATTTTCTTTAGATCGACACAACCCTTTTTAACGATTATTTTCTCCCGTAAAAGTTGTAGAAAATCACTCGTTTTCGATTGCAATCACAAAATAAAGCCATGCTTCATCAAAACATGTATAAGTTTTAATGTCTTTGCATACTTCGTTTGCATGCTTTGTATTCTTTTCTTCTATCTTCCACGATTTGTTCAACAACGGGAAGATTTATTTCTGTTATAAAATTTCATTAATTCTCGATAGATATTTCTTACTGTGTTTTTATATTTATAAATAGTGCTTTATCCTTCACGATTGGTCACGCAAGTATTGTTTCGTTCTCAACCAGCCAATTTTTAAGATTTACCAACTAATACAATGATTTGGAACAGCAAATTCCTAATATACACAGGTCATATATTACTTAAATTAGTGGTACCTAACATTTTTTCAGTTTTCAATTTCCAGTGGTTTCTGTTCCTTACTGTTTGACCCTGAATCAAATCTCCAAGGATCTTCCAAAATGTTTTTTACCCATTACAGATTTCAGGAAAAAATAGTTCTTCAAAAACGGTGTAAGTTAAATTAAATTAAATTGTACATTCTTTCCTTTTAATAACGGTTTTTGTTTTTGAAGATTAAACACTTAAAATCAGAAAGGGAAAAAAAGAAAGAAAAAAATTAATGGGACATTTGGGACTGAATTGAATTACAAAATTTTCAAAAATTAGACTCAAAAGAAAAAAACACAATCTCAAATCCAGAGTTGCTTTAATTTGCTTCTACATTTATTTTTTAGGTAAGTATACGAAGAAAACGTCCATTGCAAACAGCAACAAGAGCGTAACGGGGTTTTTTTTTTTTTTGTAAAGTTTGCAGTATTCGTCACCACGACGATCCCAAAAACCGGCTAGATTCGTCATTGAAGAAATTCTTCAGTGATATATGATGCGAAATATAGCAATTTCTCCTTTTCAGGTACTGGCAAGTGAAGTCGGTTCAAAACAAGCTTCTCTGAAAGTACTAGATATCCGCCTATCATCCATCTCCGACTCTGAAAAATGTTTTTTTCTCACAAAAACTTTAATCCTTCCAAGAGTTTAAATATTTTATCACCGAATGTTAAATTTAACTCGGCTTATGAGAAATCGTGACATGTTTTAAACACTTCAAACTGTGCTTTTTAATACTTTTTCTATTTTTTAAAAATTGAACAACTTGAAAAATGTTTCACCTTTTATTGGTGTGAAAGATTGAGTTCATCAATTGGTGGGAAATATCACTCATGTACACAAGGCTTTGTTGCCCTTCAAAATCAAGAACCCTGGATTCAAAATCTTTAAAAGGATACTTTTTCAAAAAAAAAAAAAGGGGGTCATGTAAAAATTCGAGCAGTAGCGTTGGGACTTTAATTCGGACAACCACCTAGCTTCGGAGGTTATTGTGAAGGTGGTAATTTATTGTGAAGGGATATTCTGAAGGCAATCCATGTCTTCACACAGTAATTTAAAAAACCTGGAGTTGGTAGGATTCGACTTGATAAAACTGATAATATTGACCGCTTCATCAAGAACGTTTCGTAAATCTGGAGACAGGTTTCAATGCATCGATGTGTCTATGAAATACAGCACTGAGTCCTTTTTATTTTGAGAGCAACCAGCATGCAAAAAAGGCCTGAGCAGCAACCTTTTATGAATATTCCTTCATCTGAGGCGCGCCAATGCATCACGGTCATTGAATTCCTTTTTCAACAAAATAATGATCAATTGTTTCAAATACGTCTTTACCAACCCTACGACCTTTCAATGGAGTTATACATACAAGGAAATTTTCTTCGAATTATTTGAAAATTGCAAAATCAATAACTTTTATTAATTTGGATCAAATATCGAGGAAAGGAGAATTCCCTTTAATATATTTTTATATAGCCCGTGAGAACAAATCAAAATGTAGGGTGGAGAATTTTCTCATTTCCAAACGAAATGGACCAGAGTGTATCTACATTTAAGATTAATATATCGCAGTATGAGTTATTTTATAGGGTACGTGAAAAACTCAAAAGAGTGCAACTCTGAAATGAAATGGAAAAACACCACCTCAATTACAAATTATTCTCTAAAAGACATGATATACATTTACAAAATAATTCCGCAGACAGCAATTATCTAAATTATTTTTATTATTATGGTTCACCACATGAGCATTATAGACAGTAACCATTAGACAAGGAATAAATGTCAATATTTCTCTCACTTAAGATAACCCGGTATTATATACCCTTCCTGCAGTAAAATATCTTTCAGTTCTGCTAATAAGAAAGATGGAGGAAAATCACATACATCTTCTCCCTTGTCATTGAAGATATTCCCAAAAAGGTTCAAATATTGTTTAAAGTCTGATGACTAAGTGCATCAATACAACTGTTTCCTCGTGTAGATTAAACCTGAATGTGTGAAAGAGTGCATTTTAATGGCAAAAAAAAAAAAAAAAAAAAGCCAGATGTGACCACGCTGCACCAACCAAGGTAAAACTGTAACCTGGACATGTGAAAAGATAAAAATTGGTTGACAAGAAGGAGGGTCGAAAATAGAGAAGAATCGCTAGGATATCCCGGGGCGCGTCATTCGTGTTCAGACCCCATGGAAAAGAAAAAGAACTAGGGTGCCACGGAGTCATGATACCCGTTAATCACCTGAGAAGGCAAGCCCCTGATATGATCCTTAGGGGCACGATGCTCGGCTATACCAACCAGACATAGGGTATTCATTTTAGTCGCCTCTTACGAACATGCGTGAGCTACAGTGGGACTACTCTTTCTCACTCGGTTTCCACACCGCTGTTTTAAAAGAAACGCCCGAACAGGAACTCGAACCCTGGACCCTTAGGTTAAAAGCCTAACGCTACATTAAACCTACTTGTGGTGCGCTTTGCTGTTTGAACAGGAGCATTGTCCATCTGAAACAAAGGACGGCCACCAGAGAAAATAGATATCATTGAATTAAAGCGAGATCCTAGAGTACGTTCAAATAAGTTCGAGTCGTTAACCAATCATTCCTAGTGATTATAAGACTTAAAGAATGCTACATCATCAAAATCCGCCTCCATGCTTTACAGTTGGAGCCGAACTGTAAGAGTGAATGCTTCTGCGGAACGTCATCAAACATGAACGGTTCCTGTGGTGGGTAACAAAAAGAAAGATGATTTGTCAGACAAAATTACTTCTTTCCAAATCATCAAGATTCCAGTTCAGATGTTCTACGACTACTATATGCTTTTTTAGCACTGATGTCAGTTACAATGTGTTTGTGCTTTGCAACTGGTCGCAAAAAAGAGGAATGGAAGAAGTATTGCTCTAATTGAATTTGGATCTTTTCGACAAATGAGATTAAATACGCTGTTATTTGTTCAGCTGCCATTTTCGGCGAATAATTAGAGTCAGTGTTCACTCATCCTTGTCTGATAACTTCTTTTTCAATCCAGTTCACGCATTTTAAGTAACACGGTGTTCTTTTTATACCTGTCCCAAATTTTAGATGCACCCTCAATCTTAGCTGTTTTTGGCACTGAAGCCCTTACTAAGTGAATACTAGGTACATAAAAGAAAGTTTAAGAACTACTGATTTACTTGTACGTAAATGACTTGTTACATTTACACTAATGTAAAATACTCGTATTTCAATTACAGTATAAAATCTAATCCAGTATTATTGAAATATTAGTTTATAATGTAGAAAAATTAAAATGGTGCAATTTCAAACAATAAATAGAAAAATTCACTACATATTTAAGTAAAAATATGATACATACTTAATAAGTACAAAAATAACTAATTACTGTTTCCCCTTAAATATTTGATTACTTAATGCTATCAGATTGATTATTTAAAAACTAGACTAATATGAACTCATGCCTCTTCAAAGACTCTTGGAAATAGAGTTCCATTTATGCACACAAACACAAAATTAAGAGAACTAATATACCAACCGTTATGTGAATGCCAGTCTACTGCTTCATTAAAATGATTCTTTAAATTATTTATTAAAATTGAAGAACTTCAAGCATAAGAAACAAAACTAATGGTGTTTAAAATAATATGCATGCTTTAATATCAAAGAGAATGATTTCCTTTTTGGATAAAAATATGAATCCACATTAATCTCTTGGAACTGAATTAAGTAAATCCCTACATAAACATGAGCATACAAAAAGTATAATATAGCTTTGAACATTGCAAAGCTCATAATTAATGTATATAATGCATTTCTTGATATAAGAATAAAAACAAATGTTATATTAGTATTTTGATTAACTGCAAACAAGATCATTACATTTTAAGAACAGCAACTAAGCACAAGAAATTGTTGGTTAATGCAAGTACATTTATATGACATAACTAATCCAGTATTGATTCCAGTAGCAAAAAAATAAATTTGTTTACCCTTTTCTGGTGATTGATTTCATGACGTATGGGTGGCACAATACAACATAGAAAAATACAAATGGACATCGAAGAGCACTAATCAATAATTTACTTGAAGAATTTTGTACAAGTGGATTTCATTTATTAAAGTTGACATGTTGCAAAGACATAACATATACACTCACTGCTCTACTCGTCTAAGTGGAAAGAGAAAAAAGTTACCAACATTCATACTATCCAAATTTATTTTCAGTGCCACCTATGAAAAATTAGAACTGGGGGATTATTAATATAAGTTAGCAACTTACAACAAAAATGTTACAATGATGAAAATAAATAGGTTTTTTAAAAAAACAATTTTAAGTCAAATATAATTCACAAAGTTTACATTTGATTCGATAGCACTAGGCAAATTTGAAGGTCAAATTGTATAAAATAAGTTTATAGGTTAAATAGTACTTCATAAGTATATATATGTATATATATACATATATATAAGAGATAGTTTTGCCCTCCCCCAAAAAATAAATAAAATGTTCATAGTTACTGAATTGTGTGTGAGAGAGAGAGAGATCAATTAGTCATTTAAATTACAAAATTTTCATAATGCTGATTTAGGATAAGCGAAATGTGAAAATCCTTGGTCTTCAAAACTAGCTCTGCAGGATATCAGACAAAAATATTCCTCTAACTGTTCATACCTTATTTTTAAAATGTAGTATGTGTTCATATAGAATACTCATATAATGATATTCTAAGATATTAGTACTAAAAGTAGTAATTCTAAGATATGAATACTAATTAATGCAAATTTTAAAAATAAAATTGAAGCCAAGCAGAAAACAAGTATTCAATAATAAATACTTATAAATTAATTTAAACTATTTCAAAAGTTATATATATATACCCAAGATAGAGCTTTATAAGCTGATGTTTACAAATTGTGTACAATTTTTTTAAGAATATAACATTACAGATTCCTCTAACAAAGATTCTATGCTGTGAAATATTAAAAAGCTGGTGGATAAGTCTCAAATACAGGAAAACATGCAGTTTAAAGTAATTTCCTTTAAATGATGCCTTTTTTTTATTCTATTCTGCTTAGATTTTATCTTACAATGGTAAATACCAATTATATTCATTGTGAATAATAACCAATTTTTGAATACTTAAAATTTCTTAAAACAATATCAATAAGAACATTCCAACTGTTTAAAAACAAGATACAAAAAAACTCAATATTTGGTAAAATTAACATGTTAAGTAATATAATAAGTAAATAGATAGGATATATATATACATTATAATTTTTTTTTAAAATTTACAAAATTATTATATATATTGGGAGAGAGAATAAGGCATACTTATATCAAATTATTTCAAATCTAACAATTATTCCATCTTAACTTTTAAAAAAAAACTCCAGTTATATTAATAAAGATCTTACAACTTACATAGATGTTTTTCCACAGTAATAAATTTTATTGCTTGTTTATTAAAAGAAAAATTAATTTATAACATGCACAACTTTTAATAAATCAATATATGATCCAACTTCTACATTCTAACTTAATATGTGTGAGAAATAATTCATGTTGTGAACATCAAAAATTAAAATTTTGAATTGGAATAGCTATTAGCTTTCAAAATACCTTTACATATTCAGAATTAAGATCAAAAAATTTTCATTCAGATTAATAAAGTTTAAATAAAATCTGGAAGAGATTACTTAAATTAAAATAAAATTTTGGGTGAAAACTTATTTGATTAACTTTGTTTTTCTCAAAATTACTTATAATCAAGGCAATTTTACCTTTTTAAAGAATATTTGCAAACTGTTACAAAGCAGTTTTTTGTAATAAAGAATGAAGTTTTAAAATAGATAAAAATTAAATATCAAAATTAAATCTTAAACATAAAATTTCTACAAATTTGCAAGTAACTCTCGTTTCTATTGCTAACCCCATCTCCCACACATACTAACAAAAACATATATCCTTTCTTTTAATTATAAGAAACTTTAGGAGACTGAAACAGATGTTAATATTCATTCCATTATAGTTGATTCACTATTACAGATGAGAATACAGATAAATTAATTCGATTTTCAAAATGTGCTTCTTTTTAAATCCTCTATGTAGTAAACATATTGCATCACTATTAAAATTCTAATATTTTCAACATATTCTGTTATCAAAATCCAATAAAAATATTATGTTTACACATTTCAAAACTAAAATATTAAAAGAAGTTAAGAAACAAAATGAATCAAAATAGACTTTTTATTAGTATTATGAATCAGCTAACCCCAAAAATCAACAAATTTAAATTGCTTACAATTAAAAATGGTACATCAAAATTTGTTTTTATTTTTACTTTTATATAAATAAACACTACTTAAAATACATAAATAAAATGAAGTAAATATAATGCATAATACACTATTTCATCTATGTAGAATAAAATAATATCTAGAAACTGGATATTTCAACAAAATCAATGCTGATAATTCTGAAAGAAAAATTTAAGTTTTTAATACAGCATTTTAAAAGTGTTCATTTCAAGTAGGTTTTAAGGGAAAAAGCATCCTCTTTGTATATCAAACTAGTGTCTAGAACCTTCATGTTCGATTGTTCATTAAACTTTTAATACATAACATAAAGTGGGGGTTTTTTTAAAAATATTTCATGACTGTTAAAGGATCTTATAAGATCAAAAAATCATGATTTTTTTTCTATGAAAAATGCTTTGTTTTTACATACTTTAGCCTTTTTAAGAACTAGAATGAACCACATACATACAATACATTTTCAAAAAGGTAAAATAAATTAGCATACAAAAATTCATTCATAACTTGTATTAATTAAATAAAAGAATTAACAAGATACACAAGCTGCTTCAGGAATTCAACTGATTCTGCTGCTTTTGTATTTCTTCAGTTCTTTTACTGATAACCTCAGGTTGAATATCTATATAACATCTCATAAGTTTATGATTAACAGCTACACCTTTTGAAGAACACTTTTCAACACATGAATTCTGTAAAAAAAAAAAAATTTAACATTCACAAATTTTCTTACTTAAACATACTTTTATATAACTGATTCTGGAATCAAAATTTTTAACAGTAAGAGATTATGTAATTGAACTCAATAAATTTTAGAGCATCAAAATATATTTCTAGTTCTCCAAAAATGAGATTTTTGAAATTAAGTATAAAATAGTGGAGCATACTGATATAACATATAAAAGACCAAATATGGACATCAATACATAAATTGGTTCATGAATGCTTCTCAATAAAAAAAAATATTTTTTATTTGAACTTTTTAATAATGAATACTGCAGGCACTCAAAAAATATTAATTTTAATAAGATTGAGTAATTGAATCAAAGAGATGAAGATCTTAGTTAATAAAACATAATTTCTATAAATAATAAAACAAAGACTCCTTTCATACATTCAAAAAATTTTTAATTATCTGTATAATAGAGGAATTTAACAAGGTTGAGGGACAAGTTTTACATTATGGAATAAATTATGAAAAAAAAAAAAGTAATCTTTCTAAATTATATACATAACTTCTACTCAACATTATGAAAATACACATCATAAACATACTATTTTCCTTTGGTTGCATTGAAGTAACAGAATGAATTAGCTGTTAATAATAGTTTTAAAATAAAATGACAAAAGAACATTTTAAATACTATTATACAAAGTAATACTTTTTAAAATGCTTTGTAACCAATTAAAAATATTTCAAATTAGTCCAATTAAACATTTAAACCATCAATATTTTAACATCATATAACAAGGATGGGGAAATGTGGATTTCATAGCCATGTGTGCCTCTTACACATGGCTATTGACATTATAACTTCCATAGAAATTTTAAATTTTTAATATTATGAGCATTTTTTCACTGAATCTTGTTAAATTTTTTATGAAAAGATTTTGTCATATAGATTTTAAATTGAGCTTATTTTTTAAGTCAAGATATTTTGCTTGACTTTTTTTTAAATTTTAGTTATAATTCAATCTGTGCATATTTACACTGTTGGCATCATCAGCATACTTAAGAAACACAACACAAGCATGCAGAAAATACTTGAACAACTTTGTGGATGGTCGTGCATTTCATTGATAGTTTATCAGCAGTTTTATTACATTTTTTAATCCGATAAGTAGACTTTTTTTTAATGCAATTTAAACTTGCTCTTCCTCCCTGTATATAAATTTACTTTACTTCATTTCCAGACTTCGAAAATATATTTATTTAAATTTTTAGGTAACATGACATCACAAAATATCAAAAAAAAAAAATACAAACCAGAAGATATAATCTTTCATGAATAATTGGTAAAAAATTATGTTTCTATTTATTGACAATAATGGGAAGTCACTGTAACCTATCCGAAAAATTACAATCGCAAATTACAAAGTAAGAAATTTAACCATTAAGTCAATCCAACTTTTCAATTCTAGTCTACTCAATTCAAAATTACAAACAATGGAACTTATGTCCTTTCAATCTGATCTCCATAAGATGGATTTCATGAGTACTTTTAGTGTCTTCTTATAGTCACTAAGGATCTTAGTGTAAGTGATGCTAGTTTTCTGATAGCTTGGAATATTGCTCTCGTTGAACATCCTTATGGAAAAGAACTTATTAAAAGAAATTCTGAAGAATTGGTTAAAATTTTGGATCCAGATAATACTACATTGCTTGAACTGATCAAACAGGTTCCTATGTTATGCTGTACAACTAGAGTCATATTGGTGCAGTTAGTGAAAATGTTGAAAATTTAATGCACGATTAGAAAAATTGTACTTCACCCAGTTTAACTCTTAATGAGTCTACAAACATTCAGGATACTCCACATATGTTCATATTTGTCCGCTACATAACTGCAGATGGAAATGTGAAGGCGAAAATGTTAGACCAATACCTATTATCAAAACAATTTGTGATATCAATGTTCCAAATGTTATAATTGTCAGGACACCTACAATGATAGAGGGAAATTAAAGTCTCATTGGTCTTTTAAACAACAATCTTAAAATTCTATGCTTCCTACTTATTCACTGCTTCATTCACCCTAAGCATCCCATAATGAAATATTCCAAGTACAAAAATGTGTGAAAGAGTTTTGTAATTTGTGAATTTAATTAGTAAAAATGCCTAGCACAATGACAATTTAAGAATGTTTTAGAAGAGTGTCCAAATGAATAACGAAACAGGTGAGTAGCCCAGTGAATTATCCCTGTATATTGTAAGATGGCTATCAAATTACAATGTCATCAACCCTTTTGTGGAACACCTAAATCCAATCATACAGTTCATAAAAGGAAAAGAGAAAAATATGCAGAATTAAAAAATAAATCGTGGCTTTCTGACTTAATGCTCCTTATAAGAATGATAGAACATTTACAACTACATGATTTGGCTTTACAAAGATGAGAAGGAAAAAAATATTGATTTGTCATAAACTTGTTTTAGTTTAGAAGCTTAACTTCGACTTTTTGTGTGTTCTAGAGAACATAATATTTAGTCATTGTTATGTAAAACTATACTTTATTCCTGACAATATTAATTTAATTTGATGTTAAAGTTGTAAAAATTGAAAACAACTGGTAAAAAAAGTTAAAATGTTGGCTTCTAGAGACAAAACTTAATCTATATGTATTTTAAGTGTTATGTTTTCTTTTTTGTAAGAAACAAAAAAAAAACTTCTTTGATGCAAAGATTGAATAGGAAATCCATCTGAAATTCTACTGTCATTTCCCACAATTAAAAACAAATATAAGTAACATAATATAAGAAAAGTTTGGTGAAATCCAAGTAAAATTGAAATAATCACTAGGAAAATTTTTTAAACATAAGTTTGAAATCTACATTTGCATGTCATATGATTCATTTATTTGGAATTTCAGAGAATTTCTAATTTCCAAAATAATGCATTTGAAATGGTGACGGGATATCTGAAGTTAGTGAGGAGTGAAAGAGGATCAGGCATTGCAAACACAACATGAATCTAGCTCTGTCATTGAATTTTGGAAATTTAAACTAGAATCAAAATATCCACACCAAAAGAAAATTGCTAGCCATCTAATTTCATTTTCTGGTACAACATATTGCTGTAAGTCTTTGTTCTCCACAATGAAAATCATGAAGTCAAAATATCAATCACAGTTTGCTAAACATCGTCTCACAGAGTCGCCATAAACCACTTCAAAAAATTTTATGCCAAATCTTAAAGATTTGTCAAAAGGTTTTTGTTAAATGTTACACTTTTTATTCACGCATTTTATACTTTACTTTCGTTATTAAGTGTCAAACAATTATTATTTTTCCCCCTCTCTTAATCATAATTTCTTATATATGCATATTTCGCATGACACATGAGCAGAATACGCCATTATATATTAAATTTGAATTTGTATATTTAATACTATGTAACATCAGCATGGCTCTTTATCATTATGAAAATAAGCGACTCTCACTGACCTCTTGCATGCACATCTCTGATACAAAAGTACAGTATTTAAAAATATAAAAAAAAAAATAATTTCACACTTTAAATTCATTTATTTTTAACATGTTACTGAATTCATAATTTTTATTTCTTGAAACCTGCATTTTTTTAGAGACAAACATTTCCTAATCAAGATTAACATTTTATATAAACATCACAGGCCTAATTTTCGTGCACAGAAAACTTAAGTTCTTAGTAATATGTGAAACAAAAAAGTTATTAAAAGGGAGTAGTTCAGGTGAAATTGTGTTGGAAAAGATAACGTGGACAGTGTTTAATAATTAGGAACAATATGTTATGTATGTATGATAATCCAACTGACAACAACATCGAGATAAAGCTTATACACCATGTAAAAATATATAAAACTAAAGTAATTTCATGTTTCTCAAAATTTAAATTATTCTACAGCTTGATGCAGTTTATAATATGTTTCACAACAGAAATATATAAAAGGAGATATTGTAAAGTTTTAATTATTACAAACAAATAATTGAGCTATCTAGATAAAATTTATTCTGCAAATTAATTTCTGCTTATGTGCATTTGTAAATTACATCATTAATGTTGATTTATTTGGTTTCAGGCAGCCATATATTGTAGTAATCCACAGTATAGAGAGAGTGAGTGACTGACTGACTGTTGGGTTTTAGGACACAAGAGCCAAATTACGCTATGCTGTGCCAAATATTAGTTTGAAACATGCAGAATAGAGATAATAAAGTGCAATCTACTGTGTTTTACAATGTCAGCCTTTAAAAGATCAAGAAACACTAGGGGAAATGAATAACTTTAGATGGTGACTATGTAGATAAATCTTAAGAATAATAAATAAAAATTAAGCTTCTATCACAATTATTTTTTGAAAAAATTAAAACTATGTGACACTCCGGGATGATAATTAAGACTTAGCAATACTGTGACTTACTTCAATCTGTAACTTCCAGTAACAAAACAAAGATTAATAGCTGTAATTTATAACATTATATATATAAGGATCAATATGCAGAATAAATTTTACCCAGATATCTCATTTATTTCTTAGTAGAAATTAAAACTTTACAATACCCCTTTGTATAACTATTATTATCTGTACAAAATGCTCCAAAACAAGTGTGTATCTAGCTTATTAACTTTGAGCAATTAACAAATTAAATTTTAAGTTCAATCATAAATAATTGTGAAGAAGTTTATTTTTTGTCTTCTATTACATTGAATTTTTTAAATATTGATTAAAATATTCACCAAATTATTTAAATACTGTGATGGAATTTAAAAATATATGGATAAATATTCAAAGAACCAAAGTTATTATACATATAAAAATCATACGTAATATTATTTTTAAAAGAATTATGCAGAATCAAATTAATGTAGCAAAATAAAAACATACAAGATCCAATCTCCCTAAAAAAAATTACAGATTAAAGACCATAATTGGAAAGTAAGAGGAAGAATTAACTTAAAATACATATAAATAGTACCTCAGCAGGGGTCAGTTCTCGATAGTTGAAAGTATCAATGCAATGATTAAAACACATTTCTGCCATTTTATTGTAAATATATAAAAAGTCTTTCATCTAAAAAAAACAACTTGAGATTAATTATAACAGTAACTTTATCGATTTAATTTTCATAAAAAAACAGAACTCTAAAGTATAACAGATTTTAAAAGATATCACTTTTACGAAATCTTTAAAAATTACACAAATTTTTTGATGAGCTAATTATTATTTTTAAGTCATATATATAATCCAATTACCTAAGCATTTAATTTGGGCCATATTAAAAATTTTACGTAAAAAACTAAGCAATTTTAAATTATTTAGTATTATAATACTAAGAAATATAATTAAAATTAATGGAACTACAAAGCATATTTTTCAAGAGCTTTCTTATAAATGTTTTACAGCAATTATTGTTTCAAATACAATTTAGTATATTTCCTAAACAATAATTACTAAGTAAAACAAGTTCGCATTTCATGAACTGGTATAAATGAAATTTTTTAAAGATTTCTCTAATACCCTTCCTCTTAATAAGAATAATATCATTTAATAAGCATATTATTCACAAAAATTAATGGCTACATCTTATTATCCCAGCATATATCATTAGAATGTTATTTTCACTATTTACAACCTAATACTTTGAATCTTCAGTAAATACTTTAAACAAGAAAGACTTAAAAACAATACAACATTATTCACATCATTCATTACAACATTATTAAAATCAATACAACATTATTCAACTTATTTATCAACTTTTAATTAACATCAATTTAGAGCTACATTAGTTCATTGAAGTCTTTAAGATATCACAGTTTTGAAATTAGAAAGGCAAAGATTATACTTGATGTTCTAAATTATCACACCACACTATAAGAGGACTTAAATTTAATTGAGGCTTAATTAAAATTAATATTCAGCAGTTTCCATTTTTATACATAATGAACAGCACTTGAATCCACAACTTGATTAGTAGAATGCTAGTCACAAAGCTTACAGTTGTTACCAATCACTACTCCAGATCCTATTTGTAAAGGGGAAAAAATTAAGAATTTTTCTCTTACATACTTTTAAGAATCATACTCATACGAATTTTGTCTCATACCCAAGATATAGTTTTCTGCTTTAGTTACGCAACTGAAAAGACAGAATACTACTGATTTTAAGTTCTTACCACTACCATAAATGAAACATTTTGCAGTATATGTATATGTAAAATAAATATACTCAAGATACTGATAACTATTTACTCAATATAAAATTTTTAAACTCAAATAAAATGACCATGTATTACATAAAAAGTTAATAATTGAAGATAATGATTATTTAAATGTATACTTAAAATGTATTGAAAATTTAAATCAGGTAGTAACTAATTATAAAGGTAAAAAGTGACTCATGTTTAAAATTTTATGAAAAGATGATTTAGGAACATGAGTATTTAACAAATAATTTGAAAGAAATACATGTAACATAAGAGTTGATTTAGTGATAGATTTTTATTTTAATTTAATATGGAATATTTTCCCATACCTCAAGTGATCTCATCAATACTTGAATAATTCAAATATTGTTTGATAAAAATACAAGACATCATTAAGTTCTCAGCTATCATTGTTTTTTTGTTACTATTATTGAACCAACCATTAACCAAATTGCAACAATTTATAAGCAATATAATTTAACTAAGTTTTCTAATAGAGCATAGCAGAAGTTCTTTAAAGTTAACACAGATTCGATTAAATGAAGCTAAAAAATCACAATTGGAAAAATATGTATGTTGAGTTATTATATTGTGAACTACGAAAACAAGACATTCACAATGTTTACATATTAATTATTTTAAAAATATGTGAGCCATAATTTTTAAAAACATGGCCATAATGTTCATATATCAGCATCAAAAATAATGATTTATAAATAAAAAAAAAAAATAACTATACATTCTGGCGAAAATTAACGCAACTTTTTGCATGTTTTTTCCCCGGTTACATCTAATGTAAAGAAACAAATTCACGAATAATTTATTTTTAGCTTTTCTTTCTACAATACAAAAATTGAATTTTAAAGAGCTTTCGAAAATCAAAAAGGAAGCTAATTCCGCACATCTTACTTTACTGACAGCCTGGTCATCGTTCTCAAGATTTTCCATTTTTATTAACTCCAAAAATAATGCAAAATATACAATAACAACAGCTATGCTCTTCCAGGCGTTTGAGAATAGGATACTTGATTATTACAACTACTATTGCGTAATGTAAATTTCAATTCAAATAATAACAGATGAAGCCGAAAATTATTATAATACGATTACTCTATCACGTGCACAATCACGATAATATATCAAAACAAAATAGACTTCACGCAACTGGTTAAAGAGAGAACGATAGTTCGTTAGGAGCGGGGAAAGCGATGCGGTGGGGGTTTGCAGAATTACAGAGCTAAGCAATTATCTCGCCAATATTGGCGGCTCTTTCGAATACGATGTGTCAATTGTTTCATTTCTTTCCGAAATTCTTACAGAAAGGATATATTGAATTTATAATAAAAAGGAAATCATGAATTTAAAAACATATTACAGGTGTACTTAAAATAAATAAACTAATTCAACTGAATCGGACATCAGTTAAAAATTAAATAAAACGTTACGTAATCATACTTAAGTACTTGTCGTATTATTAAATCATATTGAAAAATTTTAAAGCAACAATAAAAATTTAATGAATTTATTTTCGTAAGGATTAAATTAAACATTAGACTGACCATTGCATTCACCTAAAAAAATAAATATTATTATTTTGGTTTAATACGATAAAAAAAATTTAATTTTTATTATTTATGGCCAAATATAAAGCCTCCCATTTAATAATAAAAAACAGTCTTCAAAGATCTGTTGAAAGAGTGTATCACAAAAGACATATATAGCGCAGGTTATTTTATTGTGTTAAATTTCTAAATATTTGCATTATTATTAACTACATTTAGTACTTGAAAAGTCAGACAATGAATTTAGCTCACATCCTAGTTCAGAGCCGGCACTAGGTGATAAGTAAAGTAAGCAATTACCTACGATTGCAAATTTAGGAGAAACCTAACCTCCTGAACTAGATTGCAATAATAATAATAACGACTGTAAACACAACCCACAAAAATATATTTCAATTACTTGAATCTAGAAAATAAATGAGTAGTAAAATCAAATATAACAGAGATTGACAGGCTTCTGGACATTCCTATATTTGAGATGCACTGCAGACCAGATTTAATAATCTCAAACAAGTATAACAGGAATAAACAGGCTTCTAGATATTTCAATGCATAATTTGTGAGATGCGCCGGTGCCACAGTTAGAATTCAGCACACTTTTTTCCACCCTCACATAAAAGAGAGTCAGATTTAAAATAATGCTTTTTTTTTTTTTTTTTTTTTGTATTAACGTCCGATTGGGGTAGTGATACAGTTAGTTAGAAGTGTAGTGGATATGGAAAGGGATTTATAGGGGTGAGTGGGAGTTATTCATTTTAGAAATGCCTAGCCTTCTAAAGTCACTCATGGAATTTTTTTTTTCTGTAGGCTTTATTTTTTACGAATTTATGGTTGATCGCGATTTTTGGGAGAACCTTTTAACCGATTTCATTCATTTTATGCTACGTATCCTTAACGATTTCTAGAAAGGGCGGGGAAAAGAGGGGGCATGGGATATTCTCCTTATCCCTCAAATTCGAAAGATCCAAAATATGTTTCAAAATAAAATGAATTCTTGGGTAAAAATAGGCTATTTTTCATTTAAACTTTTTTTTTTTTTTTTTTTTTTGGGATATCTCTCTATGTGTGTGTATATATATATATATATATATATATATATAAATTTTACATTTTTTTTTCGAAAAGTTTATTCTGAGACGCTCAAAAAGTCAGGATAGCGGAACAGTTTACACTACTGCCTCTATCAAAGGCAGGGCAAGTCGCTCTGATGTTTTTCTCCTTCGCGTAAACCGTTTTTCATCTCTTAGTTCATTGGCCCTGCGCTCTATTTACTCTCTCCTTTCTTGTATCCTTCCACAATGGCAGCAAACCACGATCGCCAAAGAGCTGTTTGAAATTGTCATAAACTATGGTATAACTATTTCTTAAAGGAATTGATACAAAAATTCAAATTAAAAATAAAACTTATACTATGCTGTAATACGGATATAAATACTGATTAAAGGATGAATACTGATGTGAATTAAAGGATATAAATACTGATTGAAATTGTCTATTTTATAATGGATCAAGCATAAAAGTTTGGAAATAAAAATAAATCAACGTTATATTATGGACAGATAAATATAATAAAAAGCACATGAAAAATTGTAAAAGAAACTTATAAATTTATATAGTATTGAGAAAAAATACAACCTACTCAGCAGCTCCTGATATATGAAAAATTGCCATACAAGATCAAAAGAAAAGCACTTGAAAAAAAAATTTCATTTTAAGAAAAAAATATATTCTTCCTGTACTGCCTATCTTCTGGGAATTATTTTCAATCTAGTCCAGGACTACTTCAGTGATGAAAGGACACCAGTCAGCTAAAGTCATGACGAATTGTTTTTGAGGTGCCACAAACCTTATTACTGGTATATTTCCTGCAAATGCAGGAACAGTCGTCAGGCAAAGAATTTTTAGCAGCAAATTTCATCTGAGTATTGCATTCGTGACAAATGCATTCAGATTTAATAAGCGTGGTTTTCTTTCAGAATTCTAGAAATAGCATTTAACAATTAACCAAAAGCTAGCAAAATATCTGGTTAATAGTTATGTCGACGCCATAAGCCATTCTTCTATTTGAAAAACTGAAAAAAGCATGCTTCTTTTAGAATTTCTTTATATTTATGAAAGACACTGCAAATGGAAGACATTATTAATGAAAATTAATCTAATCTAAAATGTATAAAAATAGTGTGAATATTATCTTCTTGAGGATCGGCAAGCCAGGAATGAAACGCACATCCTGGAACGAATGCTCTGAAACGGAGCGTCACAACCAGCCCGAGCATTTAAAGCAAATAAGCCTAATCTTACAAAAAATTCCTATAAATTTAGCTTTCAGCATAATGACTATAATTTTACAAGTTATATATAAATAATATACTACTACTTAATGTGTATTTTCGGTGTAAGACGATACTTCGGGTGATAGACGATATTCTACCTCATGCTCTGTGGAGGGGAAGAGAGTGAGTTGTTGGTGACCTTGCATGCCACTGCTGTTTCGAACCCTGGAAAAGTCTGAAGAATACATTCCTACCAACCAGTCTGAAAAGACGTCTCATCTAAGTAAGCAAGGCTAGTTAACTAAGGCGTTTTTTAACTTCTAAAGAGTCGCTACATATTTCCCCTCCAGTATCATCGTGATGATACGAAGAGAAATATTGGTTTTTACAGGAAGTTGCTTTTGATTTTTTCAGCCATTACTGCAATTGATATACATCCCCTCCCTATTGAATTGAGATTTGCTTGGGACAGTTTCCATTTGAGTCATCGGCTGTCTAGTGTTGAGTGGTGGGTCTCGTAGACACGTGCGCCAGAGTTGGAATATCACTAGCCACGATTTGTGTGCTTTCGTCTTAAATAGAAGTATAGGGGCAAATGTTTTGCGTCGGGGGCATATGCAATTAGTAATTATAGGTTGTGCTGCCATCTAGTATTCGAGTCCTGAGTACCACTTTGGCGCTAGACGAAACACCAGTGGATATTATTCTTCCCCGTGCGCCGTGGAGGGGGAGAGAGTGAGTTGTTGGTGACGCTGAGTGCCGCTGCTATTCGAACCCTGAATCAGTGGGTCCAAAGAATATGCTCCTACCAACCAAAGCTGAAAAGGCGTTTCCTCTGGCTAGTTAAGTAAGGCGTTTTTCAACTTCTGGTTTCGTAGTAGAAGAGAGTCGTTGCATATTAATATAAAGACTATAACATTAATAGAAATTAATTAAATATACATAATACTAGAATTTAACTATGCACACGAAAACAAATACAATACACACGAAAAAAAGTTACAAATACTATTCATATGAAATTTTTAAAAAAATGTTAAGGAATAATAATCTGTTTATAAAAAATTCTAATTTAAAATTTCTGCTGCGTATGGCATAGTTCAAAACAAGGTCGAGACACAGTCCTACGTCGCATATTTTGCACTCATAATACAATGTTTTGTTTCGCTTTTCCTTATCTTTAGCGTCACGATGCACCTCCTTCTACTTTTATTACCTTTCCAGTCATAGTATATTTCCGGAATATGTCATCCAGATAAATGGAATGGTTAAGTGCCAGGTGTTTTTGAACTAATTTTTAAGTTTCTTGGTTTTGCGAATTTTTCTATTATTTGATGAATAACACTGTTTCTGAATTCCAAAGCAGATATTTTTCACCTTTTACTTTTGAATATATTACATTTGTATTTAAAAATGCCATACTTAAAAATAAAAAAAAAACAGCTTTTTACACCATTTCACCGTTTTTCTAAATGCTGGATAATAATGAATGACAGAATCGCCAAAGTCAACACCTCCAATTTTTTGATAGTACTCTACAACGCAGAGTGGCTGCAAAATGTCGTTTCCCTTTTTTCGGTCTTCTATACCTATTGGTACTATTAATATCACTATCACTTTCTTCACTAATCTCAGAATCACTTTCATTCATAATTTTATATATTTCTCTCTCTGATAGGTATTTCACTCTCTTAGCCATGGTTAACAAAATGAAACTGGATATAACCCCACCACATATCCTTAAACTACTACAAAGCACACCCATAAATATTTTACCCTCACCCCTGCAAATAGTCAGTTGGATGCCAATCCCCATGTTCTCCTAACGAAAAGAACAAAGAAATAAATAACTACGAACACCGGCGTTCCTTTAACTACCTCGTGTACTTTTAAAGAGCAGTGGTTCTCAGTTTGTTTACACCATTAAATCTATCAAATATTTAAAAAAAAAAAGCGCATAATAGAAACTAATACTCTTATGTGAAGGTCAAATGTTGCGAGAATCGACTGAAATGATCATCTTTGCAATTTAGCACCATCCAGCATTATTTAAAAATTCAAATAAAACGTTCCATTTCCCAAATACACTGACGCGACGCTAGGCCCACGATGTTGATCGAAGCTGGAAGCGACGAAACATGTTGCATGGAAGCGACGCTGGGCTGGTAAGAGTAGAATCGTTGCATCACGCAGACGAGACGTTGGTCGCGAAGAGGTTTTGAAACTAATCTAAATATAATGAAGATCTGAATAAAATTAAAATAATATGAATATCTAAACGCAACACGAATAATTTAAGCAAATAAAATATTAAAAGAGTCCCAAATTTAAATAGTAATAGTAATGCTATATATTTTATAAAAATAATCTAAATATTTCACAAGTAATCTAAATAATTCATATTTATAAGAAATTCAGACAGTTAATGAACAATTTATTTAAATAATAATGAAAGTTAAAATAATAACGAGATAAAGTGGTAATGTGCTAAGTCCTGAATTTTCCAGATGAGAGATCTGCACTTAAAATGGTGTCTTTACAGAACAAAGTCTCTACAAATAAGAAGGATAAAATTACTGAAAAGAAATTTCCAGGCCTCAAATGAGTCAGCACTTTATTTGACTTTAGCAATTTCGTTGAAAAAAAACTCTATTAAAAAGCCGTCATTTTTTCTTTCTATACTTCCGGAGACGGCAGGGGATGAAGGGCCAGAATTTGACAACCTATCGCCTGCAAAATCTCGCCAAATCCAAAAGTCGTCATATTGAAGTGGAGCTAATAAAATGAAATAGATGCGAACCAAAGTTACGAGCCGAATATAAAAAATAGGAACTCCTCGAGGTAAACTCGATTTCTCCGTTACCTAGAGATACTCCCTCGACCGAAAGCGGTTTAGTAAATAACTTGTCAGTATCTCAACAAGGAGACAGAGGTTCCTTCTCCAATTGTACCTCACTATTCTCTCGTTTTACTTTTCTATTTAAAAAAAATGTTACTCTTGCCTTCAAAAGGTAAAAAAATAATAAAAATATTTTAAAAACAATACTCTTGTTTTAGAGGTAATAATTTCTTTTATAATTTTTTTTATAAAATTTATCAAAAAATAAAAAACTCCCTGGAGCAAAAAAAAAAAAAAAACACTTCTCTTTCTTTTTATTTTGTATCACATATTTCATTACTTTCTCCTTCTTTTCTCTGCCAGCCAATATTTGCTAGTGCTTTTATTCATGTAAAAATCAAACGTACTTCGGTACAACGAAATATGCTTGTTTATCCTTTCCCTCATGAAAATCAATATGATTAAAACCGAGTAAAGAGTTTTACAAAGGCTGATACTCCACTGAAAATTTGATTAGTTTTGTACCCTAACATACCCTTGTGCCTTGCAATGTTGCAAAACATTAAATGTAAATTGCCCCACAAAATATCACAAGAAAACATACCACTAAATATTAATAATACACATGCAAACAATTATTACACAATTATTACTAAGTATTATTTTACAAAAGTGACAATACTAATTATTCAAAGGAAGAATACAGAATTTTGCGCTTGGCCGACATTTAAAATTACGAGGTCTTTCGCCATTAGCCTTCGTGTTGCTTTTAGTGCGACGTTAAAAAAAACCAAACCAAACAGAATTTTGAAATTGTAATAACTTGAGGAAGCTTTTACTTCCCCAGCTCAAATTTCTTAAATCTTTTCTTGAGTAAACATTATCGATATTGTTTACTGATAAACTGGTAAGATTTTTATTCAATCCCATTTTTATAATCAGACGATATGGATTTGGATTCTGAATCACTCACAATTTTTTTTTAAAACTAACAGGCGAATTATCTCTCAAGTTCGAAAATGAAATCCATTGTTTACATCAACTGGATGGTCCAAGAATATACAAAAAGAAATATTTTTTGAAACAAAATGAAAAAAAAAAAAAAAACTGACGAAAATCTCATTAAAAAAAAATCCTTAAAAATTTTTAGGGAGCACCCTGGCCATAGATATATTTTAATAACCAATGGGACAAAAAAAAAAAGGGAAAAGAGTAGATATTAAGCGTTCGAATCATCAACAAAATGATCACAACTCTAGGACTCATTCAATTTTAATGATAATGTAATGTGTCTTACATGTAACTGGAAATGATTTGGAGTATATTCTTTCAATCTGAGGAAAATACGCGCATCAGGAAAATCACCCCAAGAATATGATAAAAATAGACCCACAGTGCGAAATAATTTTCCGAAAACTTTTGGTTAATGCAGTAGCTAACAAACGTTTTTAAAGCTTTCTTGTAGAAGATGAAATTTTTTGATATATATTGAATTAAAAAAACATTCTCAAGAGGATACTACCCATTGTAGCTTCATATCCTATTAAGCTAAGCAAACAATCAGTCAAGTGAATTAATATGGATCAAATATTATGTAATGAACCCAGAATATTCACATTAGAAATTTTAAAATTTTAAGTTCAAATGAGTGATCAAGTAGATCTGGTGTTCACTGCGCATCTTACGTCATATGACGTCACAGTCTTTCGTTGCATCGGACTTTATATTCACAGAGTTTTCTAAGATTGTGTTATATTTATTCTTTTTTTTTTTTTTTTTTTTTTTGTTCTTTGTTCTAGAATTACGACTCTGCTTTGAATGATTCTGCTGGGAATCCCGCTCATCACAGGCTCTTTTTTTGTAACCCTTTTCGCAGACATGCGCAGTGATGACGGTATGAAGAGCCCTTCTTCTCATACTCCTCTTCTAAATGAGAAGTTAGTTATGTAACCATGTTTTGTTCGGATTAGATTAGACGCGCAATCGCTAGTGAAATTAACGATGACTTTGTATATAACTTGTATATAACTGATATAACTTGAATATTAATAGAATAAATGTAGTAATATACCGAACTGAATGGTGCAATATTTTCACAAGTAGAGATGCTCTCCGGCACCGGGACTTTATAGATAAGAGTAAATTTTCTCTTACATTTCAATTGTTTTGGTAACATAGAACCAAAAGATTCATTTAATATTGATATCCGAAGAGCAATTGAACTTCTTACTATTAAACAATATTTTCAACAAAGAGGTCCAAATTCTTAAAATAACGTGTGTATGATATAGATAATCAATCCGTTCAAAACATTCGATGTCATTCATGAAATCCCAAAAATAAGCTCCTCGAATTATTTTAAATTCTATTACTGTATAGTTCATTTTTTTCTACTTTTCATCTTCTGTAATAAGCCGAATCCTACAATGCAGGTAAAACACCCGAGTTCTGACTTCGTGACCTGGGTCGATTCCCCACCTCTTTTCCCATCCTCTTTGCAACTGTTTTTTTTAAACTAATTTCAAATTAATTAAAATATTTTCTTTTTTTTTAATTTCTTTTCTTTAAATTCATATAATTATTATTTAAACAATTTTCTTTTATATGTGTTACAATTTTTACTGAATTAATAACGTTGATGCGATTTTTTTATATACTTTACGACCTAGCTTTTGAAAGACACGCAAGAATGGTAATCGAAGATTACGGTTCTTGCTCCATCTGAAAGATCCATATTTTTTTTTAAGAAGACTGAATTTTTTTCGAGTGTGTTAATTATTAACCGATTTTTGAAAGAAAAAAAAAGAGTCTATAAAAGCCTGAATTTCAAAATTTTAAATTTTTTAAAAATCTTTTCATCCGAAAATATACCAATCCAAATATCACGCATTCATACAGTATACTGAAATAGAATTTGTCCCACTTTTAAGAAAATAAAAGTAAAATATCAATCAATAGACTTTATACAGACATTCTGATTGCATAACAGTTATTATGACAGTTTAGTTTTTCTCTTCCCCCCACTTTTATAAAGATATCCGTTCCTCTACGCATGATCTGACATATATCACGTCACATGACGTCACGTCTCCGCACTTTTGACAATTTATTATTTTCCGTAGACGGTGTTATGCATAGATGGAAAGACCCAAGTACATGCAATTTGAGACGCCGAGACTATGGAGATAATTATGATGTACATCTCTGTAATATTATTCTTATGTAATCTGGCATCACTTAATTTGGTTTTCTATATTGGCAACGTCTGATTGAGACATTCTGTAAACAACAATCATGCCTATCATGTAACCTCACTTCTAAGTCATTAAAAGCTTAATTCCTTCTATTCAACTCTAATTGTCTTATTTATAGTACAATTTTAATGACTTAGAAATTCTCTAGAATCGTTTCGTTTATCATTCGTTAATAATGGAACAACTGCTGAAACCTGAAAGATTCGATATAGATCCCACGTGTTCTAATGCGGAAACAAAATGGCGCCATTGGAAAAAAACTTTTGAAAATTTTTTAGGAGGCATAAAAACTCTTACGGAAGAAAATAAACTTCCTTTGCTGAGTAATTACGTAACCTCAAATGTTTACCAGTTCATTAATGATTGTACAACTTATACTGGAGCTATTGCGATACTTGATTCCCTTTTTATAAAGAAACGTAACGTTATATTCGCTAGGCATTGCTTGTCGACGCGAAATCAACAAACGGAAGAAACTGTCAGTGAATATTTACAAGTTTTAAACCAATTGAGCAAAGACTGTGACTTTACTGATGTAAAGGCTGAGGAATACCGAAAGGAGTATATAAGAGATGCTTTCATACGAGGATTAAAATGTCCTCGTATTCGCCAACGACTCCTCGAAAATACATCGATGACTCTCGATCAAGCTTTTGAGCAAGCTAGAACCCTCGAATCAGCCGAAGTGCATGCTGCTTCTTATATGGGAAATTCCTTCCCAATACAATCTGCAGCAATGAAAACTGACGATTTTTCAGAAGAAACCTTAGCAACATCAGCCGCTTCCTCCTCCTCAAGATCTCAAAAATGCTTCTTTTGTGGAAACGACTTGCACTCGCGAACCATTTGTCCAGCTAGAGATGTTTTCTGCAGAAAATGTGGGAAAAAGGGACATTATCAGCGAGTGTGCAAATCTAGACCTGGTAGAAATTCTTCAAATGTGGTGGCTTCTTCAAACATATTGCCAGCCATTTCGGGATCTACTCACTGTCTCCAGAAATCAATTGTTAAGGCATTGGTTAATAACATTCAGCTCAGTGCATTAATTGATACAGGGAGCTCTCTTAGTTTTCTTAACGAAAAACATGTAGCGAAATGTAAATCAAAAGTTGAACCATATTTTGGAAAAATATCCATGGCAAACTCCTCCATGGTGACTGAAACAGTGGGTGTTTGTAGAGTTAATTTAAAAATTGAAAACTTCACTTATCACAATGTGGAACTTTTAGTTATGAAAGATCTTTGTAGTGATGTTTTGATTGGCCATGATATTCTAAACAGACATTCATCAGTAGAAATTGGATTTGATGGTAATAGATCTCCACTAACAATTTGTTCTTTGGCTGTAGCACAAGTACCTCCTGTTTCATTATTTTCTAACTTGAATCCAGACTGTAGACCTTTGGTTACAAAGTCGAGACGTCATACTGATGAAGACAATAATTTTATGGCATTGGAAGTTCAGAAACTTATTCAGGAAGGAGTCATTGAACCAAGCAACTCTCCATGGAGGGCTCAAGCCTTTGTTATTAGAGGAGAAAATCATAAGCCCAGAATGGTAGTTGACTACTCTCAAACAATTAATAAATACACATTACTGGATGCCTATCCTTTGCCTAAAATAGAAGAGGTAATTTTGAAAATTTCAAAAAATAAGGTTTTTAGCAAAATCGATCTCCAAAGTGCCTACCATCAAATTCCTATCCAGGATAGCGAGAGACATTATACAGCTTTTGAAGCTTGTGGAAAGCTATATCAGTTTTTACGTGTTCCTTTTGGGGTTACTAATGGAGTAGCTTGTTTTCAAAGAGTCATTGACAAAATTATTGAGGATGAAGGACTCACCCTTACATATCCATTCATTGATGATGTTACTGTGTGTGGAAAAGATCAGAAAGAACATGATGACAACTTAGAGAAGTTCTTGACTGTGGCAAAGAAGTATAATTTGACCCTAAATGAAGATAAGTGTACCTACTCAAGTAATTCTGTCCATTTGCTAGGCTACATTGTTCGGGATGGTATAATTAAACCAGATCCTGAACGACTAAGACCTTTGAGAGATATGCCTGTTCCGAAAGATTCATCTGCATTGCAACGTTCTTTAGGAATGTTTGCCCATTACTGCCGGTGGATCCCGGGGTTTTCTCAGAAAATACGTCCCCTTCTAGGAAAGAAACAATTTCCTCTTGCTAGAGATGCTATACTGACTTTTAATTCACTTAAAGATGATGTGGCAAATGCTGCCTTGGCAACAATTGAAGATGACATACCATTTCGAGTGGAAACTGATTCATCTGATTTCGCAATTGGAGCTACCTTGAGTCAAGCTGGGCGTCCTGTTGCCTTTTTCTCAAGAACCCTTAATACATCTGAATTGAGACACTCATCTCCAGAAAAAGAAGCATATGCCATTGTGGAATCACTTCGCCATTGGAGACACTTCTTGATGGGAAAGCATTTTGAAGTGTTCACTGATCAACAAGCAGTCGCATTTGTATTCAATCAGCGACATGGTAGTAAAATTAAAAATGAAAAGTTAATCCGCTGGAGACTTGAACTTGCTAGTTTTAAATTTGACATTATTTATCGTCCTGGAAAGCAAAACGTGATTGCTGATACCTTATCCCGTATAACTGGTGCTCTAACTCCCAGAGTCGATTTAAACAATCTTCACAACTCTCTTTGTCATCCTGGAGTGACACGAATGCATCATTGGGTTCGTTGCAAAAATCTCCCTTTTTCTTTAGAGGATATAAGGAAAGTCACAAACTCCTGTCTAATATGCAACGAATTAAAGCCAAGATTTGTTAAACATGTTGGAACTCTTGTGAAAGCTACTTCCCCTTTTGAAAGGTTAAATCTTGACTTTAAAGGGCCTTTACCTAGTGCTTCCAGAAATCACTATATTTTAACAATAGTTGATGAATTCTCTAGATTTCCGTTTGCGATCCCTTGTAGTGACATTTCTGCAAAAACTGTAATATTTCATTTGAAGAACATTTTCTCTATTTTTGGAATGCCATCATTTATTCATTCTGACAGAGGATCATCTTTCATGTCTCATGAATTAAAATCATTCTTAACATCTCAAGGAATTGCTACAAGTCGTACTACTCCCTATAATCCAGCAGGAAATGGACAGGTTGAACGTTATAATGGAATAATCTGGAAAACTATACAACTTGCTTTAAGATCCAATAATATGAAAACTGAACAATGGGAAGGTGTTATCCAAACAGTTCTGCATTCCATTCGCTCTTTGTTGTGTACAGCAACAAATGCCACTCCTCATGAACGAATATTTTCTCACCCTCGAAGATCCCATAATGGCTGTTCCATACCTACTTGGCTTACAAAGCCCGGTCCAGTTCTAATGAAAATTCAGGTGCGTGCTAATAAATATGAGCCAATTGTCCAAGAAGTGGAATTAATTGAAGCTAACCCTGACTATGCACATGTAAAACTTAGCGATGGAAAGGAAACAACTGTTTCTATAAGACACTTAGCTCCAAGAGGGGAAACTACCAGATCTGAAGGCAACAAGGGTACAGAAGAAAATGTTCAAGTTCTTCCAGATCTACAGCCAATAAACTCAGATTCAGACTTCACTTTAGAAGATTCGACTGAACAGAACAAGAACACATTAGCATTGCGTACAGCTCGTCATAGGCAACCTCCTGCATACTTGAAGGACTACATCAGGGACTGAAATAATCAGATTAAAATTTAAAGGGGGGTAAATGTAATATTATTCTTATGTAATCTGGCATCACTTAATTTGGTTTTCTATATTGGCAACGTCTGATTGAGACATTCTGTAAACAACAATCATGCCTATCATGTAACCTCACTTCTAAGTCATTAAAAGCTTAATTCCTTCTATTCAACTCTAATTGTCTTATTTATAGTACAATCTCATAGAAATTTTTTTGAAATTCATTGAAATTTTTTTGAAATTCATTGAAATTTTTTTAAATATAATGTTGAAGCATTGTTTTTTTGTTTTGTTTTTTCAGTCTACGTAACGACCTAGCTATTTAATGAAATATCGTTGGTTACGATTTCTGCAACATCTAAGGACTCGACGTATTTTTCAGAAGGCTGGTTTAATTTAGGGCATGGGAACTAATAAGCCAATTTTTAAAATAGCACTGAAAAGTGCAATATTTCGATTTTTATTTTTAAATCATTCCATCCAGAAACCTATCGATGCAAACAACATTGTATTCATACTATGTACGGAATTTTCACTTGATTCTTTTTTTAAAAAATGAGGGGGAAATAACATTGGTGAATTGTATATAAATTTTTGTTGACACAAACAGTGATTATATGATCATTAACGTCACACTAAGGAGCAACATGCCAGTTATTGGTGACAGACTTCGTAATTTTGAACCATGATCAAGCAACGGGCAATCGTTGGGGACTTTAACAACCACGGCAGAACACAATCAATGCGCAAGTTTTCAGCTTTTTTTTCTCTCCCCGCTAAAAAAAGTTACCGTTCCAGTAATAATAGCTCTGGCACAAATTACGTCACGGTGTACCTTGCTTTCGACAATTTATTCATAGAGTTCTTTTGGATAAGTATATTTATTTATTTTGTAGGAAAATATTACAATTCGTTTTCAAAGGGTTGATAATTCAGAGCTGGTGTTCGAACTTTAGCGAAGAATTTCTGACACATAAATTTATATATTTTGCTTTGCTATGTTAACTTCAAAATCATTCTTTTGTTGGAAGCTAATTTCTAATTCAATGAAAATTATTTAGAAAACTTTATAAGATAGGTCCTAACTAAAAACTATTTTAATATTTGGGCGCAGTCTTACACCGGGTTGGATGTTGGCCTCTTAAAAATTTGCATGTTTGCTAGATGGATTGTTGAGTTTTATATTAAAAACTCACTCGTGAGAAGAATAATCTCATGAGTGAATAGAACTCGATCTAGTTCGTAATAAGCATATTTTGCAGAAAAAAGTATTTATGAAGAGCCTTTATAATAAGTGGAATAGCTAGGGAAGCGAGGGGTTGAACACTGTCCCCTGGCACAGTATCTAGAGGGCGTCAAATTGATGTAATTTTTTTGTATTCTTCTTTCATTTTTTCTTAGATATTCAATTAAATGAAACTAGCATATCAGAAAAAATTAAGTAAAAAGTTTATGATAAGTTTTAGTTACCAGAATGCTATGCTTTTCTATACAGTATGGGGAAGATGCTATTCCACATATGAGAGCTGATCTTCTAATTTTACTGATTGTTGGAATTTTCATCACCAGCTGTGAAAGATCTTTCAGTAAAGTAAAACGTATCTTGTCGTCATACCTGAAATCATCCTTCCTTGGCATAGGATGATTTCAGATAGGACGACAGCCTTGATTTTGATGAGTGGGGAACGAGAGGTTACTCACAACATATAGTTCAGTAAGCTAATCAATATATTTGCAGCCGCAAATGCAATGAAATTTCTTTTTGAAGTTATCATTGCATTTAAAGCATTATACATCAACTATTATTTAAACTTTATACAAAACTTCATTTTCAGATAATTATACTATTATATCCAACGTAATGTTTCATTTATTTCAATAATTTATTTAAATAATATTATAGAATAGTTATATTTTCGAATAACCATTGTTGTCTTAATTATTTTATTTCACTCTATCTTTATAAATTTAGCGAAATCTTGAAAATATACGCATAAAAAGTTTTGAAAATTAAAATTTTCAAACTTATTTAAAATTAAAGCAATATAATTTTTTATTTCTTACAATACTCTTACTTTTATTACATTTTTTTAAAAAAAATTTCCTCACCCCATTGCAATTTAGCAAGTAAGAGAAGGCGCGAAATCTTCAGTTGTCCTCGGGAGCTGAAAAACCTAGCTAAACCACTGTTTACAATTAAGCGATTTTCTGTTTAAATTTAAAGATAACTCTCTTGATTGGTTAGATTATTGAAATGATGATGTATAGGTCTTACATTGTCTCTAAAAATGCAAACAATGAAAAAAATATACCGCTATTTGATAGAAGAATTGCTCATGAAATTCGATTATCATCAAATGGCAAACGGAATGTATCATTCTTCAATCGTATTATTTTATTAAACTAAAATTTTTAAAATTTACATAAATTTTTGACTATCTAAAAGTAGATATAAAGAATAAAATGAGAGATCGATACTTATTTTCTTAAAAATTGATTTAGTTTCCATATATAGCTTTAATGTTAAAGTAACACAAAATCCTTTTCTGTCAAACTTGAGGCAGTTAAGGCTGTTCTTGTTTACACAACTTTTTCTATACATCTGCTCTTTTTGAAATATTAAGTTAATCAAACTATGTTAACTAAAATTTTATTGTTAGTAATGTTATATTAAAATTTTAAATTAATCACATTATTAAAAGTTAATTAATCTAAAATATTGATCTGCTTACCAATTAAATACTTCATCATGAAAACCATATATTAATACACCTTGATTTCTGTGGGATTAAACATCCATCTGATGGTACCTTATTATTAAAGGGCAGTGGTTCCCAAAATGCATAGAACGACACCAGAGGAGCTGAGGTATTTCATATTTCTATATCTTCCTTATTATTAGCCGGGTTATTTCACATATTTCTGTACCATACCTATTACTATTTCCATACTTATTACAAAAAGTAGGTTGCAATGCGGAAACCTTAGTACAAAAAATTGCGCTGCAATTTGATAATGTTTAGAAAGTCTTGTAATAATAAGGTTATCTGTTTGAGAAGAACATTTCCTTCAAACGTTAAACAAGAAATTTCAGAGGAAATTGTAAGCAATATATTTTAAGCAGAAATTTTTTTTCACTTGTAACAGCAGATAATTCTCTAAGGTTTTGGTAATTGATAATATAAAAAGTTATTAAGCTACTATAAATAATTATTGTGTAACAGAAAGAATAAAACTATTGCATGTATATCTCATTCAAGAGAAAGAAAACTTAAATATCGAAATGATATCAAAATTGATATTTTCTTGATGTAGTCTACTGTAAAAATTTTGACAATTGATATAATTTTAACAGCTGTTTGATTGAAAATAAAATATATTTGTGATACCTTTTTGTTGTTTATTAATTAAATGCTTATTAATAATTCGTTTGCTAAGTGTAAAAATTTTTAAAGAATAAAAATCACTGCCGTTAATTTTATATTGTAATTGCTTCACTGTTAAAATTATTAAAGTTTACAAAAGTTAAAGAACTATAATTTCTTACAACAATTAAGTTTTGAAAAATACTCTCTAGTATGCTTTTGTAGGTGAGTGAAGCATACATTTAATTATTATTGAATCTATTGTACTCGTCGTTTGACCGTGGTTTAGAATTGCGAGTTCCATCCCCACTGGCCTTCGTTTGTCTTAAAAGCTACTTGTTATGTAAAACAAAATTTTTTTTGTTTATTTCTTTGTTTTTTTTTTGACCATTAATAACTCCTTAATTCAAAACTCTTAGTTTTCTGGAAAAAAAAACCGTTAAAATAATTAATGCTGGAAAAAAATTGAAAAGGCAAAATTTTGTATTGAAATTTTAGAATCTAACGTAACTATATTTTCTTTTTGACAGTTGTCAGCAAAACCAAATACTTCATAAAATTTAAATATTGATTTCAAGTAAGCATTAAATTCTTTAAATATTAAAAAAAAAAAGTGAAAACGAGAATGAATAGATGAAAACGTTTAAATTTAACGAGCTTAAATAAGGCGATTCAGACTTCATGGTTCGCCCTTTTCTAGCGCCAGATATAATGACGTCATATACAGCTTCGTGGGGCTTTGATTTATAAGAGGTGTTACGTGTCCTCGGGTCTATCCTTTGGGATTGATTTCAAAATAATGTCAAACAACTCATTTTGTAACTTAAGCGAGATCTTTATAAAAAAAACAAGTTTTTCAAAATGTTTAGTTTTTTTTTTTAAAAAAAAATTTTTGATGGTGTATCTTAAGTCAAACCTATTTCCGCTATCATAGCACAAGTCACAATGCACCGGACAAACTAATTAAAGTGAAACTAGTGGAAATAAACAATTTGATATCGAAAAATTCAGTTCTCTCATGTGAAGAAATACCGGCATCAACGAGATATATGGCGATTTTATATATTGTGTCTGAAATAGCTATTTTATATCTCGAAGGATATTGGCCAAATAAACATTTGAAATGGATTAGTGCATCTTATTGACTATGGATACTTTCAAATTAATAGGAGTGCAAAATTTTCCATTATGAAAGTTATAAATGTGTAGAGAAATCTAAATAAAACATGTAGCTTTTGATTAATTTTTATCTATGGCTCTTTTTACAGTTGAACAAGTTGAACTGATACGTCGATTAAGGAGTAGTGGTATAACAAGAGAACAAGTTTTGTTAGCTTTTACAGAATTGGAACGATTAGAAGCAGAATTTGGAAGGTCTTGTTCCTATGGTGATCAGATGCAAAACCATAACATGGAGTTTTCATTTAGCAGTACATCTGTTGTTCGAAGTAATTGTACCGCATCAGTTTTTCCAAATTCCGGCATCCAAAATATATCAACTGTTCCTACTGTCAATGGTGATTCTCTTCATATTCCATATAAACAAAACGATTATTTTAATTCTCAACCAATTACAAGCAATGGCACTAATTTACATGAAGAAGTGGCCGATTCAACTGTTTTAAATGGTGATTGCTCAGTAAATACAAGTGATATGTCCTCTAGAATAGAAAGTGAACTAATTATCCCATCAGTAAATGATACTTTGCACTCAGTGTCTTGTTCTGAATCAGTTACTCAAAATGCTTACAATAGTTCTTTTAACTGTTCATTTTATCCAATGGAAGTTCAATCTAGTGAACTAGCAGAATTACAAGAGTTAAAGAAGTAAGTTTTTATTTTATAATTTACTATATTTCATTACAGTGGAAATTCTATAAATTTTTTTTGTAATCACTGAATACCAACTAAAAGGAAATAATCCTTTTAAAAAGAAGATTGTTCAATTTATGGTACTATGTGTAGCGATAACTTAAATTAATAATTTCCAAAACTTTTAAAAGTCTGTTGTCAGAATTTTTGAAATCATATATAAATATATATATGTATATATATAATATATATATATATATAATGTATATATTACACATATTGTTACTAAAAAAAATAAATTTCAGTGTTTCAAATATATTTGATACTTGAATTTCTAACTTGGCACTTCATATATAGGTCAGGTAACAGATTTTCTTCTTGAGACGGTTCCTTTAAGTATTTTTTAAAAAAATCATGACATTCATAGATGGGATCCACAGTCATATATGGAAAATATATTTTGTTTAAATTATGCCAACTATTAAAATAACTATTCATTTACAGTGTAAATTATAATTGTATAGTTTTTGGTCTTAGTGTATTTTTTTGACATACATTTTCATGGATATATTTTTCTGTTTACCAAAATGAATCATTCAAGTTCAGAGATTTTTTTCACTGAACAATATATATGTAAAATTGTCATCAGTCATTTTTATATTATGTTCTTTTAATTATAAAAATTTCTGAAAGATAGTTACACATTTATTTTTCCATTTTAATGTATTAGACACTAGTTATTAAAATCATTATTTGTAATGTTAATTATATTAAAATATATATTTGCTCTTGAACTCAATGCTGTTCTTATAGTAGTTTAATATTAAAAAAATATTTGTCCTTTAATTGGAAGTTCTCTATGTTGAAAGCTGACATTGTTACATAGGAATTGGGGGGGGGAGAATTAAGATAACCCATGATTTGTTTAAATTTCCTTATACTTAATTTTTTGTTACATTTCTGTCATACTTGGCTTCTATATTGATGAAGATGTATTACTAATTTAAAAACAAATCAAAGAAAAAAATATATGAAGCTGAATTTTTTTTCATTGATAGATTATATTGCAAACTAAATTGTTACAAGTTTTAAGGAGCATAGAAAATTCTATAAGCTAGAAAAAAATTCACAGTAGTTGTTGATTTTTTGGGGGGCATTTTTTCTCCTTAACTGATAGATATATTTTCTTGATTGAATGATAATCTTTTAATAGAACTAAAATTTCATAAACATTTCTTTTTGTAAATTATAGTTAAACTAAAGTCCTTTAGGTATTTCTAGTAGAGGTGTTAAACTCTTATTCCCTGCACTATATGCCATTTTTTGACAAACCAAATTCCTGCCAGCTACTTTATATGCAGTTATGGTGTTGTTCATTCTGCTTTTCAAATTTTACAGTTTTTGAATATTTATTTGAAGAAATATCAAATTCTTTTAAAAAAAGTTAAAACATTTTTTGTATCCTTGATTTTAAAAATGTTAATGTAGGTGAAAATGATAACACAAACCTTTGATAAATTTAAATGATTTCTTAAAAATTAAATAATTTTAATTTATCTGTAGTAATTGTAAGTGTGAATTACTTACATCTTTTCAAACAAGCCTTTGAAAAAATAATTTCTAACCTAGCTAACAAAATAAAAATTATGTTCTGAAAATAGGAAAGCAAAAGCTGTACTGAAGATGAAAGTTGTTATAGTGATGTTGTTCAATTTCGGTTGACAAACTGATAATGAAAAATAATGTAATGATAGAAAATCCATTTTTTTTGCTTGGGTAGGTCTCGACAGTTATGGATAATAAAGAGAATATTATTTATTAGACATTTGTTTCTAATAGAAAAAATTTGTTTTCTAATGTTCACTTAAATGATTTTTTAGTCTGGGCTTACTGCCTTAGTTATGAATAAAGAAAAAAACATATAAAAGTGATATTGTGAGTGAACATGAGTGAACACATAAAGGGAACTAAGTTAATATATAAAAGTTGCTTTGACGAAGACAGCCTTTGATGCTGTTTTTGTCAAAGTAAATAAGTCAAAAAACTGGATCAAAGCATAGAACAAATTTCCTGACAAAAATTTGTTCCAATTTTCATGAAAGTTTGTGAAGTTGTAATATGAACATCTGTTTATGATGCAGTACTCTTAAAATTTGAGAACATTCCAAAAATTCACCATTTTCCCTGAATACATAAATTTCAAAACCCATTTAGCATTACAATATAGAAGATAAAATATGGAGCACATTTTACACCAGAAAAAAAAATGGACTGATTTTTATAGAAATGGGTAATTATAAATAATAATACAGCTTATTCTAATTTAAATGAAACATTTGAAACTGAAATTATTGCTCTTGTGTATTATATTGTACTTAACAATGCCTGACGTGATTTGTGGCAACACAAGAAATATTGAAAGGCAATCTATCGTCTGAAAAAATCTCGCCAAATCCATAATTCCTTATACTGAATCTCAGCGTAAAATAATAATTATTCTTGTGTGAAAGGAAGTGGGTGTCAAACATGTGCTTTTAATCAAAACTTTTGAAATATCTGTGAGAATTTTTATACCTAATTTTTGCAGAATTTTGCTGTTCAAATAATTATTGGAATGATGTAAAACATATTTTCTTAAAAAAAATATAAGCATTGCAAATTTGTATCATGAAAAAGGAGAATGATGAACATAATTAGTGTTACTAATATTAGTATAGATGTTTAAATTTTTCTCCTTTTAAATATTTTTAGAAGGATAGTTAATTTGAGAAATGTTTATCAATTTAGTTTTCATGAACCAAAAAAAAAAAAATATTTTCTATTAGTCTCTTTTGCAATAAAAAAAAGCTGAATTGACTTACTCTACTTTAAAAATTATAATTAATGAGATAGGATCAAATGAATTTTAATTCAACCTACTACATATACTTGGTTCATTTTAAGTCCATAAAAGAGCAAGCTACAAAAAGTAGAGGAAAGTGTCTAATGTCTAATAAAAAGAAGTATTTTACCAGGGAATAATTTTTTTTCTGGGAAAATAAGAATCAAATATTTCTGTTTATCTGCACTACATCATTAAGACATAAATTTGAGTGGTGCTCTGGGTGTATCCTGTATGTAACATCATAAGGAGTTTCTTTTAAGGGATAATTAAAAATTATCAGGAGACTTCTGAACTTGGATGAGAAAATAATCATCTCCGTCTTCATTTTCAATAACAACTGAGTAGATTTTCTACTTAATCAAGAAAAACATGCCATAGTTTAATACTCTATTGTAATGTGAATGACAAAAATTGTTGCACTGATCTGACTTAAATAAAGCAATCTTATTACAGTTTGGTATGTGTGTATTAAAAGAATTTATGTGATTTTGTTTAGGATGTTAAGAATTGTTTATTTATTATTTCTTGCTGACAGAGAAGCTTATAAATGTTATTATTTTATTTTTATGCTTATTGTTTTCAAAGTAACCTATTGGGGTTCTTACGTAGTTGCCTTTTGTACATGTGTAAATACTTATTTGTTCTGCCTCTCCCCAGAAATCAGCTAAAAAATTCTTTATAGTTTTTGTTAAAAAAAATGTATTTTTCTATTACACAGGCACTTACCATCAATTAGCAACTATTAACAATTAAGAGTAACTTTATAGAACCATTAATCAGCCATTATTCAGATTGATTTGAATAAAACTTTTTAAGATTATTTTTTATTTTAATGACTGACACTTGTTCATGGAAGAAAATGTATTATTTTACTTTAATATAAATTTACCAGATTTTGGTATAAACAGAATAAGTTTTTTTTGCTGTATAAATTATTTGAAAATATGCAAGATTTATGTAGTAGTTGGTCACAAGATATGTTTCGCTTACACACTCAATTGTCAGACACAAAGAACTAATTACTGGATACTGATCCATTATAACATTTTGATTAAAACATCAGAACTGAATGAATTAAATTCTGTTTTTGAGTATTCGTAATCAGGATGGCTAAGAAGTGATGATAATGGTTTCCTTACTTTGACTGAAAGTAAAGATATTGTATAAAAATAAAAATTCTAATACTCTTTCTCAAATAATCAAATTATTAAAAGGTTTTGTGAATGTTCTTAATCTTACGGGTAAATGTGTACGATGTTATAAACGGTCATATTGATAGTTATCTAAGGGGAAAAAAATGTTTCAAAATAATAAGAATGATTTTATTCCTAACCAGTTGGAGTTGGAAAAAAAAAAAAAAAAAAAGACAGCTAAGAGCTTTTGTGATGTTATTACTTCAGCAAAGTGGTAAGAATTTATTAAAGATAAAAGACAATAAGAAAAAAAATCTTTGTTTTTAACCTTAAGATGATGATAAATTAACAGAAAAATAATTTTACCGTACATGAGAGAGTTTTGATACATACATATATATATATATATATATGCTGAATGTTAAATTTAAAAAGTTAATTACTTGGAAACTTGTTTGTGTTAAATTTAACTTATTACTTTTCTAAAATGCAATGTACTGTTTTTATTTTTATTTCTGGTTAATTCTTTAAGATATAAATATATAGCAACACAGAAATATTAACTACTTAAATATTGAAGCTGTTGATTTTGTGTTTATTATATCAATACATAAGTGATGTGGCTTGTGTGAGAGAACAGAAATTTTCTCTGGGAATTGATTCTTTAAAAAAGATTGAGCTACTGTTTTAATCGAAGGGCCTATACCTGTGCATAAGTTAAGTAGTTTGTGAGAGGAGAAATTCTATTTGAGATGGAGTACTTAAAAAAAAAAAAAAGGTTGGAGCAACTGTTTTAGATCAAAAGGCAAGTTGGGTGGGTAATCTTGAAAAACCTACTTAGATTTAATGCAGGATTAATTTTTTCAATGAATTATGTTTATCTTGTAACATTTTGTTGAATGTGGACTGTCATACTAGTAACAAAGTTTCAGTGGAGGATAATTATTGTATTTGGAAGCATTTTTTTTGTACATGGATTATGTAGTGTATCTTATAAATATATGGACATGTTTTTTAGGCAACAATTATAATGAGATGCTTGAGCATTAAAAATAATACATGCTATATGTAATATGGGTATGAAAGGGAAATAGTTGATATTTTGTTTGCATTTATTCTGTAAGAATAAATGTGAATTAATGAAAAAAATTCGTTTTTCCAAAAGTAGATGGATAACTATAAATATCAAAATTACAACCTGAGAATCAGAAAATTTACATATTCTTAGCTTTTATCCATCGACATAATTATTGTTAAATATAAGAAGCAAATAATTTTTTTGATTTGAACTTTATTGCGATATTGGTTCTCACAAGCTGATCAAATGGAAATTTGGCATTTAAAATGTGAAGGAATAAAGGTTTCAGAACACATCTAAATGCAGCAGATTAGGATCTACAGCAAGGAAGCAAATAGGGAGACCAAAGAAGACATCTTAGTGGCAAGATAGAGAGCACTTCCATTAAAAAATGTCTGTTCATCCAATTGCCTATAACTTAATCATCCCAGTATCCTGATCTACAGTTCGTCATTTACAAGCAAGTAAATTTCATGTTTATTGTAGAATGTGGCAAACACCTATGCTCAAAACACATCATAGAGAGGCATGATTACTTTGGGTTAAGAAAAAAAAAATACATTAAAAATTTAGCTGTTCTTGTGTTAATTGTTCTCTTCAGTGATGAAAAGAATTTCAATATGGATGGCCTAGATGATTGGATATGTTATTGGCATGATCTCCAATACAAACCTCAATCTTTCTTTAGCTGGAAGCAAGGTGGTAGGTCTTTCATGGTGGGAGGCATGTTCTGTTTCAATGGTATAATTGATGTTTCATTCAAGGTAGTCGATGTTTTAAAGATTATTAGGTAAAAGAAAGCTTGAGACTAATTTGCTTCCATTTAGAAAAGCTCTGGGAGGTGATAACTAGATATTCCGATAGGACAATGCTTTGATCCACTCCTCTACATTGAATAAAACTTGGTTTATACAGAATCTAATTACCACTATGGATTTGCCAGCTTTTAGCCTGGATCATAACTATGAGGAAAATCTTTGGGAGCCATTAGCACAAAATGTGTATGTCCATGGATACTAACTTTGTACCCAGTCAGAGTTAAAGCAGCCAATAGATTAGAGTTTGTTTTCTTTAAAACTTAATTGGCTACAAACCTGAGTTCAAACCATGCTGGAGTGGATATTTAAATTAATTAAAAGCAACAGTTTCAAAATTTGAAATATATTAGATAAAACTATTTATCTATATATTTTTTGGACAGTGTATTTTTTTTAATTTTTTTCCATGAAAAATTATAAACTTTATTTGATATATTAATACTGTAGAAAATTGCTTTTGGGGTTTTCTATGTGGATTTTTTTTTTTTTTTTTCTGTTTCATTCTTTATTAACGGCTTTAAAAAAAATGGGTCCTTATGTTATTTGGCGTGTTGAATATCTCTGATAAAACATGACTGCATATCATATATGAGAGGTTAAATTTTTGTTTTTTAAGCATTTTTTATTTTTGATATTAATTCATAAGAATGCATCTTTATAAGAATAAAAAAAAATTGAACAATTTAGTGATAAACCTCTTGTTTTAGTGTGCTGGGTATTTATCTAATATAGACAATGAAAAAAAAAAAAAAAGCTTGTTTATAATATACAAGTTAAATATGGTCATTAGAAGCAGAATTTATTGAAACTTATTGGAAAGGAAATTAAAAAAAACCCATAATGACTATCTTGTACCATAAGTGAAGTGCTTGTGATTAAAAATTTAAACTTATTAAATTTCCGCATTTCATGTTTATAAATATTTTAAAATCATCATACATCTTTTAGCCTCTGATATCAATCTGAAGTTATTTATTAAAGTAAAATAATTTGTATTTTTAATAATAAAATAATTTAATTAGTACAAAGGTTTTTAGTGGATATAATTTTTTGGTATTAAATTATTTTAATATTATGAATTGAAAAGGGTAAAGTTAACAAATGAAAAATTAACGGATCATATATCAAACTATGTTTATGGTAAAAAACATTTCTATGGTGTTAAAATTATCATTATTGTACATGTTGAAAATATGAATAACTTATCACCATTTTTTTTAAACCTAACTTGAATTACAGTTTCCATTAATTAAATTTTTGAGCCCAATTTTTACCCTAGAAATATTTTGTTTTAAGAAGAAAATATTGCCATTTTCTTATTCTAATTTATATGTTTGGTATAAAACAAAAATTTAAGGTATAGCAAACAAACCCTGTATTATGAAATGATTATACTAAATTTTGATTTCATAATTCTTCTACACCAAAAATTAATCTGTAAAAATTGTTGCATAGTTACATTTATATTTCTTTCAGTTATATTTAATATTTTAAATTGTGAGCAATATTTTTAAGATAATCATTAATGTTAAATTTTTATCAATTTTTTTTGTTTCGCTTTCAGATTTAAATGTTTCATCTTGTATTTTGTAATAAAGTTCATAATATTTTTATGTAGAAATTTTAGGAAAATTAATATTAGTCTATAATTTTGTTAAAAGAATATTTTTTAGTGTAATTTATATTTACATGAATATAGTTTTTTTTTTTAAATAAATGTGTCATGATAATAAACAAGTACATATAAAATGATTGAAAGCTGCAAGATTGAATAAATACAAAGTTTTTGTGATCATTTATTTGATTTTAAATAATTTGTTCCTTTATCATGTTTAAATCAAGAATGTTTAGAAATTTTTTGAAGTAATTTTATAATAATTTGAAAACACCAAACACATCATTTTATGTATTTATTTTAATTGTGGAAATAAAGTTTCGTGCCATTAAAATATGCTCTTGCATGTTAAGTAATTAAATTTTTTCATAGATAAAATGAATAAGCTAGATTTAAAACAAAATTAGTAATTTAATCTTTTATATGTATTACTAGAGTTAACACATGAAATGAAGATATTAATGGAAGTTTCTTAGTGAATGAATGTGCAAATATACCTAAATTCCAATGACAAATGTGACATTTATTTTTTTTAATTCAGTGTTACTCGTTAATTTTTCTAGTATTTTTTTCAATGTTGTTGTTATAGAATAAACCTTTATATAATAAAATACTTAAGGTTTAAAATGAATTATTTGCTAGACTAAACTTGCCTTACGATTATGTATGGAGACAACTTTATTACTGTATATCCTCTTAACTAGTCCTTTTGTTGATTATTCATTACTTTATTTTATAATTATTATGAAATATAAAATAAGTAATATATAATGACATCAGAAGTAAAGTCTTGATTTTATGTAATGACATAAGAGCTGTTCTTAATTAAGTAGAACATATGGCTAACACTTTAAATTAGATTTTTTAAAATTGATTTGCAACCTTTAGTCTTCAGTCCATAATGTCATTTTCCCATTAAGTATGAATAAAATCTGAATGGAATAATCTCAAAATGTCATTGGTATATTTTTAATAATACAAATTGAATTGAATTTAAAATTATTTGTTTTTGTAAAATGAAAATCACAGTGTTTCCAGAAAAAAAGGAAGTACTAGTACATTAAAAAAAATGGAACTATATTCGAATGAGAGTATAATATACTGAATGAATGTTTATGGAGATAAAAGTTTCAGCTGTATATTTCTGTTCTTAAATCTTATAACTAAGAAATATTGTTCCACTTGTTTTTTCATAGAACAATATTATTTATTGTATATTCAGACTTTGTAATTAATGTCTCTTTCAGATATTTTTTCTCTTAATTGTACAGATTTGAAAGTATGAGATGAACAGATCATGTAGTAGTCAAATGTCTTATGATTAAAAAATTTTTTGATGCAGACTTAAGTGAAATGCAGAAATTCCTTTTGATTACCCTATATTTAGTGATTATGGCCAAATATGTTAAAAATGTAATTTTAATTACATTTTTAATTCTTTAGTTTTTCCAAATCTCTTAATTATGGTAATGTTCTTTTTATACATTACCTGTTTTTATGAAAAACGTTAGTTTTTATTTATTTGATGTCAATAGATATTATGATGAGTGGAATTTTCATATGAATATCAAATAGTGATATGAACAAGAAATTTTCTTTTTATGTCAAGCTTAAGAATGAACCAGTTTAAAAATGACCTTTCCATTCTATGTTTTTTACCATCAGCCTTTGAAAAAGTTGTTCATTTTGCAAAATCACATTGAAATCATTTGTAATAGATAAGAAATTTTAAATGTCAAAAATGTTGATTCTCTCATTTTAGTGTATCATTACAATCCTCAAACTTTTTTTTGTTAATTAAACAAGTAAAACTGTAATGCACAGTTTGCTTTAATTTTGTGAAATTTGATGTGGCATTGACACAATTCAAGATATTGTGTCAGTTTCAGCTATTGTTGTGGTCTAAATATAAATAATTTAACTCTTTCTGAAAATTCAGTATGTGTACTGTGAAAATTATATCTAGAATGGAAAGTATCTCATTGTTTAACATTTAGTTATTCTCCAAAGGAGCCATATTTCGTTCAGGTGTTGGGAAAGGGGGAGAGTGGAGGACAGGGAAATGCTCCTTAATATATTCTTCTAAAATGTATTATGTATCAATATATCATGAGTTAGTTTAAAATATTTGGCAATGGCAATGGCATCCTCTTTGATTTGACATTCTTTAAATTTATCTTTTTATTTTTGGAATTATGCATTATTTATATAACTAACTTAAATTAATGTTTTATGGTACAGGAAACATATTGTTTTGTTATTGTTTTAATAGAATTACTTTTTGGAAATATTTAGCAAACTGTTTAGTTTTATGATTTTTGTAATCTGTTATGGAATATATTATCAAGCATTTTATTTATTAAAAAAATGTTGAAAAATGAAGGATTCTGTTTTGACTTTACCAAAAAAAGTTCAAAGCCATATTTTTTACACGTTTGGCACCTGTTATATATTCTGAAACATTTGCAAATATTGTGGATTATTTCTTTTGTTTTCATCTGATTGTCAGTATTTGTTTCTGAGTTTCTTATGATTTCTCATGTTAAAAGTGCAGCTGATAAATTTTCTATTTAAAAAACAAAATAATAGTAATTAAATTGGTTTGTTTTAAATGTAATATCTATCATTTCGCCTTAATTATTTAGCCCAAACAATATTATAAAGCAGTTAGCTATAAAACGGACACTTGAAATTTAGCCTAACCAGTTTTATATAAAAAAAGGAACATTTTTGCTGAGGCTTATGTTTTTTTAAACAAGCAAAAAAAAAAAAAAAAAAAAAAAAAAAAACACTTGGAATATACTGCTATGATAAGAAATGTAGTCAAATATTAAGTATTTCTTTATTTCTTTATTTATTTTGAATTTAGAGCAGTGATCAAATTTCTTTTATGGTTTGATATTTATTAACTTACAGGGTAGAGAAGGCTAAAGCATGTGGATATGAACAGAAAGTGAAATCTTTCCAAATCAAATTTGCTCCAAATGAATGAATACACTTTTCTTCACAAAACACGATGCAATCATGTATAATGCATTATCGACTGGACAACAGCATGCATTAACTATAAGCTCTTTGATAAAGGTAATTATTCTGCAAAAAATATTTATTTTATATTGAATTAAATCCAAAATGTTTCCTTGTTAAAACAAGATTGCTTTTTGAAAATGTAGGAAAGTTTAAAATTTACTGATATGCTTTTGCATTTTTTGCTACAAGCAATATGTTTATAAATAATGTAAAAAATTGAATCAAAAATTAATAAAGAGTTTTGGAATAGTTATTACAACAAATATATATAATACTGCAAATTGTGTACTTACACAAATGGAGCTTTATTACATGAATAAGGTTACATATATATATATTTACCTGCAACTGTACTCAAACACACTTTCCTACCTTTATCCTGTAAAAATATTATATCTCTTTAATTGCAAATAAAGGAACTGTTAAAGAAATACTTATATTTACTGAAGTCATTGTATTATTAAAATTCATTTTTGGAATTAAGATTTGTAAAATAATAGTTGCTTGTTATGAAATCATATAACTAAATGAGAAGAAAGTTCTTTAGATCTGAATTTCACATTTTGTTTTTACAAAATGGATTTTCATGTAGGTAACTTTATAATGGAAAATGAAAATTAAAATTCCCTAAATTCAACTAAGGTAGTAGCTTTCATATACGTGTATATATTTATGTGTACAAAATTATATATAAATAATATAACAATTAATATTGCATAAATGCTGGCTTTTCATTTCATCTTTTTGTGTAAGGAAATTTACATCTCAAGAATATAAGACTAGAATTTATATTCTCTTTCATAAATATTTTTTATCTATTGTAAAAAAAAGAAGGAAAAAAAACTTAATAAATATAATGGTAAAATAGATTGGTGTTATTTATAGTATTTAAGTGCAGATTGTGTCATTATGATTTACTGTTTTTAGTTTTTTTTTTTTCATGAATTATCACATTTTGTTTCATTTTAATAGTATTTCATTAGATCTTTAAAATGTATATATTTAAGTATTCGTTGATTATTAACATATGTGACCAAAACGAAACTTAAAATCAAATGTATTTTTCAAAGGTGGTAAAACAGATTAATAATAAGTGGTCATATCCATTTTCTTAAACTGAAAAATTTATGATATATAAATGGATTAGAATATATTACTTCACAATTTGAAATCTATTATCTCTAAACTTAGCTATTTAGTGGATGCCATTCCTTTAGCCAAGAACTTTTTATTTTGTTAAAATGTAATATGATTAGTAATTCATCTAGGGCTTAAATTGTTTCCAGCCTCATATAGTAAATTATGTATTGTATTATTGTTAGAATCATTTATAGTTATAAAATGAGAGTCATTTACAGTTATAAAATGATTTTTCATCACTCTACAGATTGCCTTATCAATCCTTTGTAGTCATCTCTTATATTATTTCATGATCTTATTTATATGTAAACAATTTAAAAGTTCAAAATATAAAAACACAAAGAAAATTTTCTTTCTTGTATAAGTTATATATTATTATCTTTTTAGTCTTAAAATTTCAATCAGGGTTATATTCTTCTACAGTTTTGATGTAATTCACATTAAAATTATTTTTAGTTTGAAATGAGTTAGAAAATTCACAAAATTCTAAACACAATCTAAATTTTTTAAAAAAATAAATTAGCTCAATGTTATTTAAATGCTTTGATTTTATACAAAATGATGTGTGAAGGGAGGAGAATGTCTTTTTAAAATACATTCCATGTGTAAATATTTGAAAATAATTTAATTTTCACAAACTTAACATATTTTGATCAATCATAAGTTGCTTTTAATACTGTCATTTATAATGCATTCATTTTTGAATGTAATAAAATATTTTTACATGTTTAAAAATGTACACCATATAATTATAGTAAAATTTTCTTTTCTTGATGAGTTTCAAATTTTTTTTTTTTTTATCTGAATACAATACTAGAAATATGTTATAATGAGAATATTCAATGAAACTTATAACATGAAACGTATAAGTAAATATTTCAGTTTATGTTACTGGTTACTTTCCCCAATATGAACAATTTTTAAGTTGTAACATATTTTAATTTTTTACTTAAAGATATATTATGACAATTAATCACCTATTTTTAGAGCAAATAAATAACAGTTCAAGTATTTAGTTAAGTCATTATTGTGTAGAATAAATTAATTAAATTTTTATTTTTGTAGCTTTTTAATTATATTAACTAATAAATTATATTAAATAAACTATTTAATGATTTAAAGGAAGCTGATTTCACTATTTTTCCTCTGAAATTTTACTGATGCATGAATTAAGTTTTAAATGAAAGAAGAAAACTATCAGTTTGGTCTTTATTCTGGTATTTTATTAATGTGTTATCTGGTACCATTTCTTAAAATATTTCTACCATATTAATTTATGTATTTTTTTAAAAAAATACTTTTAAACATTGAAGATAATGCTTTATTACAGCAGTTCAATTTAAAAAAAAAATCAAATTATGCAATTTAATATATGTGTACACATTGAAAATCCATTTACTGAAAAATTCTCCTAACACTGTTTTCTAAATAAGAATTTTTTTTCTACACATTTTGACAATTAATTAATAACTGTTTCATTAAAATTTCTAAATCTATTAAATGTGCACTTCGTGGATTAAAATGTTTTCAAGAAAATGCATCTAAATAAATTTTTTTTGTCACTTTCAGAAGTTTCCTAAGTAATAATTTTATCACTTTGAAGGGAAAAAATTTATAAACCAAGTTTGTAATTCTTTAAATTTGTAAAAGATATAAGAGGGGAAAATGTGTATGAGTGTGTAAAGAAAAAACGATGGAGATAAGTTTTACCATATGCATTGTGATATCATACATATAACCGTATCTGTTGCTGTGCAATACTATAATTGTGCATATTTTTGTAAAACTAATTAATGTGCAAAATTAAGAACAAAGTATGAATGATCATAGGGAAAATAATTAATGAATTATATTAATATAAATGTTCTGTTTGTTTTCTTTCTATCTATTTATTATTATTATTATTATTATTTTTTTGTTTTCTGATTATTTTTTAAAGCAATTTTTTTTTCAAATTTTAAGACAGGGATACTATCTAGTAGTTTTATACAAATATCTACCATCATTTGATTGCAAAATTTCTTAGTTTTAATCATATTCTTTTCTTGTAATGTTAAAAGAAATTAATAATTTATTTTTATCCTTGTGAAGATGAGGATTCAGAAGATATTTCTTGTAAATGAATTATTTGTGTATCTTTTTCTTTGATGATGTGATTTGAATCATCTTGTGTTTAACAGATTTATCCATTAAACTTAAAGCACTTCAAAAATAAAACGTTTTATAATTTGATATTTTAATATAATTCCATATGCATGCTGCTTTATTTAAAATTCAATTTTGAATTGATGAATAGGATCATGCAAATTCATTTTGCAGTCTCTTCTTATTTGTATCATACAATGTTTCTCTACAATTTGCTGCATATAAGTATCGCTCTTTTAGATATAAATTTTTTTTTCCTCATTCATTTCTCATTTACTTATACCATTGTTTATGTATTTTTTTTAGGAAGGGTGATATGGCTATACTTGCTGAAATTAGAAACTTTGTGATGACATACAACATTAAACAGACTTTAATTGCTGAAATGACTAAAATGAGCCAGCCTTATGTTAGTCGATTTTTTCGAGGTGATATCCAAGACATGCCTGATCGCACGAAGAACACTTTTTTCATGTGGTATCTCACTTGCAAAAACAACCCTTTAAAATTAGGTGAGTTTTGCAGATTGAAAGATTTTTTAAGATAACCTCAAACATTTGTTTCCTGGTTTTACAGTGATTATTTCAAAGAATTTGGATGTTGGTTAAAAAGTTGTCTGAATTAAATGATTTGTGACATCTTTGTAGAATGAAGAAATTTTAATGAAAGCCTGTTTGATTATAAGTATTGTTATAAATCTTTATACTCTGTTACTAATCTTAAAACTTATTTCTAATGTTGTGTGAATAAATAATTTAGATTATATTCAAAATTCCCGTGGATTATATTTTGTGAGCTGCAAGCATTTTTTTTCCCACAATTTTTTTTAATATTAAAACAATAAGAATGATGAAATGTGAAGCAATAATATAGGTTCTAAGCAAGTTTTTAGGACATAGTTCCAGAAAAATAAAACAAAAATATTACATTTTAATTATCAAATTTGCCTTTCAGTTTGTATATTCATATGTACAACCTAATTTTGCACATGTATGAGTCAAAATGATGTTATTATCCAATTTATTGCCATACCTTCACCTTGCATAATTTTTAAGCAAAAATATTTACGAATATATCTTACGAATTTTATACTGCTCCACAATCCTTTTGGTATACATAACCTAAAATTTGTCTTTTTCATTATGACTTTTTATGTTGTTCGATTTTATCTCTGTCTATAAAGACACTAGTATACTGCACTAGTATTCTACATTAATCCATATTTCTTGATACAAGAAATATAAATGATTTGAAAGAATGTTTATATTGAACTTTTCTGTCTTTTATTTAAATGGCCCCTTTTCTATTTTTCCTAATCAATATGCATTATTTGCAGATGGTTAATTTTAATATCTTTTTAAAAATTGTAATACCAGATATGAAAGGATTTTATTAAAGACAAACTGGTTTTCGAAACATTACAGGACACACACACAAAATTGAGGCAAATGCAAGATATTCTTTAAAATGGACATTTAGTTCCTATCTTTTTTAGATTTTACAAGAAAGGTAGAACTGCAATAATTTGTCATAAATTTTTTGCATCCATTCAACCAGTAAAAGATACACTGTATATACTGCATTTAACTCATACTTTTAATACAAAAAATTAGATAAAAATTTATGGATGCATTTTACATGCAATGTAATGATAGATTTAAAAATAAGGAAAATATGAGCATAAAAAGTTTGATTTCTTTTTATATCTACTTGAGTTTATATATAAGAAATAACATACCTTATGAACTTAAATACTTTCATTATCAGATAATTTGAAAAGCTCATCATATTTGGCTTTGTTTTATCTTCAGACACATCATAAAATTCTGTTTAATCTTCACCATCACTGTTATTCTGATCTATAAATGAATAATCATCTTTCATTCCATTTATATTGTTGAATATACTACATTTTTGAAATGACTTTTGAATTATGTCAGATTTAATTTCATCCATGCTTTTATTATCCACTCGTACACTATTTCAAGACTGGCACGGAACATTTGATCTCTTTTGTAAATGTTTTTTCATCTTCTAATATCCAAATATTTCACTATAGTTTAAAATTGAATGTTTTATCAATGCACAAATCTAAAAGCCAAACTCATAGCGTCAATCAGCCTGGAATAATTACCATGTCATGCTCTTTCATAATGTTTGTATTAACCATTAAATGCGATCTGAACATGTCCCAAACTAAAAGATTTTTTAGATTCATTTTGGCACTAGGATGCTTTTACATTATTCTATCTATGCACATTTTTTTTATCTACAATTTTATATCATTTTCGTCCTTCCATCCTATCTCATAAATATAAAGGAAACACCATTTGGGAAAATTATTTTTCACATTGCTTTTTTTAAAAAAATAACCATGGGTTTTTTGTACCACTTGCTGTTCAAAAAATCACTATGGTAAAGTGAGATTTTTCATAACTTACTGTTTTATGAGAGCTATTTTTGTTCCTTTCACATCATATTAAATTATTTTATTAATTATTATTATATTGCATATTAACTATTATTTTATTGGTCTTTCACTCATGTATAGAGCTTTCAACAATACCAGACATCCCTACTGCAGCCTGATTTCCACTTTCTATTGCAAATTGAATTACTTTGCATTTGAAATCAATACTGTGTTTGGTTTGTTTGCCAATACTCATATTTATTACTAAAAAGGAGCCTAAATCAACTGTATTTCTGTTAAGCAAATGCAATTTACTAAAGCCTTTGATGTTTACTTAACAATCAAGGGCTCAAATGATTTGAGAAAGAGAAAGCATCTGACTCCTGATTTCACAAATTCATTCGGTTCAGAAGTGCTTGTTCTTATCTTAAATTATGTCTTTCTGTTGAAAGTCTAGAATAACATTCTTGTGCACTTATATATTTAATATAATCCACTCTGTTTGCAGAATTATTTACTTCCTCAAGCATTTCTCCTCCACACATATTGTTACCCTTATTGCTTGTCAATTCAATGTACCATTGTTCAAAAGCCCAAGAAAATGTTTCAATTCAAAAGATATATGTGTATTTTAGGTCTCTTAAAAAAAGGGTGCATATCGTACAGAGAATATACCTACAAATTTAAAAAATATAATTGAAATTATAGGTGCTTGTTAAACAACAGTGTATATTGTACACCTGAATATACTGAAAATATCCTTTTATTTTAAAATTTGTTTTGTAGCTTTTTATAAAATTAATAAAATAATATTGAGCACTACTAGTGAATAAATGCTATTTGGAAAAAAAAAAAAAATAATAATAATAATGTTTCTAAACCTTTTTTTTTTTCAAATACGCTCCTGAAGATAATTTGGGGATATTATGATTTTGCATAACAGCTGCTGACATAAACAGTTTTGTTGACTTATATGAAATCATAGTTTATATAATTATTGATGTTATAAAGATATAATTTTAATGTACTTGTATTCATAAAATCATAATTTACAAATTATAAGTAATAAAAAAACCAAATAAAAAAATTTTGAACTATTAAATTACAAATATTACAGAATTAATTTTTTTTTAAAAAAGCAGATCATTGAAGTTAAAAATATCGAAAATTCAAAGCATTCTGAACATATAAGAATTCTTCATGATTCAGGTTTGTCAATTGAAACAAAATTTATTTCAATAAAAAGCTTCCATTTAAAGTAACAAAAACTTAATAACCAAATTGAGGATTATTACCGAGTAATTTACTTAGTTCTAGCTGGATATAATGCCAGCCACTTGCTTCACAGGAAGTTCTCAAATTCACCTCGAAAAATGTAAATAGAATAATAATGCATTCGCAGAATAGAAAGTTGTGTTGCAGCACACTTCTCCCAGAGAAATTAGTTAATAAATTAAATCTTCACAAAGAGAGGGTTGCAATAATTTTCATTGGCATGAATTAACATCACCAAGGCACAATGAAATAGGGTTTTATTGCAAACAAAGTATTATATTGAAGAATAAGTATATATATGTATATATATCTATATATATAGTGGTGGCCAAAATTGTGGACACTTCTGGAATTTTTTATGTTTCTCAACTTTGTATGCTTATAGAAAATGTTACGTTTCACAAAATGCAAAGTCTTATATATCATTTTAAAGAGAATTTAATGCTGAATTCAATTTTAAAAAAATTCAAATATTTGCAATACAAAAAAGTTAATCTGCAACAATTACAAATATATATTAGATACCAATGTTTGCAGTGAATAATCAGTTCTTAGTTGGGTAGCCTTTATTTCTTATTACAGCTTCACATGTATGTTTCATTGAGCTGACAATGGTTTTAGGCTCTTCTTCTGTTATTACATGAAGCCAAGAAACAATTATAGCTTCAATTAGTTCCTTTTTATTTGATGGGCACCTTATTTGGACAAGAGTTTTCAAACGGTGCTACAAGTTTTTGATAGGATTCAGGTCAGGACTGTTTCTTGGCCAGGACAACAATTCAAAGCTCTTTGTACAAAACCTTTCTTTTGATAATTTTGGTGTGTGGCAGGGAGCAGAATCACAATGAAAAATAAATGAACATTGTAGGACTAGAGATCCCTAATGGAAAGTAGAAGTTTTGGTTCCAAAATAGAGTCATTGTATTTTTTGGCATTCAGTGTCCCATTGATGATGTGAAGGTGATCTATATCATCTGCTGAGTGGCATTACCAAATCATAACACTTAAGTGGGTTCTTCATAATTGCCTGACTGCAATCTGATTGTATCTCTTCTCCTATTCTACGTCTTACATATTTTCGCCCATCACTACCGAATAATGATATCTTAGTTTCCTTGCTCCATAAAACTTGTGACCACTGTTCATCTGTTGAATTAATGTGTTATTTTGCCCACTGCAGTCTTTTTCTGTGCTGCTGCAAATTGAGATAAGTATTTTTTCGTGGAATTCTACCTCTTAGTCCAACATCTTTAATCTTCTCCTGATTGTTCTTGAACATACAGAAACGCCAGCATTATTCAGATAATTTCTAATGGCCGTTTATGACATTCTTCTATCTTGGAGACATAGTCTTTTAATTCTTTTGTCATCAACAGATGTGGTGTACCTTTTTTGGTCTTTTTCTGCTTCGTTTTTTATTAAATTTGTCTCCTGATATTGTAAACAAAACTTTCGGACTCCACTGAATCACTTGCAATTTCAACATAAAAAAGACCACTTTCTCATAACACAATAATCTTACATCTCTTCCTAGGTGTCCAATCTACTTTTTTATTTGTTGTCATTGCTTCTTGACTAAATATTAAAATTTTTTATAACAGTTTCTACTTGTAATTTGATTACATAAGAAACAGCTTCCTTCGACATAACATAGCCCAGTAATGACTTGTTCCAACTGTAAACATGATGTTAGCTTCTGCTGGCATCATGTTTACAGTTGGAACAAGTCATTTGATTGGTTCCCAAGCCATTGCGGACATTTGATTGGTTCCCAGAACAAGAACAGTGATTGGTCATAAAAGTTAGACATTAGAAATAACTTCAAACTGTGTTTGTTTCTTAGATTAAAGTACATATAACCTTTTTATACTGAAAATATTTGAATGTTATTTTTTGTTTTGAATTCAGTATTAAATTCTCTTTAAAATGATGTATACAACTCAGCATTTTGTCAAACGTGACATTTTTTTTATAAGCATACAAAATTAAAAAACATAAAAATTTCCAAAAGTGTCTTCAATTTTGGACACCACTGTATATCTATATATACATGTATGTTTAATGTATATATATCTATATGTATGTATGCATATATATGTATATCTATATACATGTATGTATATATATATATATATATATATATATATATATATGTATGAATCTATTTACATAAGCTGATCATAATTTTCTTAATACTTTACTTATTTATGTAATACTTACTTTGCTTTTTTACACTCTTCCCCCAGATGAACAATTAAAATTGTTCATCTGGGTTCATCAATCAAGTGAAATGAAATTTCTTCTGAACTTTATTAACAATACGATTATGAAGAATTAAACAATATTACAAAAAACAATTATATAATAAAGTAATTTTCACTGCCTATACTGATATCTAGAAATGTACGGTAATATAAGAACAAACAAAATACAATTAGAAAAATAAAAAATTATGATGTTCTAAATTTAGGTGAATGAATTAGGTGATAGATTCAGTCATTCAAATCCAGTTCGAGATTGTAGAGTAATTGAATAGGTCATTTAAGAACCCCAGACGATGTCTGAACTGCTCATGAATGCACTTTGTTGTCTCTTTTTTTGATTTTTCTGTGTTTCCACAGATGTTTTGGCATTTTATTTCCATGAAGTAGGATGACACCTCTAATTTTAAATTTGGATGGTCATTCAATTAGCAGATCAAAGCTCGAACAAATATTCTCTTCGGCAACATCTTCAGAAATGATTTATAAATTGCTCTTTGGATTTAAACATCTTCGTCAATATTTTCTTATTTGATTCAGGATTGTTATGGAATTGAATGTCTGGCAAAAAATTCAAATGTTTGCCAATCAAAAAATGGGATGGTATCAGTGGAAGAGGTGCATCATTTTCTTTATGAATGTAAGTTAAAAGCCGATTATTAATTATGGCTTGAATTACTATTAATGTAGTTTGAATCCTCATAATAAAGGCAAGATCTTCCAAGGATTTTTTTTTTTTTACATTTAATAAACATTTTATTAATAATATTCAATACAAACAGATATTGTTTTTTATTGTACATTAAAAATGATAAAATGTTTTATAGCTGTGATGTAACTTCAATAATATCACATCAGTTGCATTAAAGTTTTAAAAAAGTACATGTAACAGCTTCATTTTATAAGTTTCAGACGATTGCAATGAAACAAAATTATTGTTTTTAAATCACTTATTGAGTGCACTTGAAATTAATCTTCATCAAGTATTTGATATTTACCTGGTTAGTATCATACACAATGTATTTGTTATATAACAGGTCACTGTGTTTAACATCTTTTCTAGCTGTAAGTTGATCATATGGAACTTCAACATCTCCTATAAAAGTTTTCCTATTAGGATCAGGGACAGTTTTTCCCATGCCAAATGTACAATGTTTTTTTATCTGGTAACTTTTCAACATACTTTGCTTTTGTTCTTTCATACATATTTCCAACAGACACATCATGCAATAAAAGTAGACCAGTAGTATTTTTTTTATCAGCTTAACAGTAATTTGCACTTTTCAATACTATATCAGCTAAATACACACCTTTTCCAAATATGTAACCAGTAGTAGAAGCTTTGGGAGGAACAATGCATGTATGAGACCTTGAGACAAAAGGCCTATAAAATTAGTAAGTCTAGAACCTAGCCATTAAAGTTTTTTATTGTACAAAAAAGATTTAAAATTTTTTTGTACTTTTCATTCTCACTATGTTAATTTTAAATACTTGTAGATCCAATTTGTATTGGTCATGAGTTTCAGCATGGGTGTTCTTAAGATATTTTTCAATCAGCTTATATTCTTCACTTTCTTTTTTTACAGGATCAATATTGGCTTCTAATTTCTCATAATGTTCAAGAGCAGGATCTTTTGATTCATTGTGTTTTCCTTTTATCAAACTGTAAGCAAATTCAATTTCCAGTAGAGAATCCAACATTTCAATCTTAGATTTTATTATTTCTTCATGATCCAACAAGGGAGGTTTTTCATTCCAAAATAACGAGGAATTAAAGTGAAAAACGATTTGTTGCATCTGTTATTTTGCTACTGTTGCATCCAGTTGCCAGGATTTGCTGAGCTTTTCCAAGAACTTTATAAGCCTAATCAATCTGCTTCTTAGATAATTTACCAAGAGGCATTGTTTTCAAATCAATCTCAAATTCAGCCAAGGCTTTTTCATAGCTTCTATATCAAAAATTAACTCAGTTCCTGCACAGGTTTTAGTAACTTAGAATTTCTCCCATGTTTCAATTCTTTTTTAAATGCACAATATTGTCCATAATCTATGTCTAATGAATATGTGGAACCAGACCTTATAACAAAGTTTCCAACCATATATTTCCTGTCTTCTCAAAGTATAAAGTTGTAAACTGATCAATTGCTTCTTGAATATCAGAAAACTTCTCCATTTTTTTTGCCATCAATTGTTGTGCCAACTTTTCTCCACTATCTAAACAATTGGTATCTTGATTCTTTATTATTTTCCAAAATTTGAAGTTTGTAGAAGGAATTTGTTTCCTTTGACATATCTACATATGAAAGCACAGCATTATAAACATTATCTCTTTTTTGATAAATATGACAGCTGTCTTCAAGTCCACTTTCTGGATCAACTGCAGCTGCTCCTTTAACCGAGAGCTTCACACTTTTAGTTTCCTTCTCTTCTTTAATTTTAAAGTTCTGTTTCTTATGTTCCTTCTTTATTCCAAATTTTAAAATTGGATTTTCTCCCACAAGGAAAGCAAATTCTATTTAATAACTTGAGCAACAGGTATTCCTTTCTTAACAGTTTCTAAGTCATGAGACAAAATGAATGTTGTTTGAGCAAGCTTTCTCAATTTCGTAGGAAAGGGATTCAATCTTCTTTGGCATATTTACATTCAAATTAATAGATGCATTGACTGTTTTTTGTGGTTTTGCTTTTAATTTCTGAAGCCTATTTTGTGTGACATCTTGAGGAGCTCCAAATAAAGCAATTTTAAAGTCTCATAAAGGCAAATTTTTACTTGAACTATCTTCATCTTCTGAAGGAAACTGTTTTACCTTTATTACACATTTATAATCTTATAAAAATGAAAATTCCTCCCATAATATTAGAGGTACATCAAATTTTACTGTTTCAGAATGTTTAGTTTCATACTGGCACTTTGTCCATTCAGTCAAATTTCCTGGGCAAGCATATTTATTCTTTATGAAATGATGTACATCACTTTTTCAATTTTGACATTTTTTTAGACCTCTAAATACCAAAAAATCAGCCAAATGATCTAAAAGTCTATGTTCTCCCGTTACTACATGCTGTTCATTATGCTCCAACAATTTTATCATTTCCTTCTTTGAGAAAGAGCTCTTAATTTTGTCTCTCATACAAAAAAGCATTTGATTTTCTTCTTTTAAAATTTTATCATCTTTGCTTATTTTTTTGCTCATTTGGTTTACTTTGTGATGAGTCATCCTCAGCTTTTCTTTTTCATACAATGTTTAAATTATTTCCAAATTTATTCATAATTTCCCTGTTCACCTCTGAAATATTATTATCTGCATGTTTAAGCCCAATAACTCTAATTCCCATAGAAATATCAAATCTTCCTGTTCTGAATTAAATACAGAAAGATTCAAAACAGATGCATTTTTCATTTTATAAATATAAAATGAAAAATGGATCCTTTCCTGGATAGAACCGCAAAGAGAAAGACCAAACAACGAATCGCATAAAAAGTGCGAGATTGTTTTTTTTTCAACCGCTCCGTCACAACGTACTTGATAAAAATGATCTTCTCCCAGTAATAAATCAACTTTACAAGCACCAGAATATGCATTAGGTAAGTTAAACAGCACCAGTCTAGTTTTAATTTCCTGAGTTAGACTGGGGGGTGGAATGATTACATTGGAAATAATTTCGGCAACTAGCGCTTCTATTATGATGAGACAAGATTTATCTTTCACGTGAGAAAGTTTCAATTGAGTGACGTCATATGTTTTAATTTGAGGCACAACACCTGCAAAAGAAAATATATGTAATTTTTCCCGACGAATTATTGGAGACTTAAATTTCGATACTAGTTGATAAATTACAAAACTCCTCTGACTACCCACGTCGAACAATAATAATGAAGTTTTAAAATTAAGGTCACATTCCACATTTTCATAAATTGTCTGTAATATAACTTCTTTATTACAAATATCTTTTTTGTGCAATTTGCATTGCGATACTGCAGTAGTAATAACATCAAAATTATTTTCTTTAGGCTGAGTAGACTCATTCGGTATTTTATTTAAACAAATCTATGTGTTATGAAGATTACCATGACAAATTTCACAAGGAGTTGATTTAAATCTGCATTTGGGAGACATCTGAAATTTTGTAAAACGTAGCAGCAGCCTTCTTTACGTAATTTATCACGTTTTTCAGGAATAGGTAGAATTTTACATGCAGTTGTCATGTTTGGAATTATCGCAAACCCACTGCTATTTTTTTCATTTTTGTTAATGCAGATGCAGTAAGAGTCCTTCGCCTATAATTAGAATTCGCCTATATTAGGGAACTTCGACTATATTAGGGAACTTCGACTATATTAGGGAACTTTTATAGATTTCTTTTTTCGCGTTAATTTGTTGTTCCGAGTTCGCATACTCAACGTAGCTTCTCGCAATTCAATTTCTTTTATAATGAATATAAGAAGCTCTTCTACTTTTATTTTTTTCCAATCCAATCTTTTCCGATTATGAAGTCGAGAGAAATTTCAGAAAGTATCAATTTTAACATTATTGGACAAAGTAAATGTTCCGTAACTATCAGCCATTACGCCAAGCGAATTTAAATTTCTTTTTTGAATTTCATAGTTATCATAGAGCTCTCGCAATTCTTTTACATTTGACAAATTTTTTACTTACTTCAAATTTAGAAGTTTGGTCTATGAACATTAACGACGTGATTGGGACGCCAATATCGATTTTTCCATAATTTAACACCTGCTTTAAAATTCTCTTCAGAAGGAGAAAAACCAGCTACAACATTATATGCACTTCCTCCAAGTAGAGATTTTAAATATGCAAATTTGTTATTTGGAGTTAAATTTGAATTATTGCCAATTGCATTAGAAAATTGCCCCCAAAATTCATACCAAGTGCTACTATCACAATAAAACTTATTGATAGGTAATTGGTTTAGGTAATTTCATAGAAACTCCCTGAAATTTTACGTATTGAGAATTAGAATCATTTTTTAAAAACGCGCTTTGCAAAACAGGGTTTTGGTTTTTGAATGTTTCGATCATTCAAAAATTTCATGATTTTATATCGCGATTCAATTATTATTTCACTGTAATTTTCTAAATTCTCAATTTCTTGTTCAAACTCAGTATCTGGAATTTCATCTTGAATATCTGAATTTAATTCTTTTAAAGTTTAATACTTTTCGTTAAGTTGATCGGTATTAATATTCAGAAGATCAAATTTTTCTTCTAGTGAAATCGACTAATCAACAACAGCCGTTTGAATCTTATTACATAATTTTGTGGCTTGCGTATGCAAGCCCGAATTCTTCCTTTTTAATGTTTCTATGTTACTTGTCATTTTATAAATTATTTATTTCGTTCAACAAATTTATTATTATTTTTTTTTTTGTCAAGCAGACAATCAGATCAAGAATCAATCAATGAATAAAATAAACTGAGCTTACCTCTGTATTTTCAGAAATCATTAATCCAAAATGGATCTTGTCACGAATGCCAAAATGAAGGTATTAAAATTTTTCACGATTCAGGTTCGTCAATTGAAACAAAATTCAGTTCAATAAAAAACTTCTATTTTAAATAACAAAAACTTTAATAATCAATTGAGGATTATTTACCAAGTAATTTACTTGGTTCAAGCTGGATATAGTGCGAACCACTCGCTTCGCAGGAAGTTCTCCATTGATTGATTGAAGAAGGGATGTAGGGCAACAAAGGCCACTATCTCTATCTGGATAAATTAGTTTCAAATGAATAAATATCAAAGAATTTCATCCTCTGTAAAAAAACTCTAAAGTTCTTTTTATTCAATACTGCTGTCTGTAAAAGTTCTCTGAAAGTGATAGTGCAACAGGAATCTAATTGAAGAATGTTCCAGAGTTCATTTCTATGGGAGGTATAGTTTGCGCAGGTTAAGAGAATGTGTTTCAGATCATTGATCCTACTACAGGTTGAACAAAAGAGCATTATTCTGCAAATTGAATTTATTTAAAAGACCCGGGGTAATTATCCTTTTGCTGAGACATCAGATTCCTAGAATTTCCTCTCTTCTGTTTTTTGTCCAATTAGAAATAATATCTATGGTAGGTATTATTTCTAAATATTTATGGTAGGTATTATGTTCCCCAAAATTTCAAAGTAATTGCTGCAGTAAAAGTTTCCGTTAGTTTTTTCTAGTTTATTATGGTAATTGTATGCATGGATGCCTTCTGAAGCTATCCAGTCGATATTTATGTCAAATTCCGTTACTGATCTTACAATCTTGTCAGCTTGTTCATTCCAATAAATTTTTGAGTGACCCGGAATCCAAAGAAATATCAACTGCGTATTATAATGAGAAAGAATAAGAATCTTATTGGCCAATCTATGAATCATCTTAAGGGATTTCATAGAGAAGTTTTGTAATGCAGATAAAACTGAATAACTATCGGATAGAATAAGCAGATTTTTATACATTTCTGTTAGTTCATCCAAAGCTTGGCAAATCGCTAGCGCTTCAGCCGTGAAGATGGAGTTGATTGGATTTATTTTATAAGAAAAGGAAGTAGTTCGTGTTACACCTGTTATGGAAGTAATGTTTGGGTTTTTAGATGCTTCTGTAGCAATTATGAAAAATTCCCTGAATCTATGTTCTAGTAATTCATTAAAGCAGCTATTAATTATAGGGATTGGTAGATTTTTGTTTTGAAAGCAGAATTCATTCGTATAAATCGAACATGGAAGATCAGTAAAATGGATTAGTCTAGGAATTGAGATTATCTTTTATCTAGCTGTATTCAAATTTCTAAGGATATGATCAACACAATTTTTATCATCTTCCATTATTACTAGATGTATTGAACCTTGGTTATTCAGATGCATAGGAGAATATTTCCCATTAGATATTTGAACAATGGAAGTTCTCAAATTCACCTCTAAAATGGTAAATAGAACAATGCACTCGCAGAATAGAAAGTTGAGTTGCAGCGCACTTCTCCCAGAGGAATTAGTTAATAAATTAAAAATCTTCATAAAGAGAGTATTACAATAATTTTCATTGGCGTGAATTAACATTGCCAAGGCACAATGAAATGGGGTTTTAACGCATACGTTACATGTGTTATACTGAAAAATAAGCAAAAAAATGTGTACATATATATATATATATATATATATATATATATATTAGCTGATCATAATTTACTTAATTATTGTAAAGATAGAATTAAAAAAAAAAAAGCAAACCATGAATATTATGTACATGAATTGTGGTGAAATATGTATAAAAATAGGAACAACAGAATCATTGTGAAAAAAGATAAGAAATTACTTAATTATTGTAAAGACCATAAAAATGTATTGTTTGTGTTGTTCTGAGTAACGTTTTCTTGCTTACAAAAGGAGGCACAAATAAATATGCTGGTTACTTGGATTGAAATAGCTTAATTTACAGCCAATTGACAGTAACAACCACAAATTCAAATATGTAGAGAAATACACTTGTAGATAACTTTTTTACTTGTGCTAAAACTGATTATCCAATTAAATTTTTAAAGAGAATCTTTAAATAAACTATAAAATTAGTTAATTGCAAATTTTATTTGTTTTGAATTTTTTGTTGTTGTATTTTGTTAATTTTTTTAGATAGGTATTTTTTTTTTATTTTGATAAAATTTCATTTTTAATCCCCCCTAATTATTATATATATTTTTTTATTTTTATTGATTTAAATTTTTAAAATTTGTTTTATTTAGTTTTCACTTTTTCTTAGTAAAATTTTTAAAATTAAATTTTTTATTTGTATATTTTTATTGTTTTTTATTTATTATTTTAAATTTCTTATTTTTTAAAATTTTATGTATGCGTTGATTTTTAATATAATTTAATTTTACTATTTAAATGCTATTGTCTGAAAGAGTTCTTTTTTAGATTTAGTTATGAATTATTTAATAGATGGCATTGCTTTATTTGATAGATGGCATTTTCACTATTC
>BMAW01104236.1:700071-742427 GCA_019974015.1 Nephila pilipes | reverse complement strand
TTTTTTTTTTTTTTTTTTTTTTTTTTCTTTTTTTTTTTTTTTAAATTCGTGATTTTTTGTAAGTTTTTTTTTAATTGCAATTGTTTCAATATTCCTTGTATGTTGTGCTGACTTTTGATTTCTTATTGATTTTTCAGAGTTCAGTGCTGTTATTCTGGCAACATTTAAAAATTGTTCTTTATAGTGTTTAGTGTTGGCATTTTGCAATGTTTAAAAATTGTTTTTTCCTCATATGGGAAAATGGTATAGTATAGCTTCAAGCCAGTTTTTGATTCATTTTTTTTAATGCTTTTTCAAGCATTTTTATGATGTGAAATAAAGCATTATTCAGTATCAAATGTAAGTCTTATTTCTAAATTTTATTGGTTTCTGTTGGTAAATTTTAAAATTTGTTTCCATTTTTTTTGTATTCCTATATGTAATATTAATACATGGAGTTTTATTTTTTTACTTGAAAACTTTTGAATTTTCTTTTTTTTTTTGCTGTTGTTGTTATTAAAGATTTTTTGGCCTTTTTTTGTGTGTGTTTTCCTTTTTAATTTAATTTTTTTGGTTTTTAGTTTTCAGATTTTTTTTTTCAATTAATATTTTTGGTGTTTTAACAATTTTTTAATAATATATTTGTTCATGGGTATAGTTAGGCCTATTATTCTAGAATAACTCAGTATTCCAGGGTAAAAACCGTTACAACATTCAATATATTTTTCTTCATTTTTGTCTTTTTCAAAATTTTTTTCTTCGAATTCCATATTTTTTAATTTCTTGAATTTTTATTGATTTTATCTAAATTTTTTGATTTATTACTTTATTATATATATATTTATACATATGCATGCATAGAAAATAAGAAATAGTTAAATTTTATTTCCCATAATAATAGGGAAAAAAATGCACAATTCGTACTTATGTTTTCAAAGAAAGAAGAAAAATGTGATTTCTTCGATATAAATGAGTTATAGTAAAGATTATGGTTTTTTCTCTCCTTGACTGAAAGTAATATCGCACGTATCGCCAACCCCGGGGGGGGGTTGAGGAAAATCTCTCTCACTTTTGTAGAAAAGCTTTCTAGCTTCTGAATTGTTTTTGGGGGTAAGCATAACTAGCAATATTCTCTTAAAGAATATTCTAAACATTGTAGATTGGGTTCAAAGTCAGGTGAATATGCTGGCTAATTCATTCGTAGAATTTCTTTATTGGATGAGAAGGAATTTATCCTTGATTATTGCAGCTAAAAAGATCGCTATGGGTCTGATAATCGCATCCCTGTCTTGATGAGTCACAAGTGATCCATTCTTGTTGATGAACAGTTAGTTCAGTGCCATCATTAATAGAGGTATGAGGTAATACTATCCCTTGTCTCCTAAAATGGAACATTTTTGAACACAAATGCAGGATTATTCCGAGTAATTATAAACCACATACTGTTAGGTTATGCATTAAAGGAAAAATCACCTGTGAAGGGGATGTTGCTCCATTTATATATTTATTCCTTAAATAAAACACAAAATATTCTTGCTCCCACTTTTTATAAGTAACACACTATCAACGAAACCTAAATCATTGACATACAAGCTTGCAAAATCTAACAAGATGGAGTCATTTTTGAATAGTTTGAGTTAAAACTTTTGTTTGTAGCCCTCTGAAGAGATTGTTGCAATAAAGTGTCATTCATTTTGTAGTTTTTACAGAATGGTAGTATTAAATACTGATTTTCATTCTGTGTTATTTATCTTGATCTTTCACTGACATTTTCAGTTTCCATATTTCATTCCTTAGTTTGGAAATGTAACTTTGGGACATATTGTATAGGTTTCCATTTGGCCAACTTCTAAACTTGGAAGTTGGTACCAGTAGCCCTCCTAATTACTGAATCAGCCTATTGTTGGAATATAGTATTCTCTTATGACTCAGTCAACGTGTGTCAATTTTTTTCTAATCTTTATCTACATAATGAATAATATGAAATGCTGTAAGTTACTCTTGACTCCTTAACTAAATTTTTTTTAAAAATCTATGTTACTGTAGAAATATGCTTATTCCTAAGTTTGTAAACATGGTAGTTTTCCTTGTTAACATATTTTATTTCATGTTTGCTGAAAAAGTAGTCAATTTTTTGTTTGTTTCATATTACATTCACTATATTCAAATTATTTTGAACAATATGTTTAGTTTTGAAATCAGACAACTTAATATGTTTTGCAGTTTCAGTGTCCTCGTTAGCGTATTTAAAATTCATTTGCTGATGCCAAGTATTAACATTTGACAATGCAAAGTATTAATATTTGACAGCAGACAACAATTAGTGAAAAACTTCAGCTGTTATAACACTTTTACTTAGGGTGAATGGAGTCCACAAGTTTTTGTTAATGTTTGTCAACTGCAAAATTGAAGTATAATGTACATCAAGTGTGTGTTGGATGATTAGCGCAGGTCTCAGATAGAATTGAAAATGTACTTTGATTTGGATTATTTTTATCTGCTTGCTGGTGTTTCAGACATCCTAATTGTAAAATAATGTAAGAAAATTCTTAATTACCCTTGAGGACTTAACTTCTTTAGGTAAGTAAGAAATTTACAGCTCCTGGACAGTAAAGTGGTTTTTCCTTTTAACCATTGGATTTATCTTTGGTAAACATGAGTGATGCGCTCTTGGGTTGACCTAGTGATCCTTCCCTATTTTCGATCTTCTTTCTCGTCCTCCAATAGTTACCTATCTCATTCTTCTTTTGCATTGAGTCTAGGTCACAAATGTACATTTGTAACCATTATTTAAATCTTACACTTGGTTACTATTTAATCAATGATTTTTATTTTCATTGTGCTAAAATTATAGTTTTGGCTTAAAAGTTCTTCAAACAACAAATTTGTGTCATTTTTTTAAAAATTTTTTAACCTCCACTTTTTTTTAAAATATAACACTAATTCTATTAGTTTGCATGAGGAGGAAATTGGTGTCCTGGGGCTATCTTTTGCGCTCCCTTTGGCAAACACATAGCTGTAGACAAGTGGACCTAGAGAGCCCACTGTTGTTGGTTTAACTGTTTCCCTTGTTGGGTTCTGGTAGGCGAAGGCAATGCTTGAATAAATATAAACTCAACTTTCCCTTTCTCTCCTGGGTCAATATATTTTGTATCCTGCTGAAGGTCATATTTTATCCACCTGTTTCAACTTTGATGAAGTTGTAGCAGGTTATTTACTGTTGGTTTTTAAAGACAACTGAATGTAGAACAAAATTTTTTAATCGGAAAACAAAAACTTCATTTAACTATGATCCTTCTGACCCGAGTAATGAATTTTTATACATTTCTTGCTGAACATGGAATTTTTCTAAAATCTCCATTTGTTATACACAAATGCCTTCATTAAATGGTTGATGAATGAACATATGTTAAAAATGCTTGGATTTTTGAATTGTGACTTTTGTAATCTTGCCTGTTGTGTGCCTCCGAAACATAAATCCTCGATAGATTTTCTGTACAAAGTGTCACTCGGGTCCCCAATAAAATTTTTGTTGTACTTTCAGTTGTCCTTAAAAATCAACTGCAATTAAAGCAAGATATCATAACTGTGAAATATGACCTGACATTTCAAATCCTCTCAGCAGTTTCAAATATCAGAAGTTCAGACATTCACAAAGTCCTTGCTGGGGGTAATTTAAGTGTTTTTCATGGGCACATTTTCTTCTGAATAGTAATTTGGAGCCATAATGTATTGTCGCCAGTCATATCTTTCCAATTCTAAAGTTTGTCCAAAATGGCAAACAGATAATAGAAATAAATAAATAAAAAAAAGCAAGAAATTAGAAAAACTAATCAAAATTCTATTTGGAAGCTCACAAAGTATCCCATTGGTCAAGCATACACCTCAGCTGCTAAATCTTCAACTCTCACCATTGCCAATTTTTAGTTTTCGTTGACTTGATTTGAGAAATATTAATTTTTTTTTTTATTCATCTTGTTTTTAAAATGGCTTTAATTTGTTTTTCATTTTAAATTTTCTTTTTTATATTTTTCTTAGTTTAAAGCCTTTAAAATTTATTTGCAATAGTACTCTTTCTCTCTGATAAGAGGGTATTGCTACATTTTCGGTTTTAACAAGATGAGAAAATATTGATTTGCTACTGTAAAATTGTGGCTGCTTGTTGTTGCAAGGAATTTGTCTCATGTAAATTTTCAAACTTTCTTTATCTGATTGGTTAAATATTGGATTGTTCTTTCTCTTTTTCTTTGTTAATGCTTTGGTTTTCTATTTATGTATATATTTTTTATTTGGTTTTTAATATTGCAATGTGGTCTTTTAGTATTTGACAATCTTTTGAGCTTTATGGAATTTCCATATTTTTATACAACATTTTTCTGAAAGTGATTGTTGGGTCTGTAAAACATGCTAAAACTTGCTAATCTATCATAATCCAGATTCAGAATTTATTTATGTTATTTTTAATTTTATATTAAGGTTTATTTTTTTTATTATTATTTTTCATGCCTAGGTTAATACTTTTTCATATTTTGAAGTATATATTCTTGCTATTTTTATCACATTATTTTATATATTTGTTCTTTTTATTTGTTTTATGGGGTAATTATCTTTTTCTTTGCTTTTACAATTTAAAAATGCTCATTTTTCTTTTGTTTTTTTCTTTAATCTAAAAAATTCACACGAGTGTCAATCGTATACTTTTTTTAAGGAATACTATTTAGCTTAATTTTGTGTTCCTTCAATTTTTTTAAAAAAATTATTTCAACTATTTTGTTATATCACTGATATATATATATATATATATTTACCCGAAAGAAAAGATAAGCTCAATAAATAAGCTCATTTATCTTGAAATATCGAAGCTAGAAAATGTAGAATATTCCAATTGCATTAACAAAAGAAAGAAAATGGAAATCGATTACAACATCTTTATTAATGGTTATTACAACATACAAGGTGTGCTATTAAATAACAAGACTGACGCTGCAAAATATTTTATTTTGATGTCATACATACTTATTTAATTATTACCTTCAATATACACCCCTCCGCTATTCCGACTACACTCCATGCGAATCTTTCATTGCTTGAAATAGCGCTGTAAGTCTTATATCAACTCCTTCAGGACGTGTGTCGCTTTCTCTTTCACAGCTTCAAAGACTCACATATTGTTCCTCTTAATGCAGATTTCACCTTAGGAAACAGATAGAAGTCTCATGGCTCAAGATCCGGCGAATGGTCTAACATTGGGATGCTGTACTAGGCTAGAAACCTCTTGACAGACAATGGGGAATGAGTCGGCGCATTGTCTTGGTATAAAATTTTGCCTTTCGGATTCTTTGTCAATTCCTACAGTCTCAACATTTGCACGAATACTTGACCAACGGTCAGATCGAACCAGATTACCGATTTCTTCGATACTGTCGTCCGTTCCTGATGGGGAGGGTATCCCGGGCTTAAATCTTCTTCAACGTCTTCTCTGCCATCTTGAAAACGCTTAAACCACTCAAAACACTTGCACGCAATAAGCATTCATTATCGTACACTTTCTATAAATTATAAGTTTCAGCAGCGGTTTTTTCGAAACTTCATGACAATTTGTTGTTTTATTGTTACACTTATAATTTTTTCGGCGAAACAAAAAATAACTCTAATGTGATTGAAGGCTACGGCTATACGGATTTGTTTACAGAAACGAGAAGCACTGCATTCGAAAGGGAAGACTTTCCTCTAAACAGCTGTCGTTCGCTGCTCACTTCTTCTGTGGCAGCGCCAGTCACGCTATTTAATAGCCAAACCTCGTATATGGACACAATCAGTCACAAAGGTTAACATACACCCTCAAAAATGGCAATTTTTATGTAATTATTGGATCTGAAAAGCTGTAGCATTTTTTTGTATTGAAATACAAATTGCGTTCACATACATTATTTATGTAAAGAAAAAAAAAAAAAATAAATAAATAACCCGCTTGAAATCGGTGAATGGAAAATAATTTGTGACATCCTTCCTTCGTTATTTAATTCTACCGCCTTGTTTCAGTCTAATTAAATATTCAATAATTACCAGACTTCAATTGAAGATACATAAGAGCAAGACACAATACTTTTTCAACCACTAAATAATAGATAAGGTTGCCCTTTCTACAATCCCTCTTAATTCGTCAATCCTTGATTATGATCCAATAATAAAGTCTTACCTTACCAAATCACTCGTTCTGATTCAAACACTTCTTTCTAACAGCAGATTCGTGTCTCAACAAGAACAAAGACTAAGGGCCACTTCATTCAAAAGATTTATTACGATCCTTCTATCCAATTAACCAATATCTATTGGTCTGTCGTTATCTTCTATCTCCCTTCTCTCTCTTTTTTTTTTTTTTTCTATTCTATTAATTTTTTTTCACTTCCTCTAATTCAATTCACTGCACTTCTTATCATCATCTAATTTACCTAACCATGTTTCATTTTGGTTGGGAAGAAATTGTAATTTTATTCAATTCAAATTACCAAATAGTCTCCGTTGTTAGTGAAGAAAAAATCGCAAATAGCCCAACGTGACAAATTTATTTAACGAAAATCATATAACACGAAAGTGTACATCACACATTAAGTAAAATAAAAAATTAGCATAATTATGCAATGGAAAATAATTTAATATCGTGTAACTTTGCCTTTTTTTAAATCAATGACAGGCTTGCAATAAAACATTTTTGCAAGGTATCTTTTGCTCAGATATTGTATATTTTAACTCTTTTGTCAAATTCATCTAATACTTGTTCAAAGGGATTCTAATCTGGTAACTGAGGAGGGATATGGAGTTGTGCAGGTACTTCGTGAATGAGCCATTTTATTACAATCTTTCCTATGTGTTTTCGATCGTTATGGTGCTGGACGATTCACTGTCAATCCTAGCTTCCAAGCTGTCAACCGATGACTGCACGTTATTTTGTAATACCTGCAATGGTCGCTGTTGTGGTTCTGATCGCGAGCTGATGGCCGGCGTTGTTGCTGTCGCATTGTGGGTTCGAATTCTGATGCACCCGTGTGGTGACCGAGTGTGAAGAATAGTACCACTGTAGTTAATGCATGTCGTAAGAGGTGACTAAAAATGGGTATCCAGTGTCTGTGGGTATAGCCGGGTACTTTGCCCCTGGGGATTATATCAGAGGACTGGTCCTCCAGTTTGGCGGACCTCAGGGACGTGCCTTCTATAGGCAGGTACGAGCATCATTCACCCGATGTATCCAGTGATTTCCCCCTTCTCATGGGGTTTATTGTCTTCGGTAAGTATGGTGACATGCCTCCAGGATACCCTAGCGATCCTTTTCTATTTTCGACCTTCCTTGCCAATCAATTTTCTTTTTTCAATTTTTTAACTTCTAGATGACACCTTTACACTTCACAAGTTTTACATTCACTCGCTTACCTTGTTTGGCTCATGGCCAAATCTGACTTTTACGCCATAAAAAGTACTATCATTCACTCATTCAAACGTCTAGATCACAATTACACCTTGTTTGGTGTAGCATGGCCACATCTGGCCCTTGCGCCATTAAACTTCACTAACACTTTCGAATTCCGATGCCACTAAAATTTCGCCATGTGGCGGGACTCCAAGTTCCTCAATGCAGGTTAATTTCCCAATATCAGCTTCTGATATTAACGCACAAACCATGAGTCCTCCTTCAACATACTTTACTGAAGACACAGTATTTAATAAGTTTCAATTCTACGTTTCTGCCCCGCCTAATTTTACCAAATCCGACCACTTTCGAAACCATTTTATTTACTCTCATCGGTGAAAAGGAAATGTTGCCAAAAATTCGAAATCCTTATGAATATATTTATTAGCAAAGTTTATCTTTTCCCTTTCCTCTGGATATGGGTATCTTTCTTCGCGGAATTCAATTCTGCCAAGAAATTCTTCAGATTGGCGGATTCTGCGATCTGTTTCTTCGTTAACACTGTTGCTAATTATCGCAGCAACGTATTCCATTAATTAACGAATGGATGATTTAGGATTTAGTAAATTTCTTCATCCCTGCTTTAGCATCTCAATCATTAAAAATCGTTGGCCATCCACTTCGAGATTTTTAAATATATGTCCAGATTTATCGAAATTCTTTAAAATAGTTTGGATAGTAGACATACATTTCCCAACAATTTTAGCAGTTTCAGCGTAAGATTTTTTTAAAAAAAATTCTTAAATGTAATTATCAAATTTCGAATGTCAACAGAAATTTCCTGTTTTCGAGCCATTTTTACTGGAGCAGTAGCAACGAAAATTACTTAACACATGCTCAAGATTCACTTTCATCGATAACATGCAATATTGTTTTGTGCCTATTTAAATAAGAGTGAAATTGGGTGACGTTTTACAAAAGCAATGACGTGAATTTTACATATTCTGGAAGGATAATTTTGATTTTAACTCTTTTATAACATATTGTTTAACTTAATGTAATGTTGGCTTAAATTTAATTTTTTAAAATTATTTATAATTTCTTATATATCGGCATTTTAAAAGACGTATGTTGACTTTTGTGTATATATATAATATGAGGTTTTTTGGTATGAGTATTACTGTAGCATACTTGCTTATATAGCTTATTTTGATATAATACATTCAAAAAGTTGGGCTATTATTTTCTCTTTATTTTGCTCTGTGTGTTATTTTGTTAGAATACACACACACATACAGGGTGTGTCCCAAAAGTAAGTTGAATGACCTCGCGCCGCCGAAGCAAGCCTTTAGCAATGCGTGCGCAGTAATGGGAAAGGTGGTTGTGAGTTTCAGGAAGCCAATGATACCCGCATTAGTTGCCTGCAGACAGTTCTACAGTGCGCGTCGCTGCTAGTTTAAACTCTTATTTTAGTGACTCGTCGGAATTTCACGATGCCGCGTATTTAAGGACCAGCGTTACGCGATAAAATTTTGTGTTGCGCCCAAAAAAACGGGCGCCGAGACCGTTGCCATGCTGAGGGAATTGTATGGCGATATTACCATGTCCCAAAATATGGTTTACCGCTGTCACAAGATGTTCCGGGAGGACAGAGAGAACGCCGAGGACGAAGACTGTTCTGGACGCCCGTCAACGTCACATTCTGATCAAAATGTAAAGAAAGTGAGGGATATTTTGAACTCTGATCGACATGAAGTGCTGAGTGGCGAGTGGCATACGCCAGCATCGCTGCGCCAAAAAAAAAAAAAAAAAATGGTGAGAATGAGAAAGTCCCGTGTGAAGGCCATACTCTTCGTTTTTTTCGATAAAAAAAGGCATTGTCCACTCAGAGTTTGTGCCACAAGGACAAACAGTGAACAGTCATTTTTACTTGGAAGTCAAGAAAAGGTTCTAAAGCAGAGGGAAACGCGTCAGAAAGGAATCGCCAACACTTAGCATCTTCATCATGACATCGCGCCGTCGCACACCACCTTCATTGCCACGGTGTACTTAGCGAAATGTGGTGTGGTAACACTGCCTCAGTCCAATTACAGCCCCGACTTGGCTTCTTGTTTCTAGAATCAAAATGGAATGACCACAATTTCTGGACTTTTGGAAGCCGTCAAAGAAGCGACAACGAGTTGCTTGAAGGAGGTCCTCGTCGACGTCTTCCAAGGTGCGTTCAGCGCTTGGGAAAAACGCAGCCGCCGTTGTGCCGACGTGGAAGGAAGCTACTTTGAAGAATTTTAGTTGCTTTTATCTTTATCTGCAATAAATCATTTTTTTCCTGGACTTATTCAACTTTCTTTTGTGACACACCCTGCACACACACGCACGCACACATACACACACACGTTATGAACATTATGGACCGCAATAATTCGACTTGAGATATATATAGATCTCTAACATAAGATACTCGTGTAGCCGGCTTTATCTCTCATTTGACCGAGGTTCAAAATTACGAGGTCCGTCGCCAATAGCCCTTGTATTACTTCTAGAGCGACGTTAATAAAATCAAAACCAGCCGAATTTGTCTGTTGCGCCATAAACTCATTCAATCACTCACATAAGGTAACAGTATTAAATACCCTTCCTCTTTCTCCTGTAAAATATTTTCCAATTTTGCTAGTGAGAAAAGGGAAGGAAATTGTCCTCTCACTTGTCATTGAAGATATTCCCATAAGGGTTCAAATATTGTTTAAGTCTGGTCTCTGAGTGCACCTAAACAAATGTTTCGCTTTAACCTCATGTTCATTAAAACCAATTTGCGATGCACTTTGCTGTATGGACGAGAGCATTATCCACCTTAAACAAAGGATATCTATCGCGAAAAAATATTGGATTAATTTGATCCTGGATTACGTTTAAATATGTTTCGGCTGTTATCCTATCCTTCAAAATGTCTATAGTCTTCAAGAAGGTCGAGAAATAGCCCCTCAAGGGCTTATCTTCTTAGGTTAGTGTGAAAAACAAGACTTCGAGGTACCCTAGTGATCTTTTTCTTTCCCATGTAGTTGTCTTTAATAAGTACGGGTAGCTCACCCCTGGGATACCCTAGCAACTTTTTCTCTGTTTTCGACCCTCCTTATCAACAAATTTTTACCTGTTTCTTCTTCTTTTTTTTCCCCTTCTGTCTAGACAATCATTTAAATAAATTTTTGGTTCAGCATAACAAGATTTTGACTCTTTCGCCATAAACACTAACATTCACTCACTGTTTTATAGCAAGGAATAGCACCGCACACCATGAAAAAAATATCTACTTCCCTTCTTTACAATTGGAACCAACCAATCAGGATGGAATGCTTCTGCGGGACGTCACCAAACGTAAACGATTCCTGTGGTGGGAAATATAGAGAAAATCGATTTGCCTGACAAAATTACATCTTTAAAGTCATCAAGGTTCCAGGTTTAATGGTTTCTGCCCCCACTATATATTTTTTGGCATTAATGTTAACGATGAGGAGGTTGTGCTTCATAACGACCGTAAAAAATTGCTTGAAACTTTCGACGAATTGCTTTAAATATCTTCATAGACTGAATAACTAAAAAAATATAGAAGGATTTGTAAATGAACTGCTGAATGTTATTAAGTTTCTTTCATATAGTAAGCATGGTAATTAATCATGATTCACAATAACAGAATCATGACGTAGAATTGCGTCATGAATGAAGTTAGTTAATGTTTTTAATTTAGATAAAAGTGTATAATTGTTTCGAATGTGATTGAAAGGGAATTTGAATGAACTGTGGGATTATAAGTGATGCACTTTCATATTAGCAATTGTTCTTGTGTTATACTTTTATATTAATCATTATACCTCGTCGGTTGGAGTAAGATTTGCATATAGAACTGTCAAGTGGCTGCAGTAGTCTTGCGGTCATGACCGCTAACTCTCGCCCGCCATTGTTTCGTTTAGTCATGGGTTCGAATCCTGATGCCATTAAAAGTCCGCCGTGTAGCGGGGCTGATTCACGTCAAATCTGTCGAGGCTCCAAGCTCTCCTTGTGTCGTGGAGTGGAAGTTTAGAGAGGGAGGTGCCAGTTCAAGTGTCATCCTCGTCACTTGACCGAGTCTCAAAATTACGAGATCCGTCGCCCTCGTGTTGTTTCTAAGTGCGACATTAATAAACAAACAATCAATAAGGCTTTCAAATTTTTTTCAAATCGTGGATTATACGATAAAATGGCTTGCGTGCTAAGAAACATGATTTGTGAAAAACTAAATTCGCTGTGATAATGTAATGAAATAATTGGTAACTCATATACTATATTTTTGTTCATTTATGATTAAATTACCGTACTTTCAGTTATTTCTTCCCTATCAAATTAAATTAATTTTTTTTTTTTTTTTTTTTTTTTGATTTTATGTTAAAATACATGATATGAATTCTGCTTATATCTGTATATGAGCTACATCACATTGTCATTGCTCTTAAAAAATGATTGAAACGAAAAAGTTTTGTTGTAGAACATTTATTCCCATAATTTTGAGATTAAAAATCATTTGGCATAAATTTAATTAGAGTAATAAACGAGTACATTTTTTTTCTCTTTTAATTTCAGCTCAAATGTGTCCAAGTTCGGGTATTAAAAGAATGGTATCCGAGTCTGGTGATTTAATACCTCTAAAAAGAGAACGATTTACTTTTAAAGGTTCTCATCTAGCGGTATTGGAGCAGTATTATGAGCAAGACCCATATCCTGATACACAAGTAAGGGAAATGATAGTTGAGGAGTGTAACAAAGCAGCTGAAAAATGTGGTAAATATATTTATAAATTATTAAAAAAAAAAAAATTGAAACGTCATTTTATCTTTTAAACTTTATATATTGTTTTATTTAAGATATTAGAGTTAATTCTTATTTGTGTTTAATTTTAGAAAATCATCACACAAGTTGTATTGACATCACAAAAACTGATTTGCAAAAGTTAATTAATTTTACCGAAATTGGTAGCTGCTGTTTGTAAATTAATTAACAATATTTATTTAGTATCTCCATTTAGCGGTATATACTATTTAGATATTAAGAGGAATTCACATTCAATAGTGAATTGTAAAGGATCTTGCTTTAAAGACACATGCTGGGTATTTTATACTTTTCCTTAGACTCAATTTCTGTGTAAATTTTAAAAACTTTTTGAGATTCAATATTGCAACTAATTAAAAAGATGTTTATGAAGTAATCAACTCGTAATCTTTAAACTGTTTCTGTTAAATGCTTAAAGAATAGAGCCTAAATTAAGAATACTTTAAAATAAAAAAGAGTGTTCCGATAGTAATATATTCTGATTTCACTAATGTATAAATGGCAGCGCGACTAAGATGATTCCCTATAAGACAATGAAAAAAATGACAAGAAAGGTCGTAACGAATTTTCGTAATGTACTCTCTCGGTAATCTGGGAGATATCGAACCAGAGCACTGCAGGATTTTTGGAAAATCACTAAAATTAACGCATTTAAATAACAAAAAATTATGTATTTCTATATAAAAATTTTAATACAGTACATGCAAAGTGTCAAACACGAAATTACTAAAACTACAGAAAAAAAAGTACGGTTTTATATTAATAGCTTATATTATTCCTTTGAAGTAGAAGCCACAAAATAATTTTCTTTAATTTGTCAACTTATGTAAAAATGCTAGATTACTGGCTGGACTGGAAAGGTGAACTTCCGGATTATAAAAGGAATATACTGTATTCCGAATTGATTGTAACGAAATTTCGTCTGCACCTTGCTATATGCAAAGGCAAAATATGTTTTGGGGGCTAGTGAGTGCAAATTATTGGCACTCCAGAACATCGTAATTGAGTATTCCAATGATGAATACAAGAAATGTGTTCCAATTCAAAGATACAATTTCCATTCGAAATTAATTTCATTTACTCATTCTGACTATACCAATGCCTTTATAGTGGGTTCACCAACAATTTAAATATATAGCCATTTGAGAAAGAACTTGTAATTGAGCTATAGTAAGCAGAGTGGTCGAAATGATGCTGCCATTGTACGATATTGATTTGAGCACCTTGACAGAACACAGCGTAGTACATGAGTATGAAGCAGCCTGACGAGAGAGCGGAAGGACCAGAGATCGTTGCATCTACTCTTGTTACTTCAGGTTTGTCATTTTCACAGAGCCGATGAGTAATCGAAATATCGGAGAATACATTGATAGATGACTCATAGAACAGGGTCTGAACTCACGGCGTCCATTACCCTTCACCTGTTCACACCTACAAGTGCATTAATGTAGTGATATATGATTCATTTGATTAGGAATATCATTTGACTGGAATAGAATTGTTTTCAATAGTGAATCCTGCCTCGAATTGAACGACCCTTTTAGAATGACCAGGGAACACCTGTCTATAGATGCCCTGTACAGTTGTGGAATACTAACGCGGCTTTCGCTGCTCATTCCTGCAACCAGAAGTCATGTTCTCATGCGACATTTCATTTGATAACTGAATGTTGTTGATTGACATTAGTTTGGAAAGGAGGATCAGGTGTCGTCCTCGTCACTGATAGCCTTCGTGTTGCTTCTAAGTGCGACATTATTAAACAATTAATAAACTGTGATTGACATTCGTGACACTTGAACAACACGGTTGGAACGTCGGGGATATTCTATTCCCCGTTGTTTTATCTTAACTTTCACTTCTATCCAGGATTAAATTTCAGTAGGATAATCTCTATCAACTCGAGGCTATTATGCCTAATGATTGTCTTCATACTTGACACTTTTCTAGGTTGCTAAATTCTTCATATCTCTCTACAATGGAATTTAATTGGGTGCATTAGGTAGGTGCCTCCAAATGTCCAAGAATCTTACGTTTTTAATTGTATAGTTGGGATGGTCGCGGTTGCGTTGTAGTCGTAGTCGTGAACTCGTGGCCGGCGTTGTTTCGGCGAATCTTGGGTTCCAGTACTGATGAGTTTTAAAGATCCACTGTATAGCGGAGATAATGTGTTTTAAATTTATCGAAGCTCCAAGTCCTCCCGTTGGCGTAGAGAGGAAGGTGCTAGCTCAGGTGTGGTCCTCATCACTTGACCGATGCTTAAAATTACGAGGTCCGTCGCCAACAGCCCTCGTGTTGCTTTTCAGTGCGACGTTCATAAACGATCACTATCAGTCATCAGTTAAAATAAGAATTAACAAATTATAGAAATAATCTAGTAACATATATTTTATTGGTAATAGTGCTTCTAAGTGCAATATTAATAACTAATCAATAGAGCTTTCAAAAGTTCAATAATTGGAGAAAATAAGGCAAAAAGTAACTAACTCTGTGATTGAATACCATTCTGGATTACTCTTTGCATAAGTGCCAGAAGACCAATGTTTTATTGTATAGTTCTGTGTATGTAGCTCTAACTCCTAAATAAAGAATTATTTGCCTAAAGTTTTATTTTTTTTTTCGAATTTAATTTTATTCGTTTCTTTTTCGCTATACATATACATCATCACATCTACCGAATATCGTCTCTTTAGAATTACCAATTGTTTGCTGTGTGTATATCTTAGAGTGTTTATATCTCAAGGGGATGTTTTTATTAACCGAATAAAACATTATTATTTTCAAGTTATGATTAAAGAGATTGAAAATTAACTATGTAACTCTTAAACTAATAGATTAAAAATTTTAGTGAAACTTTGGAAATTGAACAAAATCTATCTAGGATTTTTTTAAAGCCATAATCATTGCAGTTTTGCTTAAAATTTTGGTTTCTATTTGATTTTGTTGCTGCGTTTATTATTTTTTAAAAATATGTTAAGTACTCAATTCAACATATTATTATTATAATTATTTTTCCATCAGAAGAAAAAGTGAACAAAAACTTTTGATATTTTCTAAATGAGTAAATTTTGAAGAGAAGAAAATGTATATATTCCAGCTGTAATTTCTGCCATTTTATCCTTATTTTAGCATAATTCAATGTTTATTTTAGAATGGCCCTTGTCCGATCGAGATACTGTGACTTTGCCAGTTGTAAATAATTGGTTTAACAATAGAAGAAAAGATGCGAAAAAACAAATGAGAATGAAGCATGGTAAATAAATTTTAATCCAATTATATTTTGAAATTTTTTTTTGTAAATTTATTAAATTTCAATTCACAATATTGAAGTTTTAATATTCTCATAATTTTGAATAGGATTTTAAGATTTTTCTTGGAGTGCATCATGTGATACTATACTTTTTTCTTTATTTTTCTTTGGTTTTTTTTTTTTTTCTACTTGTAACATGCATTTTAACCGATGCTATGTAAAACATGGAGTAGTAAAATAACTTTTGTGCAGGAGTATATTTTAGTTTTCATTAATTAGTTTTAATTTACAACAAAAAAATTATGAGAAGGAAGTATCTGTGTCATCTGTTAAGCATTTGCAAGTGTTTTGTGAACTTAATGATTTATATACTTTGTATTCAAACATATAAACATAATGTGTTCAATACATACGTTTTAACTTGGTTTACCTTGTAAAATTTTATTCTTAAATCAAACATTCAAAGATATCACCAACTATATTCAAATATTTTTTCTGTTATCTATAAATATATCTGTTTCAATGTGCAATTTTGGAAACGATTGTGATGTTTGCTGATTAAAGATCATCATTCATGTAAACCTTATTTTGCATAAATGGTTGTACGAAGTATTGAGATCACAAAAATATAAAAAAATCATTGCATTATATATTATTCATTTCTGATTTTTTTTTAAAGAAAAGTTTCGTAATATTCAGTACAACCTTATAATATTACAGCAGATTAAAGTTTTTTACTTTTATACAAAGAATATCCCAATATGTCATAATTAATATAAAGTCACATTTAGTAAAATTGCCTTATTTGTATTCAATTACAATATTGAGACACCATGTGTGTTTGGCTTGTTTTTAAGTTAATGATAAGTAGCACATAGATTAAGGGGTTAATTCAAATTTGTTAACTTTCTTTGTACTTCAAGGTTTTCTGGACCTGTGAATGTGATTATGATTTAGATTGATAATTATGTAGTTTATAAGAAATGTTACAAATTCTTTCAAGTATTTAACAATTAGTATATAATACTATCTTGTATATTTATGGCCTCTTTTTAGAGAAACAGAAATTCTAGCCGAAATATTCCTATGTTCATTATCATGTTGTAACTTTAATTTTAGAAAATATAAATTAAAAATTGAATTAATTTCAGTTTTGGAATATGAACTTCTAAAATTTATGTCATGACTTAAATCAAGTTTTTATTTTTATTAATAATATATTATATATTGCTATCTTTTTCATGCAATTACTTAGTTAAATGTTTCAAATTAATTTACAGGCCTTAATAATATGAATGTCCATTCATCATACCAAACATCATTTTCAACCACTCTACCTATTGGTAAATGGTCCCCAGGATCAATGTCATCTTCTTCCTCATCATTTAATTATCAAACACTTTCAAACGAAGTTACTGAAAGTGACAGTTCGTCTACGTCTGAACGAATTATGGACAGTGATATTATTTTAAAGAGTGATGTACCAGAACAAGAGTCTTGTGATATAAAGCATATTTTATAGTATCAAGTTTTCAGGTTTGCTAACTTTTTAATTTACATTCCTTAATCTACCAAATATTTTTTTTTAAAAAAATGAGTATAATTTTCGAAAAACTTAGTTTCTTAAAATTTTAACTAGGATTTCAATATATTAAAAGTTTCATATTTTATTACGAATTGTTTTCAATTGGGGAAAAAATGTTTTACGATTTTTTAATCATTTTTATTTTTTCCAATGCTAAATTTAAAGTTTTTTTGTGCATAAAGTACACACTTTAGGCTCTAAATGAAATTATCATTCCTTCATCCAACTTGAATTGAAAATTTTTTTCCTATTAAACCAAGTAATATTCGTTGATAGAAATATAATTATTCCAGTATCTGACTCTAAATAAATAATAATAAAAACAAAATTGCTGTAATGATGACGAATAAAATAATAAGATATGTATTCATTTACTTTTTAATAATATTCTGTCATAATGTATTAATTATTTGAAGAATAAAGCTTGACCTTAAAGCATTATAAATATCCCCTTTAACTTAAGGGGATTTTCAAAATAATATACATTAATGTAACAAAATATTTTTATTCATTACAATTTTTTTTTTTTTTTGGTATAATTCTAGTTTTATTTTAAATACGTATTTATATATGGAAGTAGGAATAAAACTTATGTAATCCAAGGATCAAATATGATATTCATTTGAATAAATAAATTCAGTTATATAAAGTCAGACAGCATACATTTTAAATTTAAACAAAAAAAAAAAAATGAAATTTAAAAAAAAAAATCATCGCTTTTATTTGTAATTTGATCTTACAAGTGCACTAAAGTTTTAAAACACAATTATTGAAATAAAAGTAATATTTAGGATTTACTGAAGAATATATTTTTAAATAAGCATTTTTAAAGAATCAAACTAATCAGATTTTTAAAATGCTCATAGTTTTAGGAATAGCTTGAAATAAAGTTTATATCTTTTTAAATATTATTAGCTTATAAGACAAGAATTTTTAATTACTTAAACATGATATGCTTCAGCTTTGAAAAAATTAGGTTCAAGTGCTTTTAAGCAAAATTGCTTTTGTTATGTATCTATTGGAAACATCTACATATATTAATCAAAACAAATCTTATTAGATGTTTATTAGACTGCTATTGTGCTTTTGAAATTTTCTTAATTAAGCAGAATTTTAGGTAATTTTTATGAAGTTAAATTATCGAAATTAATACCAACTCACTGGTCTGACTGAAATATCAGATTAGCAAGTATGAAGACACAAGTAGTTATATCAATGCATTTTTTTACTTTTTCGGGAATTAAAATTTTGTATGAGAAAAAAAGATGTATCTAAGAATTCATAGATTCTACAAAAAATTTTGCATTTAGGTGGTTCACCCAATTCCATTTGCTGAATAATTACTACATCAGAGCCAACCAATTTTCAGGGAAAGACTGAAGTAATTTTTAATTTTGAGAATATATGAAAACTTTTAAGGTTAAATATTTGAATATTTCAAATAATTTAAAATGTTATTAGAAATGGGTAAAGAAGTTAAATCTCCAAAACCACTGTTTTCAGGAGGGCGAATGAAGAAGTGTATTCTCAATTTTTAAATAAATAAGATGGTATGACATGCCACATACACAGAAATACTTTGTAGTCTGCAGAAATATTTCTAATTGCTGCATATACTGGAGTATTATTTTTAGAGATATGTTTGGAATATATTAACACTTTTGCTTGTGAATGAAGGGCATGTCCTCATTCTAATTCATTATTTAAATGAAGGTCAACTTAAAACCTGATCTAAACTGACCTAATTCTGAATTCTAAAAGCAAATTATTTTTTATTTATAAAAAGGAACATAAATATTTAGCTTTATATTGGAAACATTCTTCAATAAAGTGACATAGAATTCTTTATATAAGAGTAACTTTTAATGAGAAAAATAGTAATATATATTAGATACAGGTAAGTTTCATCAGGTGTGTAATTTTTTTAAAAAAATTACTTTGTCTTTCCATAATAATGAGATTAAGACTAATGTTTTTGTTTTTCATTGAACCGACCTGATTCGAATGAAAAGTTGTCAATATTTTCTAATAATTTTTAATAAAGTATAATTATTAATTCATTTAATTATTCCAGAAAATTATATGAATGTATAAATTGCTTTTGTGAAATTGGAAATGAATACAATGTGTGTGTAATCAATGTTTTTAAAAACTGTATCCTCCTCCTCTCTCCCAAAGCATTTAAGGCTATCTTTGTCTAATGCCAAAAAACCTGAAGAAAACCGAACATATTCCCAGACCGAAAAATTCTCAATTTTAATAATTTCGGGATACTGCAACACATATTTATTTAATATACTGTTGATTTAAAATTAAATGCCAAATAAATGCACATTTTTTCCCCCTGTAAAATCTATTTTACTTAGCATTACATTATGGAATATATTTTATACATGAAAAAAAAAAAAGTAAAATGTTACAAATTTAGGTCCTATTTTTTACATTATACAAAAAGTCTTAATTTTTTCATCTCCTATGCAACTTATTTGATTTTATACGAAAGAGACGACCGAACATGGAGAATTTTCGGAATTCAGTTGTACTTTAAAATCAGGTTGTAACTCTATTCTGTGTCAGTGATTTGCAAGATTATGTTTCAGAACACTTTTTCATGAAGTCAAGTCAAGACTTGATCTTAGTTTATGTATTCATATATTTTTCTCTGCTATGTAATGTGATACCAGGGTTGGAGGATAAATATTCGCATAATAAAGTCAAATAAAATATATAAGATATTAAATTTAAAATTTCCTGTTTTAAAAGGTTTAGTCTTTTATATAAATTTTATTGAAAGAGAAATTCTTCCTATGAAATTTATTGACTTAAATTTACATTGTTAGAAATGTGTTAAGAGAGATAGACAACAGCATAAACATTTTCTTTTTTACAGTCTTCAATTCAGTTCAATTTTTATGCAACATTGACAGTCTTTTTTTTTATTTATCATACAGATTGCCAATATTCTATAACTCACTAAATTATTTTTTACGTACTCTTTTATTTCACTTGACAATTTTAAACAATTACTTATGTCAAGTTTTTCTAAATGAAAACCATATATTATTAATTTTTCTATTAAAACAATTAAGTCGAAGAGCTATGGAAAGTTTATTCAATCCAAATGTTTATTTCCCAAAAAATAATAATGCTATAAAATTAGGTGTGGTATTAAATTTATAATTTTCAATACATCATAAGCCATCTCATCGACATGAAATATCACTAACATTTTTATATTCAACAAATTATATATGAAATGTACTGATAAGGGTGTTGCAAAATGCTGTCATATAACTATGTCACTGTTCTTATATAATTAATGCTATATATTTTAGCATCAAATCTTGCATGATTCATAGAAGCAGGATGAAGTAAAGTTATTTTTTTTAAAAAGAATTACATAAACCAATAACTAAACATTTTACTTCATAAATTTATTTACATTTATCTCTTAAATGTTCATTTTGTGGATGATAGTTGTAAACATAAATTTAATATTGCACCCATTTACATTTAGAATTAAATATTATATTAAATTCTATTTGAATTTGTATTTAGTGTATTAGTTTGTTATATTCAAAATCTTATTTCCTTCCCCCATTATATTTCGCAAAAAAGCTTGTTCTCACAATATGAATTGTAGCCATGTGTTTCAGTTTAGATTGCAACAATAATGACATGAAAAAAAAAACTTAAAATGAAATATGAATAGTTAAAAGTGTTACTTTTTTACAGTATCATTTTTAGAAAATATTGATGCAATAATGCACATTTATTTTAGTTACCATTTTGTTGGTTTAGCATTGTTAACAAGCTTTAAATTCTGATAAGAATATTAGTGATTGATTAGGTATACAAAGTGTTCAACAGCAATTTTTCTTCTCTTGTAGTCAACCACCAAACGTTTGGTGCTAAAATTTATCATACTTGACTGGTTTTTTTTTCTTTCCCTTTGACAACAACAATCTCTTTGATCCATAGATTAGTCTCTTTTAAACTCCATAGTTCATTCTTAATGTATTTACATGAAGCACAAATATATATAGTACAAAATAATTTGTATCTTCTGGTGAATAAAACAGCTTGAAATTAATATGGACTATGCCTTCTTGATAAGAAAGATGCACTTTTAAGAATATTTAACAATTGATAAAATGTTTAAAATTCACGAAATTTACATATCAGTGAATAGTGAAAATGGTTTTAAAAATAAGTAAGTCTTTAATCTGTGAAAATGTAATTTAAAAATTCTGATAAGTTATAGATAAAAGAAAGGACAAAATATCCAAAAATACAGTCAAGCATAATGTGTGAAGATGTTCCGATTATATCACATATTACATACGATTGCTTAAATTCTAGACTGGAGGTTATTTTTATTTTTTCTCATTATGAAAGTTTAACTTAGAAGGGATGTTTATTTTTGTATAGGTTACTGTTTTTTAAAACAGAAATAATAGAACCAATAAATTTAATATATTCTCTAATAAAAACATTCTATGCTCTATCATTAGATATAGCTAATAGCCAATTCTCAGCATATAATTATGTCTCTGTATACTTTTACATGATTGTCTGCCATTTTATTTTATCTCCCACTTGAATTATGAATAATTCACTTGAAGAAAAGATTTATCATTCATTTTTGTATTTATATTATTGCTTGGCAATTCTTTGTTATACATGATATTCATAGAGAGAACTAATTTTACAAGCTAAATAGAAATAACTCAACAGACTATTATTAAATTAAATCTAATATTATTGTAATATACTAAATAGAAAATCTCCTTTTGGGCGAATTAACTTTGTATTATCAGATGTGTTAACCCGACTAAGTGCATGCAGGTGGGAATGCCTGTTGCTTTTTTAGTGCGATGTTAATAAAACCAAATCTATTTTACGAGCGTCTTTCGTGGGCCTGAGTGCTGTCTTTGGTACACCCCAGGGTTACCCTAGCGATCCTCCTCTATTTTCGACCCTCCTTGTCTACCAATTTTGTCTTTCTTCACGTCTAAACCACAGTTAAATCTTGTTTGGTGCAGCATAGCCATATCTGGCTCTTGTGCCAGTAAATTTTACTTTCACTCACTCATCTGGACCAGAGTGTTTTTTGCTACTTGTTTGAAATCTATGAAATTATAAAAAGATTAATACATTATTTATTAATGTTCTGTACAATATCATCATTTTCCAGGGCCTTAAAAGAGTCCAATCAGGGATTATCTCAGTTTTTGTCGCCTTTGGGATTGGGTTGCTAATTATTAGCTAATATCCAGGCCAAGGGGCTAGCTTGACACTGGACCTCGAGTTAACTTTCCTTGCGAACTTGGTACTGATTTATCCACCCCGGAAGAATGAATGGCCGAGTTGACCGTGATCATCAACCGAAGCCAATCGGAATCGAACCTAGGTTGGCAGCACTAACCATTACACTACTATGGCCATATCTGAAGAGTATACTGTATGCTTAATATTTTATATTTAATGCAATACTCTTCCTGTAATTTGGCACTTCATCTTTCTGGTTCAGCCAGTAATCTGGGGGTTTCACATAGGTTGCCAAGTGGTAGAAAATTATTTTATACCTCCTACTTCAGTGCAAGCTATCACTAAAAAAACTGTACATTTTTTGTAGTTTGAGGTATTTCGTGTGTTTGACACTTTATTTTCAAGTACCATATTAAGTTTTAGCTATTTACATGCTTTATTTTAAGTGATTTTCCAATTATACGGCAGTGCTCTGGTTGAATATCTATCTGCCCAGTTATCATAAGATTAACTGTAGATATATTTAGATTAAATGTTTTTTTTTTTTTGCTTAATTAAATAAAAAATTTAATTGCTATTCATATAGAGAATGTTTATATTCAGAGTCACACTGCCATTGTGAGGAGTGCCAATGTCATACATCTAAGTTTCTTTTAAGACACAAATCGCCTCACACAGACATCTCAAAACTCCCCTTTCTACATACTAGATCATCTGCACCACATGGCATGTCAAAACATCACATATACTAGTCTAATTCTGTTGTATACAGGACTGTAAACTGTAACATCTAAAACTCTAGAAAAACTATTAACTAATATGTGCTCATTTAAAGAGCAGTCAGGAATTCTAGGAGTAAAAAACATGCCTTTTACACTATATTTATGTAATCAAAATCAAGCATGTGAGTAATCTTTGTTGCATTTTGAATAGTTCAAATCTATATGTATCTTTAATCCTATGGGTATACAATACCATCTTCTGTCCAAAATATTAGTTTTTAAGACATTCAAGTATTCCGTTATGCTTGTGTGATGGATTGGAGGTGAATGAGTAAATGTTTCATTGAGAATTGTAAGTTTCATGTTGGCACATATACATGTCAGCTGTGCCAAGAGAGTTAAAGAAATTCACCATGGAGAAATATGTATGCTTAGTAAAAAAATAAATTTAAAATTTTTAATATTTTATGAATATTGCTTTTACTTTTGAGAAACTTTCCCCCTCAGCATTTAAATAGAATTCTACAAAACATTTTTTTAATTAATTTGAATGTCAAATCCATAACTATATATACTTCTTTTCCCCCACAGGTGTTGCAAAGTCTAACTTTCATTCTCGGAAAATTTCCTGGATAGAAGAAAAGTATAACTAAGAAAGAAAAATGCCACATACAGAATATGCTCTATGTTTAATTGGCATCTGGTTATTTCTTCTATGCTGTACAATGGTTCTAAAGGACAAATAACACTTTACAATAACAATTATTGTGATAGCATTTTATGAATACAAACTTATGCTGTAAAAAATGTGAAAATACGTTTTTACTTAAAATTATATACATCTCTATGTATATTCATGTAAAGTCAAACTTCAAGTCACTCAATCAAAACTGTTTCGTTTTAGGATTCTAACGATACTATTAAAAGTTTTCGCATCAAATGTTGAATGAATTTATTTATTGAGATGTTCTGTGCTAAATAAGTGTCTGTAGAAATTTTGATAAGTCAGTATTAGCTTGTTAATAGAATCAAGTGTAAAATACGTGCCAACCAAATGTTAACATTAATCCATGATCTTGTTTATCCCTCAAATGAGAAACTTTTGATCGATCAAGTATTAAAAGGCTTTATAAAGAAATAATCAAAAAATCTACAATGAATCAGCAAATTAGCCTAGAAAAATCATATTCAAGGCATGTAAAAGGATGAAACAATATAGTAGTTTTCGATTTAATAATTTAATGCCATCTTAAAGATTTATATATTATACACTAAAAGAAATGTTATATGAAATGTAAAAATATACTTTTGAAATGATTGTAATTGTCTTTTTTTTAAAAAAAAAATAAAAGTGCCTGGTGTCAATGTAGAATACTTACAAAATCTTTTATTTTTATCCACATATAGCACTTAGTTATAAATGCATCTTGGATAATAATATAAGTAATATACAAATGGTGGAGGAATGATTGCACATAAGACTAGATGTAACTGTTCCTAGCTACAGTCAATACTTGCATTTTTAACTTGACTGCAACATAAGCTATGATCTCGGAAGTCACCCCAGCCTCCATTTCCCTTTGGTGCTTTGAATGGCTTCCTGAAACTTTGGTGAACTGTTAGTGTTTCTGGAAAAAGATGATGACTTGATGAACTTAAAACTCTCATGACTTTGTGCACAACACGATCACTACTACAGTCTTTACCTCTATGGTGGACTCCACTGAAAGTAGGTAAAATTTTAACATTTTACTTTGTGTTAACATAAGTTTCGATTTCAAAAGATGATTAATAAAATAAAAATTTAAAAACACTCTACAAAACAAAGGTCCTTTGATACAACATCATATGTAGTATTAATTAAAAAGGTAATACATTTTTGGAATTTCATTCTAATACTCAAAACAGAGGTATGTAAAGATGTAAATTTTAACAAAAAAGTTTGAGATTTTTCAGCCATTCAACATGTATTCATATTTACACTATATAAAGTTGGAAAACATAGGAAATTTGCAATAGTGTTTAGCATATATCAAAATTTATATGAATCGAAAAATATTTTTAGTGGCTTAGAAATAAATCAGAACCAATAAATTTAAAAGTACCAATTTTTAAATTTCAGTATAAAAATTAATCACTTGATGCATCTATAATTTTAATGCAGATTACTTCTGGTAGTATTTTGCATTTTTTTTTGTATCATTTGAAACATAACTTGAATTTACAAAAGTTTTAATGACATTCAGAATATTACTTAAAGCAACCAACAAGTTTTTTGTTCTTTATTAATCATAGAGAAAATTACTTTTCTTTCAATGAATTTCGTAATTGTTAAGAATTCTATTATATAAAATTGAGCAATGGTAACTGAATAATTTTTCTAAGGCAAGCAAAACATTTGTTATTCATTACTTAATATAATTGCAGTTCAGTTATAGACTAAAATACACAGTTAAATTCTATGTTTTGTACAGTATCTTTAACATAAGTCATCTTGTAATACTTTTCCTTTACAGCAATGTTTTTTTAAAAACAAAATTGTACCGAGTACATGCTCAGAAAAATTATCATAATGCATGAAAAAAATCGAAATCATGTGAAAACAAATTATGTAAAGAGAAGTTGTTGAAAAAGTATTGAAAAAATTTGTTATGAATTTTTGTTGTATATTTTAAGATTTTATTGAGATAACTGAAAATAAAATTTGGCACACAATGCGTCAAATGTTGCTTAAGATGTTGAACAGATATAAAGTAAAAATAAATTTTACTTATAACTTTAAATGGTAATAATTTTTTTCAAATTTTACTACCAAAATTAATTTTTAAAAATAAACTTACCATTCACCAATATGAAAAACACGAGGTGCAATGGCTACCATAGCAGTTAAAGGGGCAGGTAAACAAGTAGCACTCACATGTTGTAATGACCAGTCCCAATTATAGTCATCAAAGGAACAAAACGCCTATTCAATGAAATAAGTTTTTTTTTTTTTTATACTTTCATATTTCATAGAAATTTGCTGATCATTAGTTAATCTACAAATTCTAATGATGAGAAACAAAAGCAATTCTTATATTACTTTTTACACAAATTTACTACAATTAATATTACTTAATGATAAATTGAAGTTTTGCTATAGAATTCAAATACATTTTACAATGTCTTCAGTTATCTTCCTCTTAAATTGAAACAATTTTTTAAAAATAACTTTCTTAAGATTAAAGATGGGAAAATATTAGAACAAATTAAATAATCAGTATAATCTAAACTGAAACATATGTATTTTACTAATCAATATATGTCTTTTAAGAAGCATTTATTTCTAAAAGAACCATTTAAACATTTCTTTCATATACAATACTTAATATTTGTAAATTTCATGAATAAAGTTTTGTGGAAATCAGAGAGAAGAAAAAGAATTAGGGGGAAAAAGATTTCTTAGGCCCCACTAAAATTTTCCATAACTTTTACAAAGAATGATACAGAATTCAATAACATATTTAGGCTTTTTAGTGTTTTTTATTAATTGTTAGTGCAGCATTATACTGATAGCTAGAATCAATTCTACATTAAGAAGTTATTTTGATACATTGCAAATAAATGTAAACAATCCATGAAAAAAAATTTCACAAAAATGCGGATCATGGAGATAAATTACTTCTTTAACATTATGCAATCATAAAATTTATGCATTCCATTATTTATTAAACAGTATAAGAAATACATAATTTTAGAGAATAAATGGAACAACAATTTCAAAAAATTAGTTTCAACTGAATGCATGAGAAATAATCATAAGGAATACGTACAAATAATGTATGTTTTCTAATGGGGTTTATAAATACATGATTCATATAAAAATTTTCTAGGAATTTTCAGTACAAGATAAAATACATTTTTCCATTTACATACCCATTAAATCTTTGATTCACCCACCATGCAAATGATTTGTCTAGTGAAATGACTTTAATGTGGATACCATGTAAATAATTAACTCTATAATGAAGTGAACAACTTTCTTCCAAATTAGTTAATATTTCACCATTTCACAAGATTCTTTTAAAATAACTCGAAATTTGTCAAATTTTTCTCTATTGATTTACTACACACTCCTCCTCTCTAATACCTGATCCTAATAGCAATACCCTAACAATATTTGGCCCTAATAACAATTTTAGCAGTAATCTGTACAAACTATAACATTAAAAATCCTATTACAGAAAAATTCAATTCAAATTTAAGGACAAGAACATTTAAAAATCATAATTAAGACTACTTCAGCTATTGATATTAGAAATACCTGTAAAAAATAAGCACAATATTAAAATGTCTTGTAGACAAGGTATGTACATTAATATTTTAAAATATAGGATGAGAATGATGTACCTAGTCTTCCTACTTTAAAACTTCTTGATGGAACCATAAAGATTAATATAAGCATAAAACAATGAGTTAATCCATTATTTTTAAATTTACATAGAAATATAAGAGATAAAAATTAAAGTGGAAATGACATACCTTGGCACACTTTTTAATTTGATTCCACAAAGTTCTATTAATAACCATCCCCATATTATGCTTGCTAGATAGCCACTTAACAATTTCTATCTGAAAAAGAATACTAATGATATTAAAATTTGTAATAAATTTCATCACTCAATAACTCACAAAAACATGCAAGTGATTTAAGTAAATTTTAAAATGCCTATCAGGCATCAGGATAAGGCACATGATTTAAGACACAATTGTAAAACTTCACAAATCCCAAAGGAATGAATAAATATGGAAACGACTGAAAGCTCATGAAATAACTAGTATATGTTTATATAGTATAATCAGGAAACATTTTTCTTCACTTTACATTCTTATTCTCCACAGTATTCAAATTGATAGAATACTTTGTATCCTGCAACATCACATTCAATTCATCTCCACAGCAATGACTAAAAACAACAAACATCTTGTTGGACATTATGCCATATTCTATATAAAAGTAAAACCACCATTTAAAAAGGTTTCATAGGGCAATTTTTAATTTTGTGAATGAGCTGATATCAATACTAGAACTATTGACAACATCTCAATTTTAAATCATGGTCAGATTATGTCATCTTAGCACACTACTCCTCAAATGTTCCTGCCAAAAACAATGCTTCAAGTCCAGTTATACACTTTATAAAAAAAGAACGACGCACCAAGAAGGAGTTGAGCGATTGTAATTAAATTTCATATGCAACATTTGAACTGAAAAATTTTGATTAAAATTTGGTGTCCAATGAATGAAAGCGGGCGCTACAGCGCATCGGAACTGTGCACTCAGCAGGTGCATATAAGAAACGATTCTCAATCTGATGGTCAAATTTTCTGTTGCATTGTGATTTAGGATACCTTTCAACGATTGAAAAATTGCCTCGCCGAAGAATTCGAGCAACTGGCAGAGTTTGAAAGAGGTCGTATCATTGGATTGAAAGCGGCAGGTTGAGAAAATCAGGGAATCGCTCGTCATATGGGTCGAAGCGACGCGGCGATTAGAAGATTCTGACAAGAATGGGCAGACAATGGCCGTTTTCAGCGTCATGACGGTAGCAGTCGATTTTGGGCTACAGTAGATCGGGATGACAGAGTGATTGTCAGAACAGCTGTCGCAGCACCTGATTCATCGTTATCAACCATCAGACGCACGACTCGCACACAAGTGTCAACCATGGCCACTCATAGATGGCTGATAGAGTGAAATCTATGCTCGAACCGACCGCTATTATGGTCTTATTTTTCGGCAAGATAATGCCAGACCACATACGGCACATGTTGCTATGAACTGTCTCCCAGCTTGTCAAACATTTCCTTGCCCAGCCACATCTCTCTCCAATTGAGCATGTCTGCTATGTGATGGAAAGGCGAGTGCATCTACCAGGAAATGTTGATGACCTAGCCTGACAATTGGAGCAAATTTGGCAAGAAATACCACAAGAGACCACCAGGGAGTTTTATCACTCTATGCAACATTGTGTGGCAGCTTGCATCCAAGCTAGAGGTGGGTCAACAGCTTATTGAGCTCATTACTATGTAACTCTGAAATAAAGCATTCGATTTTTCTGAAATTTTAATCATTCTCTATTCTATACATAATTTTCTTATCCACCAATTTTTGTCTCCATCAAACAACTCCTTGGTGCGTTTTTTTTTTTTTTTTTGTTATAGAGTGTACACAGTATAGAAACAACCATTCCACATGAAGCATTCTTATCTAGTATTGAATCCATAATTCTGCATCACAAATTTGGCTACTTAACTCTTACAAATCCTTATATAAAATTCTTATTAACATAAACAATTGTAAATATTGGTGAACAGAAATTCAAAAATTTGAATGTTTTATTTTAGTGCATTTCTTCAAAATTTATCTGAAATTCTAAGGAAATAACAGATAACAAGATGCAATGATAAAAGCATGCAATTATCCCATACCAAATTATGACTTCATAATTATGAAATAATTCACTGAGATGTAACTAATACATAGTAAAATAAACATAACTTTAACAAGTATAAAAAAATAAAATTACATACAGAAAGTTAATTTAGCTATAGGATGTCTTTGAGAATTATTACATTTCTGTTATGCAATAGTGGAAGAAATCCACCACCAGATACAAGTCAAATGGATGTATTTTAGATGTAATTGCTGCAATACTAAGTGTTTATTAAAGTTATTCATAATATCAAATAAACATTTACTTTCCAATTTACGAGTGATAAATTCATATTCTAAATACATTTAAAACAGGTGGCTACATGATTTAAATAGATTGAAAATAAATTAAAAATTATTCAAAAATAATTTATACAATGTAAGCAAATTTATTAAGTATTTTACAAGTAATAGGGTGATATAAATGATGCATTTTAATCACCTGCTAGAAGTATTTTATTTGCCTTATTTTGTGGAATAAAAAATTATCACAGGTTTGTATGTATACAATAGAATTTTATAATTGTAAGAAATAACGAATTACTGATTATTGTCACAAATTTATACAGACATTCCAAGCCATTGCATTAGAGTAAAAGCTCTTCAACTTACCTTTTTTGTAAAGGCAGCATAATTGTAAGATTTCACATATGTTCCCAAACATAATATATTACACTGAGGACACTTTCTAAAATTAAAAATTTATACATATATATTTCAACACATTTTAAATAAAGGGAGCGAAAACCTTCTAGAAAATGTAACAAAATTAAAACATAAGAACTTACTGGAAGTGGTATGCTTTATTTATAAAGCAGTTTTCATGAATAGAACAAAATGCACAATATTTCTGAATTGATACGAGTGAAAAAAAAAAAGTGGACTGTATTAAGTTTTAATAATGACGGTAAAATACAAAGATCATAAATTTAATGGGACAAAACAATTTTTACAGTTTCAGTTTTTATTTTTAAATACAGCAAGTATTTTTAAGACATTAAATTTTCAATGTTAAGGATAAATGAGAATTACCCCAAGCATTTATTTTCACTCAACAATTTTCTAATGGTGATCTACTTTGATAATGAAAAGCTACAAAAAACTCGCAAACGTAAATCACAACTCTATTACAATGCTAGAATCTTAAATAATTACAATTGTTGAACAAAATCTTCATTTAAGAATGTTATAGCTGTTCTTTTTCTTTACTGATTGAAATTGTTAGAAGAATCTGAGTATGATACATTTTCAAAAATATAATATACATACATGCACACATTCTCCAAAATATGTACATACTATCTGAATTTATTTTTCACTCAATTTTTTAATGATACAATGATTTTCCATCTTATATTGTGGTACTGTGCAGCAGAAATACGATTGTTTTAACTCCATATGAGTTAAATAGAAGTGATCTCAATTGCACAAATGTCAGATCCAAAAAGTAACAGACAATAACATGAACATTGTGCTAATTCTTTTTCTTCTTAATACTTCAAAATAAATTTAATAAGTACAAAAATACCAGACCAAATTACAGAATTAAAGAGGGCGAATGCAAAGAACTGATATTATTAAGTTACAACTAACATAAAATATACTAAGACTTTTTTCAAAAGCACATGGAATATTGAAAAGTTATAAAAGGAAAATAATCTTAAAAGGTTTAAAGTTTCATCAGTAACGTGCTTCAGAACAAGAATTTAAAAATAGGAACCAAAAATAACTTTAAGTTAAAACTCATAATTTAAGGTCATTTTACTTCCAAAATTTTTTACACGAGCATGTATAAATTTTTTAAAATTACTCTCTAATAAGTAATCTCTTTCCTTTTTACATGGCAAATAAAAATGTGCAAATTAACGAGCCTTGGATACAGAAGTATAAAGTATTTCACAAAAATTAAACACACAAAAATGAATTTTTTCTGAAAATACAATATTTTCAATTAAATATCAGTACACAACACAAACAGCAACTTGCACATACGTTATTTTAAGATTCTCCATCATTCTAAGAATATAAAGGAAATCGGGAGCAACATAATGATCCTCCTCAAGTAAAAGAGCAGGCCCTATATGATTTTTGGTAATATGCAATCCATCCATTAAATGGTTTACCTAAAAAAGTATGATTCATATCATTTGAAGTTTTGATCCACTAGATAAACAGAATATCCAATAATTTGATGAAAAAAAATTAAAATATTGATTAAAAAAAAAACATAGCTTAGACTAATTCTGTGACAAAACTAAACAAATATAGAATAGTAAAGATCTGTATTACACAATAAAACAATTTATATAAAATTAATAAACAATTTACAAATAATTAGGTAACATAATTACCTTCCACCACCAATGGTGTTTAGTTTGTGTGAATTTTGCTTCTCTATAGTGCCCATAAAGGTCAGGATATTTAGCATTATTGCACCCTTTTCTCAAAGCCCTAAAATCAGTTTCAAATTGAAAAATCTTACAAATAATCAATACAAGCAGATAAATAGAATCTAATACATTTAAAATTCTTTCACCATTGGTATTTGAATAACTTTTCTTTCATATACTTAAGAGTTTAAAATGCTTCACATTTCCTTATAAAGTGGAAAGACAAATTCATGTAATCAACTAAGATGCAAAAGGTGAAGCAAATGCTGAAAGTTTGTAGATTTACAGAATGAAAATCAAGATTCAGAGAAAAAATAGTAGAGATATTTTTAAAATGCAACTTTGAAAATATGAAATTTATATATAGGTAGTAGACAAAATAATAGAAGCACTTGAATCTGAATTATTTTTATTAATAGGGTATCTTACTACTTGATGTGGAATAGATATATAGATCTATCACATAAGATAATTGTATTTCATATTTCTTCACAATAAAATCTCCCAATTCTGCTTATGATAATGGTAAAGAAAATCATTTACTCACTTACTGCTCAAGATATTTCATAAAAAAATCTGGTGACCAAGACAAACATTTCAATTCTTGAAATCCAACTGTGATACACATTATTGTATAAACAGAAATTTTTTTGAGTATGGTTTTTATTAACGTTGCACTAGAAGCAAAACCAGGGCTATTGGCGAGTGAGTGAATGCAAAGTTAATTGGCTCAAGAGCCAGATATGGCTACGCTGCACCAAACAAGATTTTACTGTGGTCTAGATGTGAAGAATTTGAAAAAAAGACAAAAATTGGTTGACAAGAAGGAGGGTCGAAAAGAGAAAAGGATCGCTAGGGTATCCCGGGAGAGCATAACCCGTGTTTAAAAAAGACAGTAAACCCCACGAGAAAGAAAAAGAACACTAGGGTGCCTCGGGGTCATGATACCCGTACTTACCTAAAGAAGGCAAGTCCTTGAGGTCCCCTAATATAATCCCCAGGGGCCCTGCTACACCCCCAAACGCTGGGTACTCATTTTAGTCGCCTCTTACAACATGCATTAACTACAGTGGGAATATTCTGTCATTCCCAGTCACCATACAGGTTGAGGGCTATTGGCGACGGACCTCGTAATTTTGAACCTCGTTCCAGTGACAATAATGGCTCTTGAGCTGGCACCTCTGCTTCAAACTTCCACACCACACGAAAGGGAGGACTTTGGGCCGCAACAGATTTAATGTGCATTAGTCCCGGCTACACGGAGAGTCTTTCGCAGCCAAGGACCTTTTTTAACTGTAACAAGCAATACTTTTAATAACATGGCTTCAGAATTTAGTGTTTAGTTTTACTAATCATATTAATACAAATTTGACCAATTCCATTCTTTATCCACAATCAACATTTCTTTGATGCAAGCAAAATAACTCAGAAAGTTTGAAACATTGGATAAATCTGGAACATAGCTTTTCCACCATGGCAGTTTTTAATGCATTCTAAAAAGGGAATCTTCAACTGCACGCAAACAATAAATATAAAGTTTGTCATCATGTGCATAATTATAAAACAATTTGATCTTTTACTGTTCTAATTAGATAAATAAAAACATCACTCTTACTCTTCTTTTTTCATGTTCCTTGGGCAATCTTTGGGATCATGTCCAGGAAATTCATTTGGATGTAGCTGAATAGAATTTGGATAGAAAATTTGTATGACCTATAAACATACCAGCAAAATTATAAATAAAAAAAAATAATACAATTAACCTACAATTTACCTAGAAATAATGTTAAAGTTTTAATATTTACAAATTGTTAACTCAAAAGCTCATTTTTGAAAAATAAACGAGTGCAGAAACGGGAAAAGCATAGATTAAAAGCAGAATTTCTCCTTTGGGAATGAACTAGGTGCAATTTGATATATGAAACCCTACTCTAATAGGCTCTCTCACTATTTAGTATATATATATATATATATATAAAAGATTGCTGCATTTTATACATATATATAGCAGAAAAATGCGCAGCAAAGCAGGAATACTTTCTTAAAAAAACTTACTAAGATTCCTCAACCCTCCGTTTTGATAACTTCTTTGAACCTAGTCATGAAAATGAATTTTAGTTCCTAATAATGTGAAAAATTGTTTTTTATTACAAGAGGACCCAATTTTTTTAGGATAATATCCATTTTTTTCAAAAAAATTGTTTTAAACTTTTGTTTAAGTATACAGATGATGTGACTTACTATATTGCCACAGGCTAGATATTTTGAAACCATGTGCTTCAAAAAATTTACCAAAAAATGAAGATAATTTCAAAACAAATGTGTTCCTTGTTTTGTGACATTTTTTGCTATGTAATTTTATCCTTTAATCCTCTTTTTTTAGTTGATTGATTATTTATTAGTGTTGCACTTAAAAGCAACACATGGGCTTTTGGCAACAAACCTTGAACAAGAGACTAGTACAACTCCTGAGCTTGTGATAAAACCACAGAACTACCTTGATTGAAACCTTTTTTTGGAGCAGAAAGAAGAAAACAATGTATAACTGTTTTTCAATGTAACATTAAAATCACCAACATGTAATAAGATAAGTTAATATGCATAGAAATAAATTTCTTAGCAATACATGTCAAATTTTAATTATCTGAATAAAGCTAATACTAGAAGTAAATTTGCAAAAGAATTGATGAAATTTTCCAACATATCAATATTAATATATCACATAAGGCATCCCCTTATAACAAAGCACAATTCCTACCACATAGTTTCTTCTAATACAGAAAAATTTAAGATTATTTCATAGCCAATTTATTTAAAACACAATTTTTTCACAGATTTAAACCAAGAGTGTAATAAAAGTAGTCAAATGTGTAAACTTTTATTTAACAGGTTTATCATTTTTATAGTAGCTGATACTGGAATGAATGAAAGTGGTATTTAATGATGTAGGAACCAGATGTGGCTATGTTGCACCAAACTAAGTGAAGTAATAAGATAGAAAACTAATATTTCCAACGTTACTGTGAATAGATGAAATTGATTTGTCTAAAATTGTTTAAGAGTAAAAATTTACAGTATAAAGAGTTCAAAATTGAGAAGCATGGTTTAAAATAATAAATTTATTTATGTACAGAAAATTAAATATAGAAGATAACACGACAACCATTATGTTCGATTGCATTTGATATTGGATAATATGCACAAAAACATTACAAGACCAAAATGTTAAAGAAATATATTTCAATCACCAAATACCACTTGAAAAGCATTTTAATAGTTAAATCACAGATTTAAAGCTATTTTTATGATTAAATGCATCATTAATTAGTTGCAGTGGGGTTTGATTGAAATAAACCAAATTTATCCCAACCAAAAAAGGGTTGAAACATTACAATCTGAACAGGGAAGATGTAAATTAAATCATTCAAGCCCTCCAATAGAAGTGGAGAATGGGATGACAATTAAGATGCTGACCTTGTCATTTGATCATTCAATGATATGAAGTACATTGGTTATGGTTGGCTGACCTTATGTTAGGCAAAAATATAGCAGTAAAACATTCAATACAAATGATCTGGATTAACAACTTCCTCCATCAAATAAATTAAGTTATCAAAATTTAAGCCATAACGTGGAAGGTGAAAAAGTAGGACATAACAGGAGAAATGCGGTCTCAAGGATTGCGCCTCATTATAATTTTTAAAATTTTTTTAAAGATAATGTTCCATTATTTCACATAGATGTTTTTTGAACTTTCAGAAAAGAAATATTTTTTAACATTTTAAAGCAAAATAAATATTTTGCCAAAGCCTTAGGTTTTTCAACAAAAATCATATGCTGCTGTAAATTTTATAAAATTAATCTATTATGTATTGATTATTGTGTCTTGCATATTAATATGCAAAGCAAATTTCACAGGAGAAAATTCAATATAGCACAATATACACATATTATGATAGTACCTGAACTATCAATATTTCAGGTATTTTATAGAAACAATTTAATCCTCCTCTTCTTTAGCACATTTATTACATAGCTTTTGTATGCATCCCAAACAGTTTTTAACATGGAAAACAAATATTCTGTCTTTCTTTTCTAGTTTGAAGGGTTCAAACACGACTTAATTCCTCGATTTTAATTTTGTTTCTTCTGAGTACTACTCCACATTTTGAGACTCAATTTCTTTTCCTCAGTTCATCAATACTGGTGTTAATTTCTCCTTTAACTGGATCACAGATATTTTCCCTTTTTTTTTACAATCTTTAAATTTGGCCATTTCATAATTATGTGTAAAAATTCATCAGTAAAAAGTAGTTCAAGATTTTTTGAATTGGATTAGTTAATTTTACAATAAGGCATCAGTCCAAGAAGTCTTCCATGGATGAGCATATGAATAGACTTTTTCTTGTAATAGTATTTCATAGAATTACTTGTTGTTTCTGGCTAAGAGAAATCATTGTCATCTGAAGAAATTTCCAAGTATGTAGAACGGGAACTTTTACACAAAATCTTCTTCAAAGTTATCTCCACTAAAATCACTCCCAGTTTCATTTAGAATCTTTTGCAGCTTTTCTGTGTCACACAGATCAGATGGAGAAACCAATCTCTTCAGACCTAACTACAGAGCCAAGTTTACTACTGCCAAAAATGGTAATACTGAATGGAAGGTGCAGTTTCACAGAATGCGATGTAGAATCCACCAGATGCAGGTGCTGAACATTGTGATAAAAGAGGGCAATTTTCAAGGTCACAAAACAGGAAGCTAGAGGAAAAACCCTTTCTATTAGACTAAGCATATAATAAGGGTGATGGGAAGAATTTGTTGAGTGTTCAGCGATATCCCTCAACTCCTGTTACACGTTAAATACCATTTTATAAAATAACATTACTAAAGGCAGTTCAAAGGTCGAAATTTCATCAAAACATATTTGTTTGGTTTGTTTCCAATTATCATACTATGGAGATACAAAGGGTGTCTGGTCATACTATTCTGAACCAGTCAAGAGTTGATACTTGAGTCAGTACTGAACTCTGCAAATTTCTTCACCATACAACACCATCATAGGATTGGGAGATTCAAGAGCCAAGTTTAATATACAACTGTCTCCAATATTTAATAAGGCAATCTTTAGTAGAATCACAGCTTGGGTCTATGAATGAAACGAATTTTTGTGGATATAGTATCAAGAATGAATTAAATTGAGTATAACATAGAGAAACATTTTGAAATTCAATACTAAAAATTTTGGAATTAAAAACATTGTTTCATTTAAATTCAAAACAATTCACAAAAAAAAGAGAGATAAAGAATTTCATTAATGTTTAGCACATTACAATAAAATTATTACTTATCACTAAACTTTTTAAGATTTCTTGGATAAAGTATAATAAAGAATGTGAGTGAGTGACTGTAGATTTTAATGGCGCAAGAGCCATAAGTAGGCCATGCTGTGCCAAGTATAATAAAGAAATCAAAATTCTTTGAAAAAGAATTATTAGGATATCTTCTTCATTATGAGAAAGGGTGAGAAATTGCATTCAATAATGCTAAGATACGATAAACAGTGAAACATAGAAAAACTGTGTAATAAGATTTATCTACTATTTTAATAAACATTAATTTAAATTCTACAAATGTTTATAAAGATTAATAAATTAGACTTGATATATTTATTAGTACCATATTAGTTTGTTATAAATACTACATTTATATGCATACAAATATAATTTTGAATTCTGCAAATATAAATGCAAAAATTTTTCAGTGGTTTGTATTAATATCTATAATACAAGAAAAATGCATTTTTGTTTGAATGTATTAATTTCATAATTCAATTAAAATTTTAAGTGTTTTGAATAAGCAATCTCATCTACTTTAAGGAACTATTTTGAACTTGATAAAATTAATGCATTATATCACTAAATTACATTACATTTCAATAAAATTAACAGTATTTATGCTTTCAATAAGCAATAAAAATATATGAGAATATATTCGATGTACTGTTAAATATTATCCAGCTGAAGAAAAAAAATGAAATTCATTAGCAATATGTACAACAGAATATATGTTATATGTACAACAGAAATAAATGTTAAAAAAATTGCTATCAGCTCAGAGAAATGGTAAGATAGCAAAAAAAAAAAAAAAAAAAAAAAAAAAAAAAAAAATTTAAACTGGCTCTACGTTATATTACAACTACATAGCAGTTTATTGATGATGGTAATTCCAAGTTTAGTTTTTAGTTTAGTTTATATTAATGTCACACTAGAAGCAACATGAGGGCTATTGGCGACGGACCTCCTAATTTTGAACCACAGTCAAGTGATGAGGACGACCTCCGAGCTGGCACTCCCATCTCTTAACATCCACACCACGCCAACGGAAGGACTTTGGGCCCTGACAGATTTAACGTGCATCAGTCCCGGCTACACGGGTTCTTTAGTGGCCAAGGATTGAACCCGCGACTGAACGAAAACCGTTGGCCACAAATCCGAAGCTATGACCACAAGGCTACCGCGGCCGATGGTAATTCCAAATCACTTTTAGATTATGAAGGTGATACATTTTAGCCAATACTTCACTCTTTAAACATCAATATCATGCTGAACCCCCAAGACACATTGTGAAATAGAATTTAATATTTTTTAATGACTATTGGCCTGTTCGAAACCCAACACAACTGAATCAAGTAATAAATTCACTGAACTAAAAAAATGCATGCCTAACACAGAAAAAATTGCTTGTGAATTGTAATTACAACTGATATGTTTGTTTTAAAATTGTTTAATTTTAATTTCCATTTTATCACAGGAATTTTAATATTTCTGCAAATATATATATATAATAATAATAATCTTTAACTGCACATAAAAGTCACAATTTCCAATTCCCACTAATAGAGAAATTGAGAACAGCTCCAATAAACTGCAGAATCATTTGTTCAAATTGATGTAATCAAATAGCAACTTTAGAAATTTTGAGACAGAACTTATAAAATTTTTATAAAAACATAATTAAAAAAAAAAAACCCTTTTAATTTCTTCAGTACAGATATTAAATTATTTAAGCTGGTTAACTGAAATTGTTGATCTTTTCAATGTTCCATTCCTTTTCAACTATGATACCAAAATGTTATTCTAGTGAATCACAATGATATATTATGTAACCCAACAATGTCAAAACTATTAATGCTGAGTTACTTTCCAATTAAGCCTGAATAAGCAGTTCATTTAAAGATATCAATACATTTTATACTAAATTACTGTTTTTGCTGCTGATATTACACATTGTAAGAAATTTTTAAAAAACTTAATGAAAAAATTACCTATCCTACCACCTTGCATTCTTTATCACTTAGTAAGATTTTTACTATATAATTATAATTACTGTAACAATGAAGCTTTGATGAAATTACATTTTAAATTTCAATTCTCATTTATTTGATGATCAAATAAGACTTTCTCCAAAATAATTAATATATATACAAACATACACATAAATATTTAATTTCACATCAGTTCTTTATGTAATACTTAATGAAGGAAAAATGCAACAGAAGAGATCAATATAACTATGAAAAGTTTGAAATAATATCCCATTTTTCAAAACTCTTCAGAGATAAATATGTATCATATTAGCCTATAATTTCTTCATAAATTAAAGTAATAAAGGCTGAAATGAAGTATTTAATTCAAAACAGAGGGAAAGAAACAGCACAGATGAAAGATATAAATAAGAAATAAACCAAAGAGCCAATACATTTTTGAAAACACGAATTTAATATTAAAAACAGACAAAAAATTTTATGAATGACCTTCAAAATCATTTTTCATAATTAAATTTTCAAATGAGTATTAAAGAACATTTATTAAGAATACAACTTTTTAAGAAAATCCTGGATATACCAATTTCGAATTATACTTGCATTATTATAGAAACATAGTAAGGATCTCAAATACTACTACAGAACACTAATATTTGTTTAATAATTTATTTTGAAAAATTTTCACAATAAACAAGCATTTAAAATAACACTGATCATAAATATCTGACAATTTCATTAAAGTAAAAATGTCAAATTTTAAAAATAAACCTGAACTGTCATTCAATTTATTTTTTCAGAGACTTTACATGCAAGAATGGAATTAAGGCAAAGTATTTATTCGGTAATTTTTAAAGATCGATAAACTTGCTAATAACACAAAGAAAAATAAATTACATGAGGGTAAATTGCTCATAATTTTTTAAAAAAGTATCAAATATAAAAATATCAACTGGTTAACAGTAAAAATAAATAAGGACAAACATGAGAAATGTGTAAATTTAAGAAAAATATGAAAAATTGACATTTTTAAGTTTTTTATATATCTACTAATCTTATAACATGAAAATGAAATTTAAATATGAAAACAATGAAAATTTTTTGCAACCAACTTCATTAAAATTAAATAATGCTACATATAAAAAAAAAAGGGAGAGGGAGAATTAGATTTTTCAAAATATAGAAAAGAAACAAATCTATTCATGAGCACATTGAGAAAATATCCATATTTAAATCTGAAATAGCTTTTTAGACCACTCAAAATAAATCAGTAGATATTTCGTAATATTCTGTGTGTGTGTGGACTTGTATCACATTACTACTAATTAATTTTTGGCAGTATCAATACAAAGGTTAAAAATAATAAAGATCAGTTAATTTCACATACACTGCAGGAATATCTTGTTACAAAGAAACATGATAAATTTTTAATTTTTTTTATCTCTCCAGATATAAATCTAATAAAATACATATGTAAATAAAAATAAAATTTGAATTCATTTTTATAATCTCACCTTAGTAAAATCAATCCTTTGTATAAGAGCATTGATGTGGGCATCAAATAAATCATGACTAAATACCAGAAGTGTTTGGTTAATATTTTGTGCTTGACGTAACGACTCTATAAGTGCATAGAGATATTGAGCTCGATTATGCACTTGTATCACAATGACAACATCATTTTCATTTAAAGGTCCAAACTTTTCTATATTATTCACAGCTTGAACAGCATTTATTTCTTCAATAGTTTCTGAAAGCATCATAAGATTTGCTGGTGTAGTTGTGTTCACAGAATTAACTATGGCACTAAAATTGGCAAAAAAAGTCAATTCTGGGTCACTATAATGGTTTTTCTGAGACATAAAAAGATCTGGCTTTAAATTGACTATTCTCAACTGAAGCCAGAGGAATGAGAGAATAAATAATAATATAACAGTTTTGAAAATATGAGAGGAACACCGTCTCAGCATTGCAGTACAAAGCCATCCTTTTGCCATGCCGTCATAACCTGGAACAAGTAACAAAATATTAATAATTTCAAAATAAAAGCTTTTAACAATCTCAAATAAAGTTTAGAAACATTGTTTTTTTTAAGGAGAATAATCACCAGAAAAATATATATCACAAATAAGTATTTTTTTTATGACTTAAAAATTAATTTATATGAACTAACACATCAATCAATAACTCCCGAGACTAACCCAGAGATGGCGCTCGTAGTAAACCAGTAACCAGGTCTTTCTAGAGTACTAACCTTTGCTTGAAACGTGTCAAAATTTTAAGTCGATCGGACCAGAAACAGCTGAGTTATCAAGGTTGGAGTAAAGTCCTTTTGTAGTTTGTTTAAAAAATGGAAAAAACCGAGTTTTGTGTTTTGATAAAACATTGTTTTTTAATGGGTAAAAACACCGTGCAAGCGAAACAATGGATTGAAAAATGTTACCCGGACTCTTGTCCATCAAAAGCAACGATTTGTCGGTGGTTTGCCGAGTTTAAACGTGGTCGTACCGACACAAATGACGCGGAACGCTCGGGTAGACCTGTGGAAGCCGTTACACCGGAAAATGTGAGTGAAGTGACAAAAATTATAATGAAAGGTCGTAAAGTGAAGCTCCGTGAGATTGCTGAGATGACACAGATATCATATGGAAGTGTATTTACTATCCTTCATGAAAAATTGAGCATGAAAAAGGTTTTTTCCAAGTGGGTGCCGCGATTGCTTTCGATGGAACAAAAACAGCAACGAGTCGATGATTCAGAAAGCTGTTTATCGCTATTTACTCGCAACAAAAAAGATTTCTTGCGTCGTTACGTGACCATGGACGAAACATGGATACATCACTACACTCCAGAGTCGAAGCGGCAGTCATCTGAGTGGCGCACAGCTGGCGAAAGCCGTCCGAAGCGTCCGAAAACGCAGCAGTCAGCTGGCAAAGTCATGGCGTCAGTTTTTTGGGATACGCATGGCGTGATTTTCATTGACTACCTCGAAAAAGGTAAATCGATCAACAGTGATTATTATATTGACTTGCTGGTGCGTTTGAAGGAGGAAATCGCAAAAAAACGACCGCACAGTCTCGGGACTTATTGATCCATGTGTTAT